>CM014091.1:32933655-33156155 GCA_004119915.2 Collichthys lucidus
TTTTCTTTCAGCCTTTTTGTTTGAACGTTTTGCTGAGATCGGCAGATTTTTATGTTTCTTTCTTTGGGGATTTTGTGTCGCCGCTTTGGCTGCCTGCTCTCTCTTCACGAGGCAGCAAAGAAGGGTCACGAGATGATTTACAGAAATCAAATAAGATGTAAAAACTTCTAGAAATGGCGTATTTTAGCCCTGATTGGGTTTTCTTTGGTCCTTCTGATCCTTCTGGTCTGTTAGCATCATGCTAAACGTTACGACATGTAACAAGGACAAATCATGAGACATCTGGGGATAGTTGGGGTCACAAATCTCTGGTATCGTTGATTTTGGGGGTCGCGGGCTGAAAAGTTTTCACTAAACAACCTCAAAACACTAAAATAACTGATATTTTCATTGTACGAGACGACCGCAAACCTGAAAACCTCCACGAGGACGCGTCACAGACTCTCCTCCTTCACTCTCACCTCACAGCCCCAGAGGTCCTGCAGGTCAGCACAGCACAGAAACGCAGGGAGAGGAAACATTCAGCCCAACTCTGAGATGAATGACGAGTTTTAAAAAACAGCTTCTGATTTAAAGACATGTTTAATTGGAGGTTCGGTAATCTACTCGTTCCTCTCTAAAACTCGTCCAGCCGTGCTCTGCCTCCCCACTTTGAACTTTAAGTTGATGTGACTTTTTTCAAAAGACATTTCCTGTAGTTCAGTTTATCGACCTCGTGTCAAAGCTTCTTTAAAGGTTTGTCCTCGGTCAGTGTTCGGGCTCACGGTGAAGCTTAAGGAATGTGAGAAGAGTCTGAGAAGAAGTCAGCGGTTTTCATCCTGACAGAGAAACTTTGTCTGTTTCATTCTCACACAAACACAACAAGAGGCTTTTAAAGTACAAGTGTCTGACTGCAGAGAACTACTTCATGACATCTGATCTTTTCTTTGTGCACACTGATTTAATAAGGGCTCGTCCGGGATTTGAACCCGGGACCTCTTGCACCCAAAGCGAGAATCATACCCCTAGACCAACGAGCCACTTACATGTGTTTCTTCACATCTAGCAATCTTGTGAATACTGGTATTAGTGGTTTGTGGTTGCCACCACAGACTAAAACCTGGACGTAGTCTCTGAGACGTCCCCGCAGACTGTCTAAAACCTGGACGTAGTCTCCGTGACGTCCCCGCAGACTGTCTAAAACTTGGATGTAGTCTCTGTGACTGTCACAGACTGTCTAAAACCTGGACGTAGTCTCTGTGACGTCCCCGCAGACTGTCTAAAACCTGGACGTAGTCTCGGTGACGTCCCCGCAGACTGTCTAAAACCTGGACGTAGTCTCTGTGACGTCCCCGCAGACTGTCTAAAACCTGGACGTAGTCTCGGTGACGTCCCCGCAGACTGTCTAAAACCTGGACGTAGTCTCTGTGACGTCCCCGCAGACTGTCTAAAACCTGGACGTAGTCTCTGTGACGTCCCCGCAGACTGTCTAAAACCTGGACGTAGTCTCTGTGACGTCCTCTACAAAAGGTTTTTTAAAAAGCTGTTGTGAAGCTCAGTGTGGTCACCTTAGTCATCGCCATCATCGCAGTCCAGCTCTTGGCTAATCTAGAAAGAGGTGGAGCTGAATGACGCCTGGTTGCTCTAATAAGCCACCTGTAACCACACCCACCTGTCAATCAAAGCGTCCCTGCTCTTAATCCTGCATAACTTTCAGCCTTAATATAATGTGAACAGGTGAGTTGTATATAAATTCACCCTCAGTACAGTTGTCATGAACGGGGAAATTAGCTACAGAGACCAAAACTGTTTTTTGTACCAGGCTGTAAACATGTTTATTTCTGCTGTGAAACATGGGGACTTATGGAGACTGACTCACTAAAATTATTATTTATTACAGTTGTAGTTAAATACTCATAAGTCAATAAGGGCTCGTCCCAGATTTGAACCTGGGACCTCTCACACCCTAAGCGAGAATCATACCCCTAGACCAACGAGCCACTTACAGGGGTTTTGTCTAAGAGTGTTGAGATACTGTACGAGTACGAGTGATCGACAGTGTCCTGGATTTTCTGCCGGGTTCGTGGTCTTCGTACAGATTGTGTTAACGGGTCGATGGTTTGTTCCCCTGCAGGCGCCTCTCCTCTCTGGGCTGCTGGTGTTCACGCTGTGTATCGTCTCTTCTCTTTGTCAAGATGAATATTCTGGATACCACTCAGGTCAGAGCTGCCGCACACGTTTTCATCAACTCTCAGGAAATATCAACAACACTCACAAATATCTGTCACAGTTTACATGAAGTTACTTTGTGTGTTGATCTTTTGTTTCTTTGAGGATTTTTTTTTTTAAGTTTACATTGTAATTTTTTTGTTTATTGAACTCCATGTTGTTTGTTTTAAGAGTAATTTTTGTTTCAAATTAAGGGCTCGTCCGGGATTTGAACCCGGGACCTCTCGCACCCGAAGCGAGAATCATACCCCTAGACCAACGAGCCTATATGTTGATCTGGAACAGACTGAGCTAACAGCAGCTACAGCTGTCAGCAGTTTACTGCAGGTGATCTACATCTAGGTGTATTGTGATCATGACATGCTGTGTTTACCGTCCAGGTGAGGAACACACCTATGAAGGCTCCATGGTCGACCACTACGACAACTTAGCCACCCCTCAACCAGGTGAGCGCCGTGTTTGTTGTGTCACATGACCGCAGCCCGGTAGAGTTATTAAAAATGTCGTCTGCCATCAGAGTATCCGCCCGAGCCGACTCACAGCTACGACGAGGACCAGAGGCCTGAGGAGGAGGAGGACTACGACCCCTACGGCCCCGCCCCCACCCGGGTCACCATGATCACCGAGGACGCCTTCTCCTACGCCACCACGGCCGAGTCCCACTACGCCAAGCAGGACAAAAAGACCATGAAGGTACAGCTGTTCAGGAGCTTTTGATCAAATCAATGACCTTCAGCTGAAGTGACCCCCCTCCATGGTGTCACATTGTCGTGTTTCAGGTCCTCCATCCTCCAGCAGGACCGGACACAGACTCCTCGGAGGAGTCCGGCGGCGACGCAGGACTCGGGGAAGAGGGTCCGACGGAGTGCGACTGTGAACCCGGAGAGCCCGGATTCGCCGGCTTCGCAGGACCAAAAGTACGACTCGTTTCATTACAACACACTGAGTTTATTCTCAGCACGCAAACACCTGCTGACCGTGATCGATACGTCATGCTGTGCATCACACTGTGCCTAATAATGAGTATGTTGTTTCCTGTCAGGGATCCAGAGGTCTGCAGGGTAAAGCTGGTACTCCAGGAACTCAAGGCAGAGAGGTGAAACTTTACCACAGCACAACAACACGAGGCCGCTGCGTGTTCAGGTGTTCAACCTCCACGATCTTCTTTGTTTTTAGGGTTATAAAGGAACTAAAGGTGTTCGAGGACGAGGAGGAGACACCGGACCAGTGGTGAGTCCACCGCCACACACGGTGACCTCTAGATAAACCTGAAACAACCTGAAACTGAAACCAACCAGGAAACAAAAGTAAAAGTTTGCGTGTCGCCTGCTGCGTCTCTGAGTCATGAACTTCGACCTCTCGTCTCGTGCAGGGCGACGTCGGATCTGAAGGAGATGACGGAGGCTCCGGTTTCTCTGGCGCCATGGTGAGTTCACTGACCCGTCCCACAAATAAAAAAAGTTATATCCGTGATTAATTAACTGAATCTTTTGTCGTCATCAGGGGGAACCTGGACTTCCAGGAGACCCAGGCGAGCTCGGAGTTCTGGGTCTGAAGGTAAACAGAAATCATTAGTTGCCTTTTAATTTAATTAAGCTGACATCTCATCAATGAATCGGTTAATTGCTGCAGCTATTAATAAGTAACTTGAAGGCAATCATGTATTTCTATATGTACACTGATGTTATATCACATTGTTCATCATCTTTCATGAACAGCTGCAGCAGACGGCGTGTTTTATTAAACTGTCTCGTCTCTTCCCGTCGACAGGGCGACATCGGCATGGAGGGACCCCGCGGAGGAGTCGGAGGTCGTGGTGAGACTGTAAGGAAACACGACGCCACTGCAAAATATCTTTTCTATGACGATAAGCTCACTAAGAATGGAGTTAATATGGTCAGCTGTGTTGATGTTTTACATTAAAGGCAGAGATTTAAGGTTCGGTGATTGAGCTGCAGCTGGGAGCGGAGTTTTATTTGAACCGCGATTGGGAAGACACCGAAATATTTCTGTTGAAAAAAACAAAACACGATAAAATGAAATTATTGCAGCGACATCTGCAGCACGGTGATAAAACATGAACACTCTCTGTAGAAATGGAGGCAGGTGAAGCTGTCAGGGAAACCACCTGCAGATCTGTGTGAAGATCCAGGTGATCTTCATCATGTTGATCCAGTATTTATTCCATCACACGGCTGGAAATCACCCAGACTTTCGGTTTCTCCGCATCCTGCCAACCCGACGTCGTCACGGCGCCAGTGATGCGGCAACAGCAGCTGCTGGTGAAGTTTGGGGCTTTACCAGCCGGCCGATGCTGCTGACGCTCTGAAACGTGAAATGAATGAATAGATTTCAAATCTGCTGATGAATTTATATTAAATCTCAAATCTCTGATGTCTAATGTTCTGTTTAATATTAAAGTTTGTATCTTTTATTGTTCTCATTAGTTTATTTGTGAACTGTAAAGTCAGCGTTACACACACACACACACAGTTTTTTATCCTTCATCGTGGTTTATTTGGTTGATTTCAGGGCCCCCGTGGTGACCCTGGATCTCGAGGACCAAAGGGAGGCACAGGTGCCAAGGTGAGCTGAAGTCACCTTCTCAGTTGGCAGCTATTGAATTAATCCGTGTAGTAACGTGAAGTAACATGAATTTAATGAGCCCCACTGTAAAAAAACTGAAAGATCTACTTGTTCAAATTTGAATTAACTTCATTCAACAAGGACGATGCAGTTTAATCTAGTTCCAACACAAAGCAGGTCAGAATTTATGACGGTGACTGTTTTTTTATTTTCAACTCAAAATGAGAAGATTGTGAAAAAAGTCCAACATCAAACTTAGAAAATATTCAGAAATCAGAAGAAATGATTCAAAATGATTAATCAATTATTAGATTAGTTGCCTTTTAATTTAGCAGACATCTAATCGATTAATCGGTCAAATGACACAAAATTTATAACTATTACTATTATTATGTCCATAACTCTTATTCCCTAGTTTGGAACAACAACACACCAGATCCTGAAACCTTCTGATCTCTCATGTTAGCCGATGGATGATGCGCCGTGTCCTCAGATTTTAAACGTATGTTTTCTTCACTTGTTTTGAACCGCTGTGTTTTTCTGTTCAGGGATCTCGTGGTAGCGAAGGCAAAGAGGGTCCTCAGGGGCGGGAAGGCCAGAAGGTATCTACAAACCAAACACACTGACTGACCTTACGTCATATCTGCTAACAAACATGTTCGACACTTCCTGCGATCACCACTAGGTGTTAATTCGGCGTCTCTTTAACTGTCCCATGTCTTCCTGCAGGGTCAGACCGGAGCGCCCGGGTTCCCAGGTGACGTCGGCGACAGAGGATACACCGTAAGACTCATCATCTGAACCTCTGAGTCACACGTCTGCTCAGGACGAGTCTGTCGTATTTAGATCTATAACACGATCTAAGAAGTGGGCGCTAACTTCTACACATAACTTGTTGAATCGTGGAAACTGTGAAAAACCCCAGATCTTTAAAGTTGACGAGCACTGAGCACATGAAGCCTCTCGTGCATAAGTTACACTTCATTAAGGACAGTCTTCACACTTAAATCGTTGCCATGGCTTCACTGGTTTCTCCTTCATTGTGTTAGACGCATGTGAGTGCTATTTTTGTCCGCGGTTTGTTGTTCCTCCAGCGAGTTTCGTCTACGTGGCAACAGATTACATCACTCAAACTCTTCCTCTCAGAGATGCAGAAGTCAGATTGAACCCATGTGACTATGACAACCAGTTTTACCCTAAAGTCTTTGTTTGTCCTCCTCAGGGTTATCCTGGACAGCCGGGATCCATCGGACCGAGTGGACCAAAGGTACAAACACACATTTTATCTCTAGTTTATTTTAGGAGGCGCGGTGGTGCAGTGATTAGGAAGGTTCTTCCTGTGTCTGGGTGGGTTTTGGTTCTCTCTGGGTGCTCGAGCTTCCTCTCACTCAGAGGTTAAGTGTAGGCGTATTCCCCATGACCCTGATAAGGATAATGAGGTTTACATACCTCACTGTATGAGTGTGTAAGTGGAGGATATGAGTGTGTGCGATAGAGATCTGTTTTAGTTTCCCAATGACGACCCTCGTTTCTAGGTAGGAAATACAGCAATGTACAGTAAGTCACGTTTGACATATCTCGAACGTGCCGGGTCACATTCCTGTTATATTTACTGTAAACCCAAAAGGATGAATCACACTGATGGATTTGTCCTTCTGACTTTTTCCTCCGGCATCACCACCGGAAAGTTTCCACAGTAAAACATCAAAATCTAAAAGACAGATTGTCATTTAATTTACTGAACACATTCATAAACCCCAAAAGGTGGGAAAATGTCACCTGTGGCTCCTTGAGGTCACCTGTGGCTCCTTGAGGTCACCTGTGGCTCCTTGAGGTCACCTGTGGCTTGTTGAAATCACCTGGGGCTCCTTGAGGTCACATGTGGCTCCTTGAGGTCACCTGTGGGTCGTTGGGGTCACCTGTGGGTCGTTGAGGTCACCTGTGTGTCGTTGAAATCACCTGTGGCTCCTTGAGGTCACCTGTGTGTCGTTGAAATCACCTGTGGGTCGTTGAGGTCACCTGTGGCTCCTTGAGGTCACCTGTGTGTCGTTGAAATCACCTGTGGCTCAATGAGGTCACCTGTGGCTCCTTGAGGTCACCTGTGTGTCGTTGAAATCACCTGTGTGTCGTTGAAATCACCTGTGGGTCGTTGAAATCACCTGTGGGTCGTTGAGGTCACCTGTGGCTCAATGAGGTCACCTGTGGCTCAATGAGGTCACCTGTGGGTCGTTGAGGTCACCTGTGGGTCGTTGAGGTCACCTGTGTGTCGTTGAAATCACCTGTGGGTCGTTGAGGTCACCTGTGGGTCGTTGACTCACCCTCGCTCCATCCTTGATGTGAGCGACTGAGCCTCTTGAGGACGCCCCTTTCATATCCAATCACAATACCTGTTACCAGTGGACCTGTTTACCTGTGGAAGCTTCAAACAGGTGTTTTTTTTCAGTCTTCTGTTGATCCTGTCAAAACTTTGCTGTGGCCATTGCTGTTTGTCAGTTAGAATGATAAATATCTTGTCTTTGGACTGTACTCTTAATGCCCGTCCCGGTAAAAACACTTCTAATCCACCACTGATTGTCACAAGTAGAGACCGGTTTATTTACAGGGATAGGCTGGAAACCTCTGTCTAATGAACACTGCAGCCTCCAGGTGGCGCTAGCAGGATTTTACATTTCAAAAAATGTAAATATCAGCCACAGTTCAATCACCACAGACCTTAAAAAACTTGCCTCAGCTAGACGCTGCTCTGGAGTCAATGACCTTTTGAGAAATGGGAAGTCTGATCAAAGGTCATGGGTTAAAAATGTGTGTTGAGCATGACTGACCGTGTCAGTAGCCTAAAGGTCACAGGTTTGACCTTTGCTAATGTCATGTTGTGTGATGAGGTGTACCTCGTGTTTTTAGGTCTGACCTTGACTGAGCTCATCTGTTGAATTTCAGTTCCAGAGGGACTTGAGACGAGGGTTTAGAAATCAGTAAATGTGTGGCATTCATGTGCTGCTGGGAAAGTCTGACATCTGTGTGTTTATTGTATTTGTCATGATGAGCAAATAGGGAGGTGGTTTCAGATTTGAAGGGTTCAGAATGTGGTGGAATATAAAATTTATAAATGTGTTTTCCTGTGTATCTGTTTGGGTCTGTGGGTCGTTGAGATCACCTGTGGGTCGTTGAAATCACCTGTGGGTTGTTGAAATCACCTGTGGGTCGTTGAGGTCACCTCTGGCTCGTTGAAATCACCTGTGGGTCGTTGAAATCACCTGTGGGTCGTTGAAATCACCTGTGGGTCGTTGAGGTCACCTCTGGCTCGTTGAAATCACCTGTGGGTCGTTGAAATCACCTGTGGCTCGTTGAAATCACATGTGGCTCGTTGAAATCACCTGTGGCTCGTTGAAATTACCTCTGGCTCGTTGAAATCACATGTGGCTCGTTGAAATCACCTGTGGCTCGTTGAAATTACCTCTGGCTCGTTGAGATCACCTGTGGGTCGTTGAAATCACCTGTGGGTTGTTGAAATCACCTGTGGGTCGTTGAGGTCACCTCTGGCTCGTTGAAATCACCTGTGGGTCGTTGAAATCACCTGTGGGTCGTTGAAATCACCTGTGGGTCATTGAGGTCACCTGTGGGTCGTTGAAATCACCTGTGGGTCGTTGAAATCACCTGTGGGTCGTTGAAATCACCTGTGGGTCGTTAAAGTGTCCAGCGTTCAACACTCAACTTTTTTTTAACCCCACCAAAACATGTTTATGGTGTCAGATGATGAAGTATGTGTTAATAACAAATCATCTGACTCTGAATTTGACAAACAAGATATTTATTTATTTGTGGTGCTTTTTTGTGAGTTACGTGGAATTAATAGTCTAGTATCTTTCTGGTTTGTAACTTTCCCAGTGGGGAAGAATGGGAAATTTTGGACTCTGGTTTCTTCTTAAGAAACATACTGTGATCTGTGAGTGGTTTCTTTTTTTGTCATTTCAGTTTCTCTTTACACAGTCAGTTTGTTCATGTAGGACAAACAAGCCGCGATGAGTAAAGTGTGTTGAGTAAATAAAAAAGCTCTGGAGTCAATGACCTTTTGAGAAATGGGAAGTCTGATCAAAGGTCATGGGTTAAAAATGTGTGTTGAGCATGACTGACCGTGTCAGTAGCCTAAAGGTCACAGGTTTGACCTTTGCTAATGTCATGTTGTCTGATGAGGTGTACCTCGTGTTTTTAGGTCTGTCCTTGACTGAGCTCATCTGTTGAATTTCAGTTCCAGAGGGACTTGAGACGAGGGTTTAGAAATCAGTAAATGTGTGGCATTCATGTGCTGCTGGGAAAGTCTGACATCTGTGTGTTTATTGTATTTGTCATGATGAGCAAATAGGGAGGTGGTTTCAGATTTGAAGGGTTCAGAATGTGGTGGAATATAAAATTTATAAATGTGTTTTCCTGTGTATCTGTTTGGGTCTGTGGGTCGTTGAGATCACCTGTGGGTCGTTGAGGTCACCTCTGGCTCGTTGAAATCACCTGTGGGTCGTTGAAATCACCTGTGGGTCGTTGAAATCACCTGTGGGTCGTTGAGGTCACCTCTGGCTCGTTGAAATCACCTGTGGGTCGTTGAAATCACCTGTGGCTCGTTGAAATCACATGTGGCTCGTTGAAATCACCTGTGGCTCGTTGAAATTACCTCTGGCTCGTTGAAATCACATGTGGCTCGTTGAAATCACCTGTGGCTCGTTGAAATTACCTCTGGCTCGTTGAGATCACCTGTGGGTCGTTGAAATCACCTGTGGGTTGTTGAAATCACCTGTGGGTCGTTGAGGTCACCTCTGGCTCGTTGAAATCACCTGTGGGTCGTTGAAATCACCTGTGGGTCGTTGAAATCACCTGTGGGTCATTGAGGTCACCTGTGGGTCGTTGAAATCACCTGTGGGTCGTTGAAATCACCTGTGGGTCGTTGAAATCACCTGTGGGTCGTTAAAGTGTCCAGCGTTCAACACTCAACTTTTTTTTAACCCCACCAAAACATGTTTATGGTGTCAGATGATGAAGTATGTGTTAATAACAAATCATCTGACTCTGAATTTGACAAACAAGATATTTATTTATTTGTGGTGCTTTTTTGTAAGTTACGTGGAATTAATAGTCTAGTATCTTTCTGGTTTGTAACTTTCCCAGTGGGGAAGAATGGGAAATTTTGGACTCTGGTTTCTTCTTAAGAAACATACTGTGATCTGTGAGTGGTTTCTTTTTTTGTCATTTCAGTTTCTCTTTACACAGTCAGTTTGTTCATGTAGGACAAACAAGCCGCGATGAGTAAAGTGTGTTGAGTAAATAAAAAAGTGAAAGTAGAAACCACAAACCACAAACACTATTTATTTAGAATGTGACTCACAAAGAGGAGAAACCAAAACTGTAGTCCATGTGGGATGAAGGTGAGACCTGCATTAAGATAACAACAATAAACACCAGCGTAAGCAAAAGGAAAAGCTTCGTTATAACCTTCGTTATGTTGAACTGGTCGTGGTCTGATGTTGTCACAGAGACTCTTTCTTTTCTCTCTCAGGGCACTAAAGGTCTCAGCGGCCTGCCGGGCAGCGACGGCGATCCTGGACGAGATGTAAGTTCATTGTTAAAAAAATCTTTGCAAGCTGTCCGTCATCTTTACCTTTACGTTAAAAAAAAAACACATTTGTTTGTGTCCTCAGGGTCCGATAGGAGTCCCCGGTGTGATGGGAGAGCCTGGAGTGTTTGGCACTAAGGTAAAGGCAACAGATACACTGTATGTATGCAGGCAGAGAGAGATCCCAACGTTTTCCTCCATCAGGGTGTTTCCCTGTGGTTATATTTAACTTGTGCATCATGTCTGATCAGCTGGAGCAGCATTTCTTCTTCCACTCACAGGGAAGTTTCATTTTCACGTCATTATTTTTCCACGGCAGTGCGCTAAAGTTAGAAGCTGAAAGAGAAATGAACTGAACTAACAAGACCTCACCCACCTCACTGTTATACTTCATTATTAGTAGTACTACATTATTATATTAAAAGCAATCAGTCAGTCTTCCTGCAACACCATATTTTTGTTTTGACCATGATAAAGTCGTGTCAGCTGTGCGTGAGTGCAAACTTGTTATAATTAGAAAATAAATACAGCTGTGGCTCAGGGGGTAGAGCGGGTTGTCTGCTCGTCAGATGATTGGTGGTTCGATCCTCCTCCAGTCTGGAGTGTGAATGCATAATGCACCTTGCATGGCAGCCAGTGCCGTGAATGTGATAAGTTACATCATGACTGTGCTCTCCTGTCTTGTACCTGTATGTCGAGGTGCTGATGGTCTGTTGTGCTCCTGCAGGGCAGTAAGGGGGATCGCGGAGTGAGAGGACGTCGAGGCAGAGTGGGCGCCGTGGTGAGTGAGCTGCAGATCAAAAACACACCGCCTCTCCGTAACTCTGATGACACAGGTTTGAGTCCAGTCAAAGAGCCGGACACCACCTGGACGACATGTGAATGAAACTGTGTGCAGCAGGTGTCTACAGATCTACAGATCTACAGTCTACAGATCAGGTCCACCTCAGAAACCAAACGTATCCAGACAAGAAACCAAACTTATCTCTGCAACACATTTCTGTTATTTAAATACTGAATATAGTTTCACCTGTTGACACCTGGTCTGCACGTGGTCATTAAAATGACATCACGTCAAATGTTTTGTCGCCAACAAACTGGAACCAACAGAATCAAAGTTTTTTCATACAAACAAAGAAATAACTTCACGTGTAACGTGAGCCGAGTCTACAAGAAGTTTCACAAACGTCTGCTGCTCATCTCGGCGAATCTAACGGAAATCTTTTCTGTGTTCGTACGGGACGTCAGCTGAGTCGGTGGTCCTGCAGCGTGGACCAGAACATGTTAGATGTTACATGTAACGTCTATATAAAGTGGTCTGAGTGACCTGATCATAATGCGTCTTGTTGGTCGTTTACACGAGTATATCACCCAACACGCCTGTTAACGCCACCTGTAAACACACTCAAGTGTCAGTCTCAAGTCACAGTGCTGACTGAAGGAAAACTGTTGACATGTTAACAAAGAGCCTGTGTTACAAACTGAAGGTCAGGTCAGGACAGTCAGGACGATCTGTCTGTGGTTCAGGGAAGTCCTGACATTCAGGATCGAGCTTCAAGAACTGAAAAAGGGAAGTAAAAAATAAACATGAAGCAATTCTTTCTGCTTTGCTGTGATTACATAAGAACAGAGAGCACAGAATGGATTTATTTTTTAAGCCATAAAGGAAGAAAGACTCATTTAACCTCTGATGATTTGACTGAAGTATAACGAAACAGCAGACACGTACTGTAAATACGCTTCAGTACTTTCCTACATTGCGAAACCACATCTGACTAAACTTACTCACTTAGGAAGACAAAACTGGACATGCAAACACGTTAACCAGAAAGAGACACGCATGATCGGCACAAAATCCTGCAGAGTATAAAATATTTTATTATTTTCATGGATTCACTTCTGAAGTCTGTTGTGGTTGTAAAACTAAAATTGAAAGTATCACATCGTGTCATTAAAACCGTCTGCACATTCCCCAGAGTTCATGAGCTAACAGCAGCTAACAGACTGAGCTAACATGAGCTAACAGACTGAGCTAACATGAGCTAACAGCAGCTAACAGACTGAGCTAACATGAGTTAACAGACTGAGCTAACATGAGCTAACAGACTGAGCTGACAGACTGAGCTAACATTAGCTAACAGCAGCTCACAGACTGAGCTAACAGCAGCTAACAAACTGAGCTAACATGAGCTAACAGCAGCTAACAGACTGAGCTAACAGCAGCTAGCAGCGGCTAATAAACTGAGCTAACATGAGCTAACAGCAGCTAACAGACTGAGCTAACATGAGTTAACAGACTGAGCTAACATGAGCTAACAGACTGAGCTGACAGACTGAGTTAACATTAGCTAACAGCAGCTAACAGACTGAGCTACGAAAATCCCCCGGACATTTTTTTAGGTCCCAAAAGTAGGACATGTCCGGGGAAAAGAGGACGTCTGGTCACCCTAGCTAATAAACTGAGCTAACATGAGCTAACAGCAGCTAACAGACTGAGCTAACATGAGCTAACAGCAGCTAACAGACTGAGCTGACAGACTGAGCTAACATTAGCTAACAGCAGCTAACAGACTGAGCTAACAGCAGCTAACAAACTGAGCTAACAGCAGCTAACAGACTGAGCTAACAGCAGCTAGCAGCGGCTAATACACTGAGCTAACATGAGCTAACAAGCAGCTAACAGACTGAGCTAACATGAGCTAACAGCAGCCAACAGACTGAGCTAACATGAGCTAACAGCAGCTAACAGACTGAGCTAACATGAGCTAACAGCAGCTACAGCTGTGATCCAGTTTCACCAGAATCAGTGAAATAGTTGCTGCTGTGTGACTTAGTGCCGTAAAGCGTGACGTACTTTTTTTTATTTTGCTATCGATCTATTCACATTTAATGACAGAAGGCCAAAGACAAGTTTTATTCTCATTTATCTGATTTTCTAATAAACCAGCAGGTTTTAACTGGAGTTGTAGTGACTGTCGAATTCAGTCACTGTGTAGGAGAGAGGCGGATTTCTTGACGTGTTGAGATGTGCCTTAGTTGACGTTTATTGAAGGGTTGCACATGATTACCCTCAATGTCAAAACTCCCATACACACAAAAGGCTGCTACAGCAGTATCGTCTGTTAGTATTCCTGAGAAAATAAAATGACATGGAACAGAGAAGCTTGAATAACGTGAATTGACAACGGGAGATTTCTTGAGATTTCTAACCACTGAAACCACAGCAGCTGTGAAGCAGCTGGATTCATACAGTGAACAGCTAAATGACTGAGATCTGATTTTTCTTCTCAGTATCTCATCACAGCAGCTTTGGTGCTGAAAACAAAGCTGCTGTTTACTCAAACTCTGACCTGTCCCAGGGTGAAACACCCAGTGAAGGGGTTTAACAGAGTTCTTTCACTTCCTCTTCTTAACCTTTTCTTTATTTGTAGTTCTCACTGCAGTCTTTACAAGCACACTGATTGATTGAATATTTTTCTGTCTGTTTGTCCAACAGGGAGCTCAAGGAGAGCAGGGAGATGCCGGAGTACCAGGGAAACCAGGACCAAAGGGCCTGCAGGGCCAGACTGTGGGTCCACAGATCAGTTATTAACTAATATACAGACGTTATTTGTCTTTTATTAAATATCAGACCTCACCAGAAAAAGTGATTCATCAGATGAAAACGGCAGGATGAGCTGGATTTGTCAATTTTGAGTTGGAAATGAACTAGGTGACCTAAAGAGTGAATGAAGGGAAGGAGCAAAACAAAACCCTGAGACGACGAGCCCAGTGTTGTCGTATATTGAAGTTGTGCGCTTTAGTTACCATGACGACTGTTTTTTTTGTTTCCTCCAGGGCGCCAAAGGTGAAACGGGAACTGATGGTGAAAAGGTGAGTGTTGAAGATCGATGACAGCGACACTTCAGAGCGATGATAACCCGATAATAAATATCACACACAGTGTAACGCATGACGAGCATTTAGGGCGCCGAATGAGCAGTAGGGTTACAAAGGGGTGGTAAATTTGTGGAAACTTTCCATGGGAAGTTAAGATGGGGAATTTTGGAAATATTCCAAAGCGGAAACTCCAATGGGAATTATGGAAATTTAAACTATCAGATCCAAATATAAACATTATACATTATATAATAAATTTATGTAGTCCACGAGCTCACACATGTGTCTTTAACAGTCTCTGTGTGGTCCAGGTACAGAAATCACCTGTGCAGGTAAGGGGGCGTGGCCTCAACATTCAAGTGGACCTGCATGAAATCTGGTTGTTTTAATCAAGATGATGATAAAATAAATTTCAACCTTCAATGTTGTAAATTCCCAGTTCATTCCCGTTACTTCCCATGGAAAGAGTATTTCTAAACTGTTGCTACTTTGACTGCAGTTAGAGATGAGTACTTCGAGGCCGTGTAATAAACACCGAGGGGCTCCCCCGAGAAATCTGTAGTTCCACGTAATCTGATTTAAAATAAAAGTCTGATTCAGATTCACGTCGGGAGTTTCCCTCCGTCTGCTGACTTCTCCTTTCAGGCCTCGTCCCACCTGTTTGTTTACTCTCAGCCCGCCTGTGTTTGATAGGACACGAGGAAACAGTCAGCTGGTGTTTTTGTTTGTCTGACTTTCACAACTGACTTCCTCTTTCATCACATGGGTTTTTTTTCCAGGGTGCTGCAGGGAAGAAAGGCATTAAAGGTGCCAAAGGACAAAAGGTAATTCTACCTGTTTACAGTCTGATGATGAAACACCTCCGCACTCTGCATCTCACTTCCTCTTTCCAACCCATGCTGGGATTTACTCACCTCTTCCTTCTTCTTCTTCCCTTTCAGGGAAGCATGGGTGACCGTGGAGACAAAGGACAGGTGGTTACTGCTACTTAGTTTCATTGCTTTTACCCTGACGCCATAGAAATTGGCACACATGGGAGAACAGCCTACATCTGATCTGTAATAGAGGATACAAAGCGAGTTGCAGGCGTCATACTTAGAGATAATAAACAATAAACAGGGTTAAAGTTGTAAAATAAAGCTTAGTCTTTATGAAACTTTATGACCATAAGTATATGGACAGTGCAGCATAACTGCCATGTGAGATAGTTAAAAGCTGGTCACAGCTGAGCAGCCAAATAGTTCTATGCTCTGTTATATTAAACACTATATAAACACTCTTCTTCATCCTTCCTTACATGTCTTCTTTCTGACAGCGTGGACCGAAGGGGGCAGTCGGTCGTAACGGCAGCCCTGGTCCTGTGGGACCTCCAGGCATCCCGGGTACCAGAGGAGAGCGCGGTGCGATCGGTGACCTGGGTATTAAAGGCCAAGCGGGAATCAAAGGAGCCCCAGGCCCCTCTGTGAGTATCAGTTAGTCAGTCAGTCTCGAGAAGTGAGATTAGTTTAAGCCTGATTTTAATACTCAGAGGATGGAACGATTCGTTAAAGCTGATGTTTGGCAGCAGAAGATAACGCGAGCCGCTCTCTGTCCTGCAGGGTCCTGGTCTGACTGATGAGCAGGTCCTGCAGCTTTGCAAAAGTGTGGTCACAGCTCAGATCTCCCAGTACGCCTCCTCCATCCGGGGCAAGTGCTCCCAGGGCTGCCCCATCAATAATCGCACATTAATCGGGCCCCCGGGAGCACCAGGGAAGTTGGGATCTCCGGGCAAACCTGTAAGTCCATCCTGCTCATACCTCAGAGACTTTTTCTTTGCAAAAACTTTGCCTGTAAAATCGTATTACAAGTTAAAAACAACACCTCTGCCTCCACCCATCAGGGTAAAGCAGGAAAACCAGGAGCCAAAGGAGCCAGAGGTGCTCAAGGTGACAGAGGCCTGGAGGGACAGGAAGGAGCGCTGGGTAACAAAGGTAAGAACCTCCACGTGTTTGAGAGATTATAATCCAGACGGATTGTAGACGACACGTCCTCAAAGTTGAAAGATGGACAGGAGTCAGACAGTGGTAAACCAGCGAGGCTCATTGATGCATGTGGGGGAGCAAAGACTGGCCCGATCGAGCAACTGTTGCTGGTTCTCATTGCTGCTGACCCATGTTCACTGCCGAAGCCTCCAACAATGTGGCGAGTAAGCATCAGACATGGACGGAGTGATGGAAGAAATTGGCCTGATCGGATTAATCATTTTCTTTTACATCACACGGATGGTCAGGTGCATGTGCGTCACATACCTGGGGAACACATGGCACCAGCATTATGGGAAGCCAATGGATGCACTTTGATGCTTTGAGCCATGCTCTGCTGGGAAACCCTGGGAAACCTTGGGTCCTGCCATTCGTGTGGACGTTACTTTGACACGTACCTCCTACCTGAGCACCATTGCGGACCCTTCAAAGCAAACATGATTCCGTAATGGTTTGAGGAACACAACGAGTTCAAGGTGTTGACTTGGCCGAATTCCCTAGATCTCAATCCAATCGAGCATCTGAGGGATGTGCTGGACAAACAAAGTCTGATCCATGGAGACCTTAAACTATCTGCTGCTAATGTCTTGGAGACCATGCCACAATGGGTCAGGGCTGTTTTGGTGGCAACAGGGGGACCTAAACATTAGGCAGTTGGTCATAAAGTTATGCCTGATATTCTCACTGTGGATCTCAGACTTCTTCCTGTTTGAATCTGAAACATTGTTTTGGCTGTTTTCTCCGAAGCTTTCCATGAAGGTTCTCAGTCATATGACTTCTTCACAGATCAACAAACAAGTCCAGTTGCCCTAGACTTTTTGGCTTTTCTTTTTTCAAGCTTTATTTGATAGAGACATAGGGAATGACGTGGGAAAGAGCCACAGGTCGGATTCCACAGCAAGAACCTAGCCTTCGTACACGGGGCGGCTGCTCTACCAACCGAGCTAAACACCGGCCCCGAATTAACGTTTTTTGAAGTTCTTTTTTTTGTTTTTTTTCCAGGTCCAAAGGGATCTAAAGGCCTTGCAGGTGTTCCAGGTAAAGGCTTTCCGGGACTCGATGGACCACAAGGCACCAGAGGTATAACACTCTTCATCTCCACACAGCCATCACGTAACTTAGTATCAGTCCAGGTTGTAAGAACTGTATCGCGATGATTCATGAACTGCTGCTGGTTCCTTCGAAAAGTGAACAGGGAAGTAAAAATGTCAGATATGACCACATGTTTTTATTTGATTTTACTTTTCCTGGCTGGGAACAGAAACTAAAGATTTAATGTAACAAAACTGTTGTTTCCCTTTAAACTTTAAAGATTTTACACAGAACCTTTGAGGTCGTGGCTCGCTTGTTTTATGTTACTTATTATAGATCACATCTCTGTTTTTAGGTTTATACATTTCACATTTTCCTCTGTTGCAGGTTTGCCAGGTAACCCAGCAGAACCCAAAAACGGCATGGAGGGTCCTCGAGGTCCCCGTGGCTTCCCCGGTGCAGTTGGTCAGTCCGGCATGGTCGGGATCGCGGGCGTTCCGGGATTCTGCGAGGCACGGGACTGCAGCATTCATGCGCCGGTGATGCGCAAAGAGCAAGGTCTGGTGAAAGGACCCGTCAGTCAAATCTGAACCTCTGAACATGAGCGACGAGGAACACTGAGATTATAGAAGGTCTGAGATCCACCGGGTGACAACTTCAAGGTTCATCTCATTAAATTCCAGCTGGGTTTAAATGGGACAAAAAAAATGATTTATGACAATAGTTTTTTTAAAAGCTGCGAAACGTCAGTGGACCAAGTATATTACCGTGGGGTGCTCCGCTGGTGGGCAGGTTTGATCAGAAATGGGGAAACTGAAGGATTGAAACCAGAAAGACTTTTCCATCTGAGACGGACACAGAACTTTTAAAAGGTTTTGTACTTCGTAAAGATCCAAACACTGTTCCAGTTCAGGAATAATTGAGCCTGACGTGTTGTAATTTGATAAAAAACAAAAAACACTGAATGATTCCCGACTGAATCCTTACTTAAATAAACAAAAATAAAAATTGCTGCATGTAAATATTGTGTAAAGTATCTCAAATACATGTACTGTGTTCTGAAGTATGTTTCAGATAAACTGATGTTTTTTGTTTTTTTTTAATTCTGAGTCTTTAGTTTGTTAGTTACGACATGTTTAAGTGTTTGAAAGAGGTTGTACTCACTGAAAAATAATATTCACTAAAACTGAATACCGACTCAAAGCAGTAATCTGATTGTTTGTGTTTCAAAGGGGACTTAATCTTTCAGAATCATTACAACTGTAAACTATTGAAATAACTAATTTCTAATAAACTCCATCCAAAGTACCGTCTTAAATAAAGTTTCTTTCAAAGTTGAAAACCCCTCGGACATCTGTAATTATACAACAAGTAGGTCCGACCGAGCGTTACAGCGCACCCTCTCGTGTAATATTGAACCCCACGTTCCACATTATTAGATTTGAAAAGCCATTTTGAATTTTACATTGAATCATGTAGCTGGATTTGAGCTGCAGAAGATCTGAAGTGTGTTTTCAACCAATTTAAAACTTAACGCTAATAAAACTGCGTTTCCTGCTGAAGAAGGTTTCTGAATTCATCCAGAATATCAAGAGTTATTTATTTAAATTGTTTTAGTTTAGTAAAAACGACTCTGCTACGTGACAGAATATTGGAATATTTGTGCATAAAAATAAATAAATGACAAAAAAAAAAAAACATCAAAATGGCCGCTCCGAGTGCTCCGATTCTAAAAAGAGCGGGAAAAAAAGAGCGGGAAAATTTAACATGGCCGTTTATGGACGGAATGTTCGGAGAGTCACATGACTCCTAGAGTGGAAATCTGTACCAAAAATTATTTTTAAACTGCTTTCACGGCCACAAGTTTCACTCTACAGAAATAATTTGAACATCAGACTGTAGGGAAACATGTGCCGCTCGCTCGCATCAACCTGCTGAAGCGGTCAGACTTCTGGTTTTGGCTCTAAACGCTCAGATGTGTCAGGATCACCCACCGACAGCTCCATCTACTCCCATATTAACTGAGAGCAGACATTTCCAGAGGAAAGCCTCGCTCCTACTTCACTCTAGAGGTCACATTTTTTAACTTAGCAACACAAATTATATATCGACTTTTTTAGCAAGACCTCGGGACGCTTATAATCTTCTCTGTTCGATGATGCGACCTACGGTTTGGTCATCGCGGCCTCTTGTTTGTAGGTGAACTCTCAGACACAGCTGCTATTTGTTGCTCTGCTCTGATTGGTCGGCTGCAGTGGAGCTATTTATAGTTGGTTGCTGGGCAGAAAGTCTCCGCTTGAATCTACAGTTTGTGGGCGTGACATAAACCTCTGGAGACTGAGCATTCATATAAGATGACCTCATTACTGAGCACACTCGTTAACAAATGTCATTGTAATTGATACATCCTGTCTTTGGCAGGGTGTGTCTGCTTTAGTTTGCCGGATTTCCGGACTATTCCCGGTTACGCTGACACACCTTCTCTGTTTCTGGAAAGTTTGCGTTCTCGTTATGTGACCATACCAATCTAACATCACATCCAGTTCTCGCAGCGTGGCCTCTTAACCTCAGTGTTGGATAAATGCTGGAAACCAGGGGAACTTTACATCTGTCCTTTCAGATCAGAGGATTTCACCAAAAATCTGCAAACACATCAGATCATTTTAATAAATTATGAGACAGAAAATGCTCCAAAGTTGAAATGTTTTTTTTTTTTTATTTGGAAAAAGAGAAAGCAAGTACAGAGAAAGAAACGCTCAGACTTATTGTTTTGAATGACACATCACAGTATAAAAGGAAAAAATAATTTGTGATTCAGTCACAGTATTACAGAATTAACAAGGAACTATTAAGAATAAAATAAATAATATAGTGAACATGAATACACAGCGTGTACCTGGAGTACCTGTCAGTAAACAACTGATTTTAATGATTTGAAGAAGGTCAGAGGCAGTCGTGAGGAAAGAGCATCATCATCATCATCATTATCATCATCATCATCATCATCATCCTTAAATTAAATGCCCGACCTATGATTCAATATTTTCTTTTGAATCATAGATTTGAAACTAAACTCATTGAAGATGACTTAATTATATATTTAATAAGCACATAAAGCATTTGTAAGGTTTGCTTCACTTGGTCAATCAGTGTCGGATCAATTAATACTGGAATGTGTTTAATTAGTTTTAAGCAGGAACAAAGCTAGAGTTTGAGTTTGAGTGTGAAAATACTTTTTAGCATCATGTCTTTAAAAAGTGCATAAATACATTCATAAAACATCCATGGACACTTTGGTCCATTAGCAGCTCAGGTGACACACAACGAGTTTGAAACGGGTACTTGGAAAAACGTGAATGCAGTACTCGAGTACTCAGTACGACGAGTGTACGTCAGTGTAACGAGTGTTCATCGGGACACGGTGGAAGCTGCGACGAACAAGAGGAGGAGGAAGGTGAGCGTGGAAGACGAGGGTTAAAGTGCCAAATGTATCGAGCTGTTTAGCTGAAAACGTACAAACAAAGTTATTAAAATTATTGCAGCAACTGCAGCTCCCTTCATTGTGCTTTGTTACAGTTTGTGCTCAGTTTGGTCCAGAACAGAACTCGAGGATGATGATCCGATAACACGATCAGATGCTCTTTCCTTTGACGTCCTTTGACCTTCGATACTGGAAGTTCATTTTTTTCGTACCCGTAAGAAAATACAGAGATGAGACTGAACCTGAGAAACGGGACCTGTAACGACGACGACGAGCACGTTGAACTGATTTCGGAGCTTTTACTGACTGGCATCAATTAATGAATCAGCTTAAGAGACGATGCTATCTTGTAAACATCAAATTAATCATAAATCTGTCAGCTGGACGTTATTAAAAAAACATTTGATCGATTAAAATCCCTTCCTGTGTTTTTGCCGTTAACAGTTAAAAAGTCGAGTGGTAAATGGCGAACGAGGAAGCTGCTGGATCGGAAGCGGTGCATATGTTTTATATTCATATGTTTTATATGCATATGTTTTATATTCATATGTTTTATATGCATATGTTTTATATGCATATGTTTTATATGCATATGTTTTATATTCATATGTTTTATATTTATATGTTTTATATTCATATGTTTTATATTCATATGTTTTATATTCATGTGTTGGCAGTTCAGCGGAGACGCTCATAAATCATATTTGTCTAACTTCTCTGAATCCAGCATTGTTCAGTCATATTTACCAGCTTATCTTCTTCACTGACTTTTACTGCATTTTACTTTGGCACATTATCTGCAACACGTACGACGGCGAGGAGATAAAATCAGATTTTTGGACTCGTGCTGTCGACATTTGACTGATTGTTACAACTTTTCCACAAATCTGTATTAACGCGTTGAAATGAGCTTCAGAGCGTCTGCATCTACTTTGAGTAGCACCACAGATACAAAAAGACCGAGGGCCACTTCAGTTCATTCAAGTAATACAGCCCTGAGGAATGAGACGAAGAGATCTGATCGTTTTTGTCACGCAAACAACGAGACCCTAAACCTGTGTGCATCGCTCACCAAGCAGCTGATAGCTTATATAAATATGTCATTCCTGTGCAAAGCAGTGCAGAATCTAAAAACACTAGAAACCTATGTGGTATGATGAGAGTGCAGACGAGGCGAAGGCACAGAGTTCTCTCTGAGGTCGATGAGTTAGCAGACCAGCTTCTTCACAGCCAACGTGACAAACATCGAAGCCAGCAGCAGCAGACGGACGGATCCTGCAGCAACGAGAACACACGAGTTACACTGACGGACGACACGTCAGCACAGGCCGGCCGCCTCGTGTCATGCAGGGAAATAAATTAATTAACGTCATCAGAAGGATTTCCAAACGGAAAGCAGGACACGGGTAGTTACTATGGTAACAGCATATAAAAAACACGGCATCCCGTTAAAGCGTCCAAGCAGGAACCTCCGCGGTGTTGTGGAGAAGTTCCTGAAGTCAGAGGTCAAAGGTCAGGAGGGAAGAAAGTGTTCAGGAGCAGGAGACGAAGACGACAAAGAAGAAGACGACAAAGAAGAAGACGACAAAAAGAAGACGAAGAAGAAGACGATAAAGACGAAGACGACAAAGACGAAGAAGACAAAGAAGACGACAAAGACAAAGACGAAGAAGACGAAGAAGAAGACGATAAAGACGAAGACAAAGAAGAAGATGATAAAGAAGAAGACGATAAAGAAGAAGACAACAAAGATGAAGACGAAGAAGACAACAAAGATGAAGACGAAGAAAACAACAAAGACGAAGATGAAGAAGACAAAGATGAAGACGAAGAAGAAGAAGACGAAGAAGTAGTCTTGGGCTGTGTCCGAAATCACTCACTCATTCCCTACTCCCTACATAGGGAACTAAATGTAGTGGACTATATAGTGAGCTTAACAGAAGAAATGTTCGGACACTTCTCTTGGCGCAGGTAATTACGTCATTGCTGTCGCATAATTAAAACGTACCACATTAATGTCGTCTCACGTAATACTTGTCTCATCCATCCGCCAAAAAAAACACTTATTCACACACCGTTATTCTAGAAAACTCCCGTAGCACTATAGAAATGCGATCTACTGTCAGTCTGGCTGTTTGTGTTTTATCAATAATTTAATTATTATTAATCCGAGGAGAGCTAGAATAGTGAGAGAGAGAGAGAAAGGAGAAGATGCGCTGCTCTTCTAAGACTAGCAAGACTTCATCAAATTAGCGCCTTTTTAATTAGAGTAGATATCATTTTCTTTAATTAATTTAATAAACCATCCTCCGTCAAACTACACCCCCTGCTGACTCCCGTCCATCCGCCATATTTATGTTCCTTTCCGCGCCCAGAGAACTTCTGGCAATGCATGATGGGATATCTTGCTTCGGTTAGGGACCATCGGATGTTCACTACATTTCGCGGTGAATTGTGGGATACATTCAGTGCACTATATAGTGGACACTAAACATTCGGACACCACTACAAAATGGCGTGGTCACTATATAGTGCACTACATAGTGGTTAGGGAGTGATTTCGGACACAGCCATGGCCTTGTCTCGATAAACTCTGGTCGTTGTTGTGGAGAAGTTGCTGAAGTCGAAGGTCAGGAGTTCAGAAAGTGTTCAGCAGCCTCTGATGTCTAATGCTGTTTTATTTATTGACACTTGTCCAAGGAGAATCAGAGACACTGTCAAAGTTGATCAGAAGTGCCTGAGTCGGTCTCACATTCTGCCCAACTCATCCTGGTGGATCGACTTTAAACCCCAAGATAACAGCACAAATACTACACGCCCAGAATGAGTCACAGAGGATCTTAGCTCCAAATGTTTTTGCACCGATTTTAATCTCAAAAGTTACAAAACCAGCGGCGTGTGTTTCTTTTACTAGAGGAGTTTATTTATGTTGCAAAACAGACTTTGATATCAAAAATGTCAAATCTGATCAAAGAGGCGACACCCACCCTGATTTCCTGCAGCCCGAGAGACCGGACACGGTCGGCTCCGGTACTGGATCTTCTCCTCGACCACATTCATCTTCTGTTAGATAAAAGACAGATGAGCGGAGGTCAGACCGACCCAAAGAGTTTCCTCGAATGGAGTCTAGAACAAGCGAGGGACCTACGTCAGTGCACACCATGACTCCCACGACGGCAGCACACTCCTCCAGCCTCATCACTCCGTCCTCGAGCCTCCTGCAGGGAGACGTGCAGCTTCTCGTCTCGTCTTTGAAGAAGGCGAAGTTCTGCAAGAGACGAGCGCGACAAACAGGAACCACCTTCGTGAACATGGACGAGATTAAATCACAGACGTCCTGATCGTCCTCATCGAGGTCGTGCATGCACAGAAACATTGCGTGTGAACAGAGAGTCGCTCTTTGCATCGAGGTCGTGCATGCAGGCTTTTTTTTACCGTCCCGTTGGCGGTGAACGTGGCTTCACAGTTCCCTTTGAATTGGAGTTCTGCTTTGCAGCAGGAGTAATGGGAGACGCTCTCCATCACCTCGGAGTTACAGCTCACACACCTCACAGCAGCTGCGAAACACAAACAGAGAAGTTTCATTGGAGACGCTGAAGGGGGTCGGCTGGAGCGGCTCGTCTACTAACACCAACACTCGGTGGTGCGATCCGTTCAGAGAGTCCACCTTGCATGGCGGCCATCGGTGTATAAACACGGGTGAGATGACATCAGTACCGTGTGTTCATCTCACCAAGTGTTTGCTGATGTCAGCAGACCTGCTCAGCCTGTGGATGCTGGATATCATAAATCAGGGGTCCCCAAACTATTTTCGGTGATGGGGGCCGGGGTCAGTCTATAACTGAACTGATTTCAGTCCAAGCCGACCCAGAGCCGGTCGAAATGCACCGGCGGAGGCCAGCCAGAGGGATCTGGACCGTGCGGCGGCCCCTGACCCGCCGAGTCGAATCCCCCGGGCAGACTGTGCGTAAGTTGATCACGAGCAAAGTCACGTTGGAATATACCATTGATGTGTGAGGGGATGAAAATTAGCTGGTACTGTAAATAGTTGGTAAATAAGGTCGATTTGAATTAGAATGCCAAGCTTCATCATTAAGTGTGGATATTTTATAACAGGAAAATGCAGTTTTGAAAAACAGGCCATGTTTAGACGGATTGTTTGGGATCATTAAGTGGACCGCTCCAGTTGTTTAGGCGGGCCGGATGTGGCCCGCGGGCCACAGTTTGGAGAGCCCTGATATAAAGTATACTCTGTATGTAGTGTACTGTGGACCTTTAATCTTTTGAGCGTCTGTAATAAAGTTATTATATATCATAATAACACAGTGTGCACATTGTGTGTCTGAGACTTTCCCCAGTGTAGGATCAATAAAGTTTATCTCTTTATTATAAATTTCCTTATTAAAAAACCCTGTGGTGACCATAAAGCGTTCATATATGTCGCAGTGGGGATTTCCTGGCTGCTGACTGGAAACTCTGCGGAGTCTCCGGGGAATCCCGCAAGGTGCGTGAACACTTTCACTTTGGAGACACCATAGAAATAACATTAAACTACATGATGTCACATTATGTCACATGAACACTTTAAATAATAATAACAACAACAATAATAATAATAATAATAATAATAATAATAATAATAATAATAATAATAATAATAATGTCCTGTCTTCTTATGTAGACATTATGACGTCAGAATAACGTTACATAGTTAAAGTGAAAACTGAAAACCGGACCCGTCATGACACGTGAAAACGTTAAAACGTTACGGAGTCGGGACAGCGCACTCACCTGCAGCCAGGAGCAGACAGGTGATCCACGGATCATTGTTGACACGAGCTCTGCGGGAGCGCGCGAGCAGCTGGAGCCGACACAGGCGGAATCGTGACGGGAAGTAATGGGAAGTCCAGTTCTTTTTAGGGAGTCGGATCATCTGACTCACCAACAAGAATCGGATCTTTCGACTCCTTCATGTTACCACTTATACTTGTGTACACATATATCATGTATATATTCAATACAGTGGTCCCTCGTTTGTCGCGGGGGATACGTTCTAAAAATAATCTGCAATAAACGAAATCCGCGAAGTAAGTTTTACAATTATTATCCATGTTTTAAGGCCGTAAACCCCTAACCACACATGTTTATACACCTTTTCACACACATTTTGTACAGTACTCCCTTAGCCAATCAGGACGCAGAACACAATGCCCGTTCATAATGTACAGTACGCTGTAAAAATAAAGCATGCAAAATTACACTGAAAAAATCAGCAAAACAGCGAGTCCGCGAAAAGTGAACCAATCCTTTGTGCGGAAGTATTCAAAAGTAAAAAATGACATTTTCTAATATCAATAAATTGCTGTAGTTCATTGTTTTCATTGTGTTTACAGGCACTTTTGTGTAGATTTTTTAAAAATGCTTCTTTTTCTACTCCCATTCAAAGGCTCACGTACCGGATCCGGCTCCCAGCGTTCACGTTTAAAAGATAGGGTTCTTTTGAACCGGCTCGTTCACGAACGACACATCATTGACACAGAAACGGCAGCGTAGATTTTCAAAATAAAATAAAACAGACAAAAGGTGAAACAAACACGAAGCAGGAAAATTGCCAAATATAAGCAAGTAAACAAAGTCTGGCAGCAGCACGGATCAAAATATGAAGTATAACAACTTAACAAAAACCGAAATAACTTCTGAACCGAACACAGTCTGGTTTCTTCATGTGTGTGTGGGCGTGGTGAGCGGGAAAACCCCTACGTCACGAAGAGGCGGGTAAAGTTTCGGTTTCACGCACAATATAAAAAAGTCTGAACATGAGGAAACTACTTTAAAACTCCTCAGCCATCGCGAACACCATGAGTCCTGTGGAGCTTTACCTGCTGCTGTCTCTGGGTGAGTACTTCATTACTGCAGTAGTCTGATGTTCGGGTGGTCGGGGGTTCGATCCCCGCCTCCTCCAGTCCGCACTAAACCTCAACTCTCTCCAGACATTATGAAAAGTTGTGAATTAATTGTAATGACTGTTGATATTTGGAAAAGTTTAGAATACAGTTGATTTGATGTAGATTTGTGTTGTGAGATGTAATTAAGTAATGCAAAATAATAGTGTAAATTGATGGGATGTGAATAAATATTGTTAATATGTGAATTGATGGTGTGTATTGTGAATAAGTTTTACAAATTGCAGTGTAGATTGATGGTGAAATGTGGGCTAAATAAGTGATGATTGATGTGAGATATAAATAAGTAGGTTATAAATTGATAAAATATGTATTAAACCGATGGTGCGAGGTAAATACTAAATGTTTTCAGAGATATTGACCTCCCCCTCCTTATAAATGCCAATTTAACCACTGATAAAAGCCTCCGCTAAATGTAACGTCAATATGAACGTGTTGTCTCCCCCAGGTGTGAGCCTCTCTGTGGGCATGTCCGTCAAACACACGGACCTGGAGGTTGTTTCTGTTTCTGGGGAAGATTCAGTCCTGGAGTGCACAGCTGACCCAAAGGCAGGAGTCCAGTACAGAGCAGTCAGATGGTACAAGGTAAATACATAAATAAAGAAATAAATATATTTCACCGCATGTGTTAACACAGAAATACTCTATAAATACTTTAAGGGCAGCATGCACGCCCTCCTCTCACATTAAGGCTGCGTTCACTTTCTCTTTCCTTTCTGTCTCTGAAAGTAAAAAGCATGAGAAATGTAACACATGTAATAATAGTTTATTCTGCTCACGGCAGAGGAAGTAAAACTACAAATAAAACCATGTAAAAATACTCCATTACAAGTAAGAAGTCAGAATCTTAAGATTACTTAGTTAAGTATCAACAGTGAAACAATTACTGTTGTAGTATTGCATTATACCATGTAACCTATTCAGTGTTTCAGTAAATATAAATGTAGAAGGCAAATATTGTACATAAGTACTAGAGTAAATGTACTCAGTTACTTTCCTCCACTGTACTGAAGTATTCGAAGCCTTTCTTTTTATATTCTCAACGTTTACATGTAATGGATTTTAAATTGTGGCATTGCTACTTTTACTTAGACTTATGTTGAGTTAGACTTGACTCCTGTTCTGGCACGACACCGCCTGTCCAAAACACCTGTGGTACAATCACTAATACTCAGAGTGGAGCGGTGAAGAAGCGTTGAGTGTGTTGACGATGTTCTGATGATGTCACAGGTCAGAGACCCTTCGTCCGACGCTCGCCTCAGCGGCCTTTTGATGAAGCACCTCCCCAACGGCACGACGCAGTGGTACAAAGGCGCCGAGGGCGAGGTGGAGTTCGTGAACGAGTCCCGCAACATCCGGCTGTCCAACGGGACTTGCGCCGACAGCGGCGTGTACGTGTGTCACCTGGCCGCACCTGTGGGAGAGCAGAACCGCGAGGGGCGGGTCCTCCTCACTCTGACAGGTAAAAGTTTTTCTGAGCTCGCTGAAACATTTGATACTGTGGAAGATGAACGACCGGATGACGCACTGTAGACTTTACATTTGAATCAGGGGACTTCCAGGCTCATATTTAAAGAAACTTGAACCTTTTGCTCCAGGGAAAGAGCGTTGGTGAGACAGGTTGAGTCACCGAGCAAACAATCCCACTGTAGAAGAAGAAGAATGAAGCGTTTGGCCTCTCGTAGGGAGTGTACAGCTAGATCTGCTTCTACAGTCAGGACGACTTATTTCTGCTGAATGCGCCTCAGCTCAGCTGATTCTGAACAGAAACTGAATGTCCCAACGAAGACGTGACTAAACCTTCGTGTCTGTTTTCATTTTCATCCAGACTGTCCCACAGAAGATCTGACCAACAATGACGACATGACCGACGCGTACATGGTCATCGTGGCCACAGCGGTGCTGGTGTTGGCACTCGTGATCTTCAGAATAAGCTATGTAAGTCCTGGAACAGCACACACACTAATGCTCGAGACGTTTGTCCACAGTTTACTCGATGCTCAGCTAAATGTGTTCGTGTCTCCGCCACAGGTTAGTTTGAAGAACACCATCAAAGACAGAAGCGTCACACCAAAGAAAGAAACTTTACTGGACGCGCCGATGAAACCGCTGGAGAAAAAGGACTTAATGCTGATCTATACTCTGGGTCCAAAGGTGCCGAAATCGGACACACTCAAACACATCTGTGTTTGAAGACAAGCGTGGCGGCGAAGGAGGAAGAATACCGAGGGTTGACGCGCAAACGCCGAATGTGAATCCGCAGAAAAGCTTCTTTAAAATCTTTGTACCCGTCCTCATTTTGCACCAATCCATAAAAAAACTGTTTGATCAACAAGAGGACCGAGTCACGCCTCGTCACCGCGGCACCGAAGGTGAAGACCTCCAACAACAACAACTCATGTTTGGTCAAACTCCAATCAGACTTTTAGTAGATCGGGCTGAGGACAGACGATCGATGCAGAGCGGGATCGATCAGGAAGCAGCGGGGTAGAAGCGGCAGGTTGGCGTGGAGATGAGCAAGACGCTGAACGAATCGCTCCCGATGGTGTAAAGTCAGCACTTTGCGCGCTGAGTCAGATTAAAACTGCAGACGCGATTATGAGCCGATGCAACTTTTGCTGAACGTCACAGTTTCGTGGATGAGTCAGGAGCCGAGGAGGCTCATGAAAAGTCGACGAAAGTGACTCAAGACGCAGAGGGGTGAATGAAAGAGCGAGCAGGTGGACGTCGGGTTGAGGTGATTTGGTCGAACATTAACATCGAATCTGCAAATCCTTCAGTCAGTTGCAGAGCAGTGTCAAAGTTCCACAGTCTCAGTTTAAGGTGCTTTATCTAGAAGTTAGTGTGTCCAGGTGTGACACAGGTACGAGGTGAATGTCTTTAATGTTGCACACACACATAGAGTGGTCTGAACACACTCTATGTTTACAGAGTTCTCAATTTTTAACCAGATATGTATAAAGAAATATGAGTTATAGGATATCTAATAAATAAATATATATATATACAGTTCTGTATGAGGTCGTATCAGGGGGCGAAAACAGGAGATGTGCAGGCGTTAAAGTTCAAACTGTGACACTTTCAGCTGCCCTTTAAAAAAACGAGAAGTGAGAAAATCACGTCTGTTTTTATGAAGCTTTATTTTGAAATCCTCCTCTTTATGTTCATGTGTAATCCTGCTGTAAATGTTGTTTTGTCCAGATTTATTTTGAATGATGTGAAACTAAATGTTCGTGTTGTGTCACTTTTGTATGATGACAGTTACACACTGTGCTGTTTCTGCTTTGATGACACACTGATAAAAATAAAAAAAAGTTTTCATCACTTGGAGACTGATTTGATTTTGAAGGTCAAGCTCGTTCTCCCTCACCGGTCCACCACCGCTGCTCGTTTGACAGTTAATAATAAAATCAGGACAGTTGAACAGTCGACGTTTTATCTGTTATTTATGTTTGTGGTTTTTTATGAGAGGAAATCGTGTGGGCATGTGTGTGTCAGGGAAACTTCCATGTACGGGGGAACTAACTGCAATAAAAAAACAGAAATAATAAACCCTTTACAATGCATAATATAAAAAACAGATCAAATAAAAATAAAGTGTAATAAAATATAATATACAAATATAAATTACTTTATTAATCCCCAGGGAGAAATTCATTTGCCAATTATAGAAGAATTAAAAAGTCGTCCACCACCGTTACTTCTTTGGTCCATCATGATGTGATGCAGTTGATGATCCGTGTTGTCCACAAGTCCATTCTTACTCCAATCACAGAGCCAGCCTCCTGAACAAGCTTCTCCTGCTTTCCCCAGACTTCCTCCCCAGCAGACTGCAGCGTCAAATAAAACACCTGCCGCATCAGACGGATAAAACATCTGCAGCCTCTTACTACAGATCTGAGCTCGCTTAGAGGCGTCTGTGTTAAGGGACCAGCTAAAAATAAAGGCTATGATATAAATATAAATAAATATGTATACACACATAACTAGACAAATAAATAAAAGTGATGGGAAGTTCAGTTCTTTTTAAGGAGTCAGATCATCTGACTCACCAAGAGGAGCCGACTCTTTTCGACTCCCTCTCTTCATGTTCGTCCCAGTCCGTCCCTGGCTGTGTTCACAGACCGCTGTAACTCTGCGAATGCATTCACCTCTCTGCTACACAGAGCAAATAGAAACACCTAGAAAAACTGAAGCTATCGACAGATGGATGAACAGTGCTCGTGTGTTTGTGAAGGTCTTGTGAAGGTGCGTTTTCACGATTATTAAAATGTGTCTATGCAGTGACATTACTGCATGGAGCACAGCTCGTAGCGCACCGTATTACTTTAGCTCCCATCGGTCACGTAAAAGAGTTCGCTCGTTCGCGACAGACACATGACTGCACTGTCTGAGACCTCAACAATAACGCACACGGAGCTCACTCACACCCCCTCACCCCAGATTCAGGTCTCTGGCCTGTAAACAGGGTCGCTATGGCACCAGAGACCGTTTTGCACCTTCTGCCATAGCGTCTCTCAACAAAGCCGCCTGGTAACCGTCACGGGGACAGATGTGCTGCATTGAATTCCCGTGGTTATGTTCTGGTGTTTCCACCGGAGCAGCAGCCCTCCACCACTGCGGACCCGCATGGTGTTTCGCTGTGAAGCCGGTCCACAATCTTCGCCTCACCTGGAGGAAAAAAAACACAGAGAAAGTTTCAGTATTTTTAGGTCACATTTTTTTCTGACGGTCAGTCAAGTAAACAAACGCCACCTGTAGCTGCTGTTAGCTAATGGCAGAGGAGGCCGAAGAGGACGTTGACAGAGGACGGACAGGTTTTCATCCGGATTGTGGAGCCACTGTTGCTGGTGTAATATTCCTATGTTATAGTTTAATGCTTATGGATCTGTGCCTCCTTGTATGAAAAAAAACACAACGAAACATTTTTAACTCTCAAAGTTTAAAGATTCTTTTACAGCGACCGACAGACAGTGGAAGTATCCTGACCTTTAGTTTCAAGTATGGGTGAAGACCCCAAACTGCATCCCATAATGCAGCTTTTTAACTTTTTCAAAGGCCGTATTCATGATAAGAAATCTGACCTTCACGTGTGAAATCGAGTTCCCCTTCAGCTAAAACGGGACCACTTGTGCTTAAAGGTCACATCAAACAAACAGATGATTTCTACGTTTTTTTAGATTTTATTTTTAAACACTGCGACTTCCTGACTGTCTTTAAACGCACCGTACATCATTTGTTGCCCCCTGGGGCGGCGTCACATCAAAAGCTGTAGATGTCGATGAGGTTGTGGTACAGCGTGGGATCATGGGAGTTGTTGTCCTCATTGTTAAAGATGTGAATCAGGTGGGCGAGTTCATTTCTTAAAGTTTAGCTTGATGTGCAGGTGTTAAGCTTCGTAAATGTGTGAGGTTCCACCATCTACAGTTTGCCTAGAGGAGCTATGTGTGTGTCTCCTCAGACAGGAAACAAACTTATTCAGTTTGTTCCTGTCAGGCCTGAATATGAAAGTTTAGTGTGTTTGCATTTTTTTCTTTTCTCGTCAGCGGGACTTTTCAAAATAACACTTCCTGTAAAACGGAGACGCAAGCAGAGAAACAGTATTACAAGAAATCAGGTCACGACTGCATCCATGTTTTCTTCAGTCTGTGGCGATCCCTCTGTCTGTTCTTCTTCTTCACTGTCAGTCACCTTCAGTTCAAACTCAACTTTATTTGTCACTTTAACCACGTGCATGTGAACGCAGGGGGTTCATTTAGAGACTTGTGAGGTGTTTGCACATAGATGCATAGTCACATATTAATGCTGATGCTGTTGTAGACATGTGCTTTATTTGAAGATACTTGTTTAGTCACGGGCTGTTATCTTGACCACTCCTAGGTCAGAGGCTATTTAAGTGGGGGTGCTAAAGAGCGACCAGGTCGGAGCCACTGCCAGGTGTTCAGATGAAACAAATACTTCTTTAGATGCACTGATAAGGAGTCAGGTCAAAGGTTAAGCCTTCAGGTGGGTTTTTCTGGGAAAGGAATTTCTTCTTTTGCCGTGAGCTATTTTAATTGTATGTCATGAGGGGCACAAACTATCTATATAAGCATTTGTCCTGCATAGATCTGGAGAGTCTCTCATCATTCGGCCAGGAGCTCTCCAAGTATCGTTTTACTTGTTGCGACACTGAACTTGTTGTATTAAACTTGTTATACGACTAAGACAGTGTCGGCGGAGTTTCTCTTCAAACATCTTCAACTGCATCACCACCGAAGATACTACAAAACTACTACACTTGCTGCAGCGTGTCCATGGTGTTTCACTCGAAGTAGTACTGCAGTATCTCGTCTTATCAGCTGTGTATGTTGTAAAGAAGGTGTCACACAGCAGAGGCTCATTGGACTGAAGGTCAATATTACAAAGTGTTCACATGTAGACTGTCATCTGTAATTCAAATAAGAAACACACCTAATAAATGAATCCTCTTTATTGACTAATTTGATATGAGAATTTTTATTTTGTAAAAGTCAACAAAAAAACACTAATTAAAAATAAGATCAAATAAAGAAAGGAGAAGAAGAATACAAATACAAGAGAAAGAAAGAAAACAAAAACAGATCAAACCACACGCAGCAACTCAATAACTTATTTATATCAAACCACTTTTTTAATTTTCTCATTTCTGATGTGGTGTCGTCCAAAAGCTGATGTAAATCCTCCCCAGAACAAAATACATTAGCATCATCTGCAAATAAAGCAAATTTCAAAATTTCCCTTCAAAAGAGCAAAAACTAAATGTTGTTTCTTCATTGAATCTCACATATGTACAAGAAAAGAATGAATCATCTCCTTACTGATTCTGATCATACAAACTAAAGTCATCATGAGCAGTGATAGCCTCCATGGCTAAACAGACACAGGAAGGAGCGCCACCTACAGAAACTCAAACATTTACACAACCACCAATGAGAAGAGGCCAAAGGACCGCCCACAGTGTTTGATTGACAGGTGAAGAAATGCCACAACAATCAGCAACAATGATGGAAACAAAACAAGCTGAAGACATGAAACACAGAATTTAACCCTTCAATGACTTCTGTCTATCTGACTTCACACAACTCAGCAGAGGATCCATAATAAACATAAAGTCCAGCATAGAGAGGCTGAGTGAACGTGGTCTGGACTCTGTGGAGGAGAGTCATGGTTTCAGAGACGCTGTAGAAGGACAGAATACCTGCACTGTGATCCAGGTACACTCCAACTCTGGAGGACAGAGGACCTGAGACGGGAGTGTGGACATTGTTGTAAATAAAGTTATAATTGTTTGCGACATACTCTAACCTCCAAGATTTGTCATTGAATCCAAATAAACATTCATGTGAGCTCCCTGCTCTGCTGATATTCTTGTATGCGACTGCTACCTGAACTCCATAACCTCTCCTCTCCACCTCCCAGTAACAACGTCCAGTCAGTCTCTCTCTACTCAGGACCTGAGGCCAATAAGTGAATCTGTCTGGGTGACTAGAATAAGACTGTTCTTGTTCCATAAATGTCACTTTTCTGTTTCCCTCAGATAATAACAGCACTGTGTGTGCTGTGTTTGGATCCAGTGTGAGTTCACGTGAATATTTTAAGAACTCAACTCTGGTCTTGGGCTCTGGTTCTGGTCCTGACAGTGAAACATGGACTTCAGTGTCTGTCAGTGAGATGTTTGTCCGTTGGTACCTCAGAACGTCCTGTAGTTTATCTCTGAGCTCTGACACAGCAGCTGTCACATCCTCAAAGTCCCTCAGAGGACGGATCTTGATGCTGGATGAGTCTGTAGATTGGCTGAGTGGTGACAGTGAGGGGTAGTTGTGTAGAAACTGGTTGTGGTCCTCTGTGTGTGAGAGCTGCTCCAGCTCAGCATCTTTCCTCTTCAGCTCAGTGATCTCCTGCTCCAGCTTCTCCTGAAGATCTTTGACTCGACTCACTTCAGTTTCCTGCTGGGATCTGACCTGCTGCTTCACATCAGACCTTCTTTTCTCCATGAGACGGATCAGCTCAGTGAAGATCTTCTCACTGTCCTCCACTGCTTTATCAGCAGAGCCATTGATAGCCTCCACCTCCTGTTGGAGCTCCTTCACATCTTTCTCTCTGTCCTGGATTCTCTGCTGGATGTTTAGTCGACTCACCTCGAGCTCTCTCTGCCTCTCAGTCCTTTCTGCTGCAGCTGAGACTGTGTCGTGGCCTTTATGTTCATCCACAGAGCAGAGATAACAGATACACTGCTGATCAGTACGGCAGAACATCTTCATCACCTCAGCATGACGAGAGCAGATGTTCTCCTGGAGCTTCTTGGAGGGCTCCACCAGCTTGTGTTTCTCAAAGGCGGGGGATTCAAAATGAAGCTGGAGATGTTTCTCACAGTAAGAGGCCAGACAGACCAGACAGGACTTCAGAGCTTTCAGTTTTCTCCCAGTGCAGACATCACAGGCAACATCTTCAGGTCCAGCATAGCAGTGATCATCAGGAGCAGCTTGGAGTCCAGTCTTCTTCAGTTCCTCCACTAAAGCTGCTAACATGGTGTTTTTCTTCAGGACAGGCCTCGGTGTGAAGGTCTGCCTACACTGAGGGCAGCTGTGGATTCTCTTCTCATCCTCTCCATCCCAGTGGCTTTTGATACAGTTCATGCAGTAGCTGTGTCCACAGGAAGTAGTCACCGGATCCTTCAGTAGATCCAGACAGATCGGACAAGAGATGTTTTCCTGGTCCAGCTGAACTCCTTTCTGCGCCATTTCTCCCAAACAGAAACTTTCTCTGAACAGAAACTTTCTCTGCGCTCTGGCAGACAACAGATCTCTGCTCCTTCTGATCTTGTGTCGCTCACTGTGACTGAGAGCTGGAGAACGAGGGAATGCTTTTCAGTCTTTGACACAGGGTGTGTTATCTGTCCTTTACAACATGCTGTAAAATAGTTTGACTTTGAACTGTGACACAGACAACAGTTGGCAATAAATGTTATTCAAATTGGAGTTTTAAAGAAGAGTAAAAAACAATGCTTCACATGTTTGATATTCACTCTGTGGGCCCACCACCTGCAGGGAGACGTACAGATTTTTGGTGCTTTACCAGGTAAGAGCAGAGACCTGGGAGGGCTTTTTCCTGACATCGCAGACTGCTCCTGATGACGTGGCACTCCTGAGCTCTGGTAAATGAGTAATAAAGTAATAAAATAATAAAGTATATAGCCATCCATCCATCCATTCTCTTCCGCTTATCCAGGGTCAGGTCATAGTGGCAACTCCAGACGCCCTTCTTCCAGATCCTCCTGGGAGATCCGAAGACTGTCCCAGGCCAGATGAGCCCTCCAGCAGGTTCTGGGTCTTCCCAGAGGTCTCCTCCAAGTTGTATGTGCTTGGAACACCTCCAAAGAGGATCCTCATCAAATGTTGAACCACCTCAGCTGGCTCCCTTCTACACAGAGTGCAGCGGCTGTACTCCCTAAATGTCCAAGCCACCCCTTATTTTTTGAGTCACTACAAAACGTTCATGACCATAGGTGAGGTTTGGAACATAGATGGACTGGAAAATCTTCCCCACAATGGTCTGGGACAATGTACCCCAAACCACTTGTCCATCTCATGCTCTATTTTGCCATCACTTGTGAACAAGACCCCGAGATACTTGAACTCCTTTGCTTGGGGCAGCAACTCACTCCCAACACGGAGGGATCACTCCACCATTTTCCGATAGAGAACCACGGCCTCATACTTGGAGGTGCTGACTCTCTTCCCGGCTGCAAATCGCCCCAGTGAGTGCTGAAGGTCACAACCCGTGCAAGCCAACAGAACCACATTATCTGCAAACAGCAAATATGCAATCCTGAGGTTCCCAAACCGGACACTCTCCTAACCCTGGCTGTGCCATGGAATCCGGTCTATGAATATCAAAAACAATATCGGAGACAAGGGGCAGCCCTGCCGGAGTCCAACACCCACTGAGAACGTATTTGACAAATCTCATCCACACCCGGCGCCTTGCAGCCAAAGGGCTTTCTTACTACCTTGGCGACCTCTGCCAGAGATATGGGCGAGGCTTCCCCTGAGTCTTCAGGCTCTGCCTCCTCCACCGAGGATGTGTTTGTTGGGTTCAGGAGTTCCTCAAAGTGCTCCTCCCACCACTCAACAATATCAGCAGTCCGGGTCAACAGTTCTCCACCCCAGCTATACACAGCCTGGGCCAAGCCCTGCTTCCCCTTCCTGAGTCGTCAGATGGTTTGCCAGAACTTTCTTGAGATCCATTGAAAATCCTTCTCCATGGCCTCCCTTAACTCCCCCCTACTGAAGCCACAGCCCTTCTAGCTGCCCGTTACCTGTCTGCTGCCTCAGGAGACCCTTGGGCCAACCAAGCCCGAAAGGCCTCCTTCTTCAGCTTGATGGCCTCCTTCACCAACGGTGTCCACCAGCGGGTTCTTAGATTGCCACCACGACTGGCACTGGTGACCTTCTCACCACAACTCCTAGCAGCTGCATCAACAATAGAAGTTTTCAGTGTGGCCCACTTGGATGCAATGTCCACAACCTCCCCTAGGAGGCATAAAAAGTCCTTCCAGAGGTGTGTTTTGAAGACCTTGCAAGACATTCCCAGTGCACCCTCACTGTTACCGTTTTGAGTTTGCCTTGTGTTTCCTGTTTTATTTTGTAGTTCCACCCTGTCTGCCTCGTCTTTTTCTACTTCCTGTTTTTTTCCGGCCTTCTTTGATTTGGCACCTCCCCCTGATAAGTCTTGCCTGTCAATTTAGTTCCTATGTTTTCATGTCTGTCTGTTTTTTTTTGTTTTTGTTTCTCTGTTCCTGGTCTTTGTTATTTCTGGATTATTTGCCTTTTCAGACTTCATGTACAGATTCACTTCATCCACACAATCAGTTTGTTTGAGCAGAATCTCACATATGTACAAACAACCACTAATAAAGGCAATATGTGTTGTAAAGATGGTGTCACACAGCAGAGGCTCATTGGACTGAAGGTCAATATTACAAAGTGTTCACATGTAGACTGTTGTCTCTAATTCAAATAAGCAACACACCTAATAAATGAATCCTCTTTATTGACTAATTTGATATTAGAATTTTCTTTTTGAACATGTAAAAGCAAAAAAAAAACAGTGTTTCCTGTTTTATTTTGTAGTTCCACCCTGTCTGCCTGTCTTATTCTACTTCCTGTTTTTTCACCTTCCTTCTTTGATTTATTAGTCTTGCCTGTCTATTTAGTTCTTGTGTTTTTTTGTCTGTCTGTTATTTGTTTGTTTCTCTGTTCCTGGTCTTTGTTATTTCTGGATTATTTGCCTTTTCAGAGGTCATGTAGGTGGAGACACACACCAAATAAATAAATCCTCTTTACTGACTAATTTGATTTGAGATTTTTTATTTTGAACATGTAAAAGTCAACAAAAAAACACTAATTAAAAATAAGATCAAATAAAGAAAGGAAAAGAAATATACAAAAACAAGAGAAAATAAACAGTTCAAACCACACGCAGCAACTCAATAACTTATTTATATCAAAACATGTTTTTAACTTTCTCATTTCCGATGTGATTTCGTCCAAAAGCTGATGTAAATCCTCCCCAGAACAAAATACATTAGCATCATCTGCAAATAAAGCAAATTTCAAAATTTCACTTCAAAAGAGCAAAAACAAAATGTTGTTTCTTCATTTAATCTCAAATATGTACAAGAAAAGAATGAATCATCTCCTTATTATGATCATAGTCAGTCACAGTCATCAAAGTCATCTTGAGCAGCTGTCAGCAACAATGATGGAAAAATAAAACAAGCTAAAGACATGAAACACAGAATTTAACCCTTAAATGACTTCTGTCTATTTGACTTTACACAACTCAGCAGTGACTCCATAAGCTGAAGGAATAAGTCCAGCATAGAGAGGCTGAGTGAACGTGGTCTGGACTCTGTGGAGGAGAGTCATGGTTTCAGAGACGCTGTAGAAGGACAGAATACCTGCACTGTGATCCAGGTACACTCCAACTCTGGAGGACCGAGGACCTGAGACGGGAGTTTGGACACTGTTGTAATAAAAGTAATAACTGTTTGTGTTACAATTTAACCTCCAAGATTTGTCATTGAATCCAAATGCACATTCATCTGAGCTCCCTGCTCTGCTGATATTCTTGTATGTGACTGCTATAACAACTCCATAACCTCTCCACTCTACCTCCCAGTAACAACGTCCAGTCAGTCTCTCTCTACTCAGGACCTGAGCCCAGTCAGTGAATCTGTCTGGGTGACTAGAATAAGACTGTTCTTGTTCCATAAATGTCACTTTTCTGTTCCCCTCAGATAATAACAGATATTCGTTTGCTGTGTTTGGATCCAGTGTGAGTTCACGTGAATATTTTAAGAACTCAGCTCTGGTCTTGGGCTCCGGTTCTGGTCCTGACAGTGAAACATGGACTTCAGTGTCTGTCAGTGAGATGTTTGTCCGTTGGTCCCTCAGAACGTCCTGTAGTTTATCTCTGAGCTCTGACACAGCAGCTGTCACATCCTCAAAGTCCCTCAGAGGACGGATCTTGATGCTGGATGAGTCTGTAGATTGGCTGAGTGGTGACAGTGAGGGGTAGTTGTGTAGAAACTGGTTGTGGTCCTCTGTGTGTGAGAGCTGCTCCAGCTCAGCGTCTTTCCTCTTCAGCTCAGTGATCTCCTGCTCCAGCTTCTCCTGAAGATCTTTGACTAGACTCACTTCAGTTTCCTGCTGGGATCTGACCTGCTGCTTCACATCAGACCTTCTTTTCTCCATGAGACGGATCAGCTCAGTGAAGATCTTCTCACTGTCCTCCACTGCTTTATCAGCAGAGCCATTGATAGCCTCCACCTCCTGTTGGAGCTCCTTCACATCTTTCTCTCTGTCCTGGATTCTCTGCTGGATGTTTAGTCGACTCACCTCGAGCTCTCTCTGCCTCTCAGTCCTTTCTGCTGCAGCTGAGACTTTGTCGTGGCCTTTATGTTCATCCACAGAGCAGAGATAACAGATATACCGCTGATCAGTACGGTGGAACATTTTCATCACCTCATCATGACGAAAGCCGGTGTTCACCTGGAGCTTCTTGGAGGGCTCCACCAGCTTGTGTTTTACAAATACAGGAATTTCATGATGAGGCTGGAGGTGTTTCTCACAGCAAGAGGCCAGACAGACCAGACAGGACTTCAGAGCTTTCAGTTTTCTCCCAGTGCAGACATCACAGGCCACATCTTCAGGTCCAGCATAGCAGTGATCAGCAGGAGCAGCTTGGAGTCCAGTCTTCTTCAGTTCCTCCACTAAAGCTGCTAACATGGTGTTTTTCTTCAGGACAGGCCTCCGTTTGAAGGTCTGCCTACACTGAGGGCAGCTGTGGATTCTCTTCTCATCCTCTCCATCCCAGTGGCTTTTGATACAGTTCATGCAGTAGCTGTGTCCACAGGAAGTAGTCACCGGATCCTTCAGTAGATCCAGACAGATCGGACAAGAGAAGGTTTCCCGGTCTAGTTTATTTCCTTTCAGCGCCATTTCTCCTCTCTGTGTCGACGACTGTCTGAGTTTCACTTCCTCATAAATGAAACTAGTTTAAGCTCTGATCTCAACAACATGCGGCCTGTCAGCTGACACGTCAGCACATGTTGGCTCCACCCATCTTCAAACTGTAGATCTGAGGGGGAGGGAACAAGGAAACATGAGCAGAGAGGAGCTGGCTGTGTTTGAGAGCAGGAAGAAGAGGGAGGGCTTATCAAGAGCCGAGTCACTCCAGGAAGAGGAGCTTGTAAATGATCTGTAGAGTTCATACACTTTGATCGCTGTGAAGAAAATAGTTCACGTTAAAGTTTCACCTGGAAATGAGTCCAAAAGAAACCAGAAGACTTTTCTAAAACACGGCCGATCTGAAGGTGAAATAAAGGTAAATCCTCCAGTCAGTGACAATCATCAGCCCAACAACCACTAATAAAGGCAATCATTTCATCTTCTTCATCTTCAGTGATGAAATCCTCGATTGACAAACGAACAAGGAAATGAATGATTTGTTGGTGTCTTATCATACACGATAAACATTATTCCTTTCATGAGATAACTATTAATTACTGGTCTTCAGTTCTTGTAGATGTGTATAGTGTTATTGGGTATATAATGTAAAGTGTGTTTGTAAATAAATACTTTTGTAAATTATATCAACATTTTGTGTTATAATATAATAAAATATAATAATAGTAGCAACAAGAAATGTAATAATAATGTCATGTTTTGGACACAATAAATGCAGCATGTAAACATTTTAGGGAACTTAATTGACCTTTCGCCAAGCCCTGTCCCCCTTAGTTACTGTTGCTAGGTCCGTCAAACGCGAGTGCCATGACAGGAAGAGGTATACCGGTGCGTGTCAGTGACAGTTCTTGGAGCAATACCTTTGCAATATCCTCCAGACCAAGGCAAAAGAGGGTTACAATATGCACTGGAAGGATATATTCAAAATATTAAAATACACAACGAAGGCGACATAACCACTATCGAGGCTAATGCTAACCGGTCTAAAGCGAAATCAGAGAAACCACATGACCTCACATGCTACCAGGACAGCCTTGTGGACCAGTCATGCTCTTGCACTGCTGGGTAAGTTCTTTCATATGGTACGGTATATTATTGTCTATTACGAGTATATTGTTAAAATACGAGTGTGTGTTAGCCAGATAAACCTACAGGAGCGTCAAGGCTAGCTAACCTTTCCCAAAACAAATAGCTGTCTAATGCTACTTCTGTAAACAAAATGAGTTGAAGTTGCTTGTTGGGGCGCTATGTTCGACTTTGTTGAAAACTGACAAAAAATAAGGTTAGGGAGCTCCGAGCATTGAGACCCAACACAACAACAGCTAATATAGCTAGCGGTAACTAATGTTGGCTAAAGCTAAAGGGCTTGTTTAGAGGGTAACGTTCTTCAATGATATTCTTGTCATGGTATAACTTTGGTCCACTTTGTGTTCTTGCCTCTAGTTCTAGACAACACAGTACGTAGTTACCGTTCGTCCTTACCTTTGAGCAGGCACACGTATACTTCGTTATCTTCGACACATTTAGCTGGAGTGGGGCCGTCCACACAGTTTAGGTAGGGTGACCAGACGTCCTCTTTTCCCCGGACATGTCCTACTTTTGGGACCTAAAAAAATGTCCGGGGGGATTTTCAAAATCGTCCGGGATTTCGTGCGAATGTCTCGAAACACAATGTATTGCCAATAGAATTCCACTCCGTTCCGTTTTACTCCATTCCAGGTTTCTCTGTGTCGCTCTCAAACACTGACATCATGGGTCTCGCCAGCGCTTTATATGGTTGCGGCCCGCCACGCAAAAATTTCAGACCGCAACGGCAATTTCCCCCCGTTACGTTATTTTTAATATAGCGTAAGGGCTGTTTTCGGTTTTCGTCACCACCGAGCCGGCGCCCCCGGGAGCGGGTGGTTGACGAGGTAGAGGGAGCGCCGGACAGACTGATCGGGGCGCACGGCGCATCCAGGTGCGCACGAGAAAATCTTCGTCTCGGGGGGGGGGGGGGGTCCTCTTTTTCAACTACCCAAATATGGTCACCCTAGTTTAGCTCCAGTTGTTTTTGGCTTTGGGAATGTAAAGAACACAACTCCTCCGGTCACGCTCTTCGAGTATCTACTGTCGGGTTTACATTCACCACAGGCACAGCGCTTCACCATCTTGCTATGAGTCTGAAGCTTGACTGAGCTTGCTTACATAGTAACGGTTGCTGGGATGTGTGATTGGACAATGGCCGCTTTGGGGCGGGGCTCTGCGAAAGGTCGATTGTCAAAATGAGTTTTACATTCTCTTGGCCGCTACCAGCTGTCACGTGACTGGCAGGCTTAACAGTTTGTTCGTGTTCATTGGTCACGTGACTGGCAGCTCATGCTGAACGGTTAGTTCGTTTGTTAGTTCGTTAGTTCGTTTCTCACGTCACAGCTGCCTGGTCACTGTCGTGCTATTAAACAACAATGGCAGGGAGGACTCAGGCACTTTATTGTGGTTTGTATTTGCTTTCCTAAGTTTTCATATGGTTTGAATTTCTTGTAGCCAGGGTTTTTGTTATGGGTAATGTGGGCGAGGGATAGCCGGACTCACACAACAACAAACTGCTTCCAATAAATTGTATTTCATTCCTAAAATTAACACAGACCCCTATACCTACATGTAATTAATCGTTAATGTGAAAAATTAAAAAATGATTGACGGGCGAACCGACGGTGTTGGTAGAGGAACAAAGGTAAGTAAAGGTAAGTAAAACAAGAACCGCGGGCTTACAGCGCCACCCGCTGTAAAAATGAAGGAAATGAAAGAAAGATTAGTTCAATTTACTGGTAGTAAAAGGACGGTGGACAGAGGACCTACGACGGGAGTTTCGACATTAGTGTAACAAAGTAGTAACTCTTTATTCAACAATGTGACGTCACCAGTCATGCAGTTGTCGTGGCCGAGTGGTTAAGGCGATGGACTAGAAATCCATTGGGGTCTCCCCGCGCAGGTTCGAATCCTGCCGACAACGGACGTTTATTTTTCCATTTAAAAAAGTCTTTATTGTACCTAATTATACTATCAGTGGTTTACCTCCGTTTCTGTTTAACTGTCGTGTACGCGTGTGCGTCGTATTATGTTAACATTTAGGCTAACTGTGCTGAGGAGCTACAGAATAAGTGAATGAAAGTGTTTCCTTTTTAGATTTTCAAAATAATATTTTTGTAGCGTGAATAGGCACCAGCATAATGTGAAATGTGGTGGAGGGAGACTTTGATCACTGGGAAGAAATACTCTATTACAAGTCATTACAAATAATGTACAAAAGTATCAACACATACTCAAAGTACTAATTTTGCAGAATAGCTAATTTTAGAATAATTTAAGTATTGGATTATTGGATTACTATTTTTGATGCATTCAAATTTTAATTCATTAATTTATATACGTTTTACAAAAATTACACCATATAGTACTTTGTAGTTTGTAACTAGTGATTTAAAGGTATCAAAAATAAGGTTAGAGGCAGAGGTATGAACTACTTAAGTATCGTACTCAGGTAAAGTTTATTACAGCAGCTAACAAAACAGTAAGTGAGATAGTAAGTGATAGCAAGAAAACAAAACTTTAACACTATACACCTTTACAATATCCTATTTTAACAATATATACACCTATACAATATCCTATTTTAACAATATATACACCTATACAATATCCTATTTTAACAATATATACACCTATACAATATCCTATTTTAACACTGTATACACACATGTATAAATATCAGTTAAGTAGAACCAGTAACAGTAAAATAAAAAACAACAATGAAGAGTTCAAATGGACCGACTCCATAAAAAGATCCGAACCTCCCATCGCTAAACGTTGTAAGACAAACCTGGGAGGACGTTCAACAAGTTTTCGACATTTATTTTGAAGGTGCCCTCGCTCCGTTTCCGCTCCCGTTACTTAGCAACGACGAACGCTCTTGTGCGCGTGAGCTAGCCGCTACCTGCTCGGTTAGCACCGGAGCTAACCCGGTTTAAAATCATGGAGGACCTGGACGAGCTGCTCGACGAGGTGGAAAAAAAGTTTTGTAGCAACGTTTCTGTCGTGTCGTCAGCTCGCGTGGGCTCGAGCGGGGCTGGAAGATGCGGGGAAGACCCGCAAACACGCAGGTAAACAAAGCTAACCGTGCTAACGAGGCAGCTCGAGCTCACCGCAACAGATAATTAGTCAATAAACATTAAAACCTCGGATTAAGAATCATTTCATACATTCACTTCATGTTTTATATTCACATTGTAATCACATGTGTTCTCTGTTAAATCATTGTAGCAATAACATCAGGATCAGTTCATCCAGCACAGCTAGAATGAAACATGTAAATGTTTTCTTCATTATTATTTAGAGTCTTTACATTTAATCCCAACATTGGGCTCCACATGTGACAGTGAATGCACATTAATCAATTATTAATCAAGTCAACTTTATTATCAACGCTGCTGTATGAACAGGACATTTCCCTCTTATTCCTTTTTTTTTGTAATTATCTTTTTATTGAATCCGTTCATCATTGTTCCATTATCATTCAGCATCTCACACAGTTGTTTTCCATGTATATATATCATGCAGATACTTCACACCAGAGATCATAAACATAAAAATACTCATCTTCACAATTAAACACAAAATTCAGGATAGTACACTACACGTTTTCTTTCCCCTCATATAAAGTCGTTTCACTCCTGATGAAGGAAAATGCTGAACACAATCTTGTAAACCTTAAACATTTTAAGATGTGTAGCCTGAACCAAGGGCGTCCATAAGATCCATTGTTTCACCAGATAAAGTCTGTTATGAATGGAGTAACAAAATCAACCCAGTTATTCCATAAAGTCTTAAATTTATCTGATTCTAGTCTAACTGAGAAAGTCAACCTTTCCATTATAAAAATATTATGCATCACTTCAACCCAATCCTCCGTTTTCAGCCACTAACATTGTCCTGAACAAGCAGTTTCCGTCTTATTCCAAACAGCAATATACATGAAATATAAGTAAAAGATTAAAAAATCTAAAATAAAAATATATACAAGCTAAAAGAAAAGGCAAATCTAGAATGAACAATATGAACAGAAACAACAGTCTAAGTCTCAGACAGAATTTATAAACAGTGAGCTCTATCAGAAATGAAATATGTCCACAGAGTAAACAGCTGACTGTACACAGTGCTTTGTGCATGGGGGGGTCAGCAGTGTCAGAGTTTGTGGGGGCAGTGCTGGAGGGAGTTCAGCATCCTGACGGCCTGGTACATGAAGCTGGTTCGAGCCCGGAGGAGTTGGTGGTTGGGGTGGGTGGGGTCGCCTGCGATGCTGACGTGTGCTGTAAATGTCCTGGAGGCTCTAAATGTGAATGTAAATGCACATTCGGCTCTACATGATGACGTCATTCTTTTACTTAACCAAACTTGTAAATATTTAATCTGGAAAAATAAATAATGTCCAGTATCCAAGTATCCAAACTTGTTTTTGTTTTGTTAAAGACAAATGACAAATCACGGCCTGCGGTCAGATTTCATGCTTCAGCCCTCAGCTTCATTTTTATAATAAATTATTTATGGCCTGGTGGGATTGTCACATATTTGTTTGGTTGACGTAACGAAGCTTTTGAACCTTTAAGGACAAAACTGCTGCTGTTATAAATCTGCAGATGTGAGAGTAAATATGACTTTCTGAATGATTTTGTTAAAGAGAAAAGAGTGAAACGTTTAAAACTCGAATGTTCACAGACTTTGCATCACTCATCATGAGTCATGTTTAAAATGAACATTCACACAGTTTAACGTGTTCATACAGTTTAACGTGTTCATACAGTTTAACGTGTTCATCCAGTTTAACGTGTTCACACAGTTTAACGTGTTCATCCAGTTTAACGTGTTCACACAGTTTAACGTGTTCATCCAGTTTAACGTGTTTATACAGTTTAACGTGTTCACACAGTTTAACGTGTTCACCCAGTTTAACGTGTTCATACAGTTTAACGTGTTTATACAGTTTAACGTGTTCATACAGTTTAACGTGTTCATACAGTTTAACGTGTTCATACAGTTTAACGTGTTCATACAGTTTGACGTGTTCACACAGTTTAACGTGTTCATACAGTTTAACGTGTTCATACAGTTTAACGTGTTCATACAGTTTGACGTGTTCACACAGTTTAACGTGTTCATACAGTTTAACGTGTTCATACAGTTTAACGTGTTCATCCAGTTTAACGTGTTCACACAGTTTAACGTGTTTATACAGTTTAACGTGTTCATACAGTTTAACGTGTTCATACAGTTTAACGTGTTCATACAGTTTAACGTGTTCATACAGTTTAACGTGTTCATACAGTTTAACGTGTTCATCCAGTTTAACGTGTTCACACAGTTTGACGTGTTCACACAGTTTAACGTGTTCATACAGTTTAACGTGTTCATACAGTTTAACGTGTTCATCCAGTTTAACGTGTTCACACAGTTTAACGTGTTCATCCAGTTTAACGTGTTTATACAGTTTAACGTGTTCACACAGTTTAACGTGTTCACCCAGTTTAACGTGTTCATACAGTTTAACGTGTTTATACAGTTTAACGTGTTCATACAGTTTAACGTGTTCATACAGTTTAACGTGTTCATACAGTTTAACGTGTTCATACAGTTTAACGTGTTCATACAGTTTAACGTGTTCACACAGTTTAACGTGTTCATACAGTTTAACGTGTTCACACAGTTTAACGTGTTCACACAGTTTAACGTGTTCACACAGTTTAACGTGTTCACACAGTTTAACGTGTTCATACAGTTTAACGTGTTCATACAGTTTAACGTGTTCATACAGTTTAACGTGTTCACACAGTTTAACGTGTTCACACAGTTTAACGTGTTCATACAGTTTAACGTGTTCATCCAGTTTAACGTGTTCATACAGTTTAACGTGTTCATACAGTTTAACGTGTTCATCCAGTTTAACCTGTTCATACAGTTTAACCTGTTCATACAGTTTGACGTGTTCATCCAGTTTGACGTGTTCACACAGTTTAACGTGTTCACACAGTTTAACGTGTTCACACAGTTTAACGTGTTCACACAGTTTAACGTGTTCATCCAGTTTAACGTGTTCACACAGTTTAACGTGTTCACACAGTTTAACGTGTTCATCCAGTTTAACGTGTTCACACAGTTTAACGTGTTCACACAGTTTAACGTGTTCACACAGTTTAACGTGTTCATCCAGTTTAACGTGTTCACACAGTTTAACGTGTTCACACAGTTTAACGTGTTCACACAGTTTAACGTGTTCACCCAGTTTGACGTGTTCACCCAGTTTGACGTGTTCACACAGTTTAACGTGTTCACCCAGTTTAACGTGTTCACCCAGTTTGACGTGTTCATACAGTTTAACGTGTTCATCCAGTTTAACGTGTTCACCCAGTTTGACGTGTTCACACAGTTTGACGTGTTCACACAGTTTAACGTGTTCATCCAGTTTAACGTGTTCATCCAGTTTAACGTGTTCACACAGTTTAACGTGTTCATCCAGTTTAACGTGTTCACACAGTTTAACGTGTTCATCCAGTTTAACGTGTTCATCCAGTTTAACGTGTTCATCCAGTTTAACGTGTTCATCCAGTTTAACGTGTTCATACAGTTTAACGTGTTCATACAGTTTGACGTGTTCATACAGTTTAACGTGTTCATACAGTTTGACGTGTTCATACAGTTTAACGTGTTCATACAGTTTAACGTGTTCATACAGTTTAACGTGTTCATCCAGTTTAACGTGTTCATCCAGTTTAACGTGTTCATACAGTTTATTCTGTGATCTGACTCCAGATGTGACAGAAACAAGAACTGTTAGATTTGTTCACGCCTCATTGGTTTAGATTTGTTTACACTGTCATTAAAAAAAAGATAATTGTGACAATGAAATTAAAATTGTTAGAACATTTGTTTGTAACTTTTATTGGTAATGTCTTCATTGTTTAATGTTAGTTTGTCCTCGGGCATCTTCACATTGTCAAATCTGTCAAACCCTCTTTTCAGAAGTTTGGACGCCTCAGCTGTGAAGGTTTAAATGTTTGTCGCTTTCTTTTGATTTCAGTGCCACGAAACATAAAGCGCCGGTCAGCAGCGTCACTGAGGATGTGGACGCCTTTCTGGAGGAATTACTGGAGGAAGACTGCAGCGAATCCTCTCAGCTAAAGGTGAACGTCTGCATGCCAGCTTTTCTTTTACACATATATAATATCAGACAAATCTGTAGCTCAGGCTTTACTCACAGCAGATTGTCTGCATGTGTCTGTAATCGCCTCATTTCAGACGGAGCGGTTTCTTAAAGGAACACGAGCGGAGAAGAAGCCGTCGTCTCAGTCAGGAGGGAGAAAGTAAAAACTGGGTTTTGTGTTTCGAATGTTTCTGCTGTTGTTCTCGTCCCGTCTCTAACGCCCGATGTGATCTGCATCCAGGTGCTGTCCTGTTTTCCTCGGCGGGAGCTCCGTCACAAACGGCGTTGGAACAGTCACATCCAAGAGGTGTGAGAAAATAATTTCATACTGCGAGCGCCTGTTTGTTTCGGTCTGATGCCTCACCCCCCCCAACGTGCTCTTATTTGTTTAAATCAGTCGCACTTCTAACGTATCGATGGTTGAACATTATCATTGTTTCAACAGGTCATGTGACCAGTTGAGATGTACGTCCTGTGACTTCCGGGTGCTGATGTTCGACGACTGTGAGTGGGACTTGTCCTGCGATTACCTGTTCTTCAGGTGAGTCTGCAGAAAGCAGACACGTGTTTTAGAGGTTTTCATCTTCACGGTCAATGTGTCGACGGTTAAAAGTCTTTATTGAACACCGTGCTGTGTGAACAAAGACTTCCTGTTATTATTTAATGTGGAGCATGATGCGTCTGTCTCACAGGGTTGTTCCTGCTGTCACACGTCTGTCACGTCATCGAGTCAACCTTTGTTTTATTCAGTCCTGGTTGATGTTTTCCAGTTTGGTCAGAAGGTGGCAGTGTCGCTTCTTACACCCAGTGAAAACGCTGCATCTGAAACAAACAGCGAGGAGGCGTAGAAACATATTTACCACGCGCTCTGTGGATCGTTTATGTGGAGAAAGTGTCCAATTAGATGTTACTAATATGGTTGATTAAAACAAACAAACAGAGAAACCCATAGAAGTTGTGATATTTCTATTTTTTCTTCACCCTTATAACAATTCTGCATCTGCAGAGCAGCAAACAAATAGACGTTTTATTATATTAGACACCTGAAAATAGGGCTGCCACGATTAGTCGCGATTATGTCGACGAACAAAATTGTCGACAACTAATTTAGTGGTCGACGCATCGTTTTTTTACTTTGCTTTTCTCTTGAAACTGCGGCTGCAGCTTCCACTGCCTGTCACACACACACACACACACACACACATGCGCAGTAGTGGTAATCGGCGTCAGGCCTGACTGTACCGTAAATGACACCATAACACACCAAACCAGGAATTCATGATGTTGCGATTTGCAACTTCAACGCAACTTCAGTGAATCCCTGCGAGTTCAAGGCGCTGTTGCAGTTTTAACCAATCATCGCGTTTTTTCCGCTACTTCCACGCAGTCTGCCCGGGGGATTCAACTCGGCGGGTCAGGGATGGCCGCACGGTGCTGGAGGATCCCCTCGTGGGACCTCTCCTTGGCGCTGGCTGACCTCCGCCGGGCGCATTTCCTCCGCGGCAGCTCTGGGTCAGCATAGAAAGACTCGGGGGCAAAGGTGGCTCGCGTTTTACAGCATCCACCTACACCCCCTTCTCTTATGTATGATCTGATTATTCGACTAATCGGGGGGGAATGGGTGATTAGTCGACTAATCGAAAAAATAGTGGGTGATTAGTCAACTAATCGGAAAATGGCTGTGATTAGTCGACTAATCAAAAATAATCTGTGATTAGTTGACTAATCGGAAAAAATAATCTGTGATTAGTTGACTAATCGGAAAAAATAATCTGTGATTAGTTGACTAATCGGAAAAAATAATCTGTGATTAGTTGACTAATCGGAAAAAATAATCTGTGATTAGTTGACTAATCGAAAAATAATCTGTGATTAGTCGACTAATTGGGGAAAAAAATAATCTGTGATTAGTCGACTAATCGAAAAAATAATGGTGATTAGTCGACTAATCGGAAAAATATCTGTGATTAGTCGACTAATCGAAAAAAATAATGGGTGATTAGTCGACTATCAAAATAATTGTTTGTGGCAGCTCTATCTGAAAGTCCTAACAAACAGTTTAAATATAAACTATACAAACTAAACTATTATTTCAGGGAGTGCAGGTGATTTGTTATGTTGGCTCCACCTCAGAAGAAATCTCCTTTTATACTTTTATACTGATGAAAACTCTTTTCGATTTATGGGCGTTTATTTATGACAGATAGAGATAATGATATCCTCCAAAAATATGTGATTTAAGTCAGTGTGTGGAGATTTAACCGAGTCATGCAGGCTCCTGATCTGTCTTAAAAATAAAGATCGACTTGATCCAAATAAAGTTTGAGTAAATAAAATCTGAATGGAATAAACTTTGTTGTTTTCTTCGCAGCGGTACGTCACCATCAGTGAGTGTTTGATTGAGTCCGCCGGCTCCGTCGTATTTTTTTTGCGCTTCATAGTGGTTTTCACAGATTCCACAGATCAGGATGGGAGGCAGGTCTGGACTGAAGCCGTCACAACACGAGTGGAGTGTAGATTAAGAAAGGACGCCATGTTGGTTTTGTGCCTTGTAGATTTCTTTGACAGTAAAGTTGAATCTCATCTAATCAAAGCGTCTCAAAGAGCTGGACTCATGTTTTCCCGGTGTGACTGTTTACACAGAGAGACAGTAAAGATGTGAACAGAAGGCAGTCTGTAAATCCCATCTCAGACACACCAGCATAAAACCACTGAGCGCTGACGCTTCAGCACTACAGCAGCAATTTCTCTTTGAGGTGTGCAATTTACTTTTGCACTCAGGACGGCGAGTTTGTCCTTCAGACGTCAGATAAGAACAGAACAGACTCTTAAACTAAACTTCAGCTTTAACTCGACAACCATTCTTTTAATATTTGAACGTCTTCTCTTCTTCAATGACTCGTCCTCCACTGAAGCATGTTTACACGATGCTGAGCTGTGATTCAGTTTCATGTGACCGATGAACTGATGTTTAACAACGTCCTCTGAATATTGTCTCACAACCAGACTGTTGTTCTTCTCACGCTCTCACTGAAGCTACCCACACGTTTGTTTTATTATTCCATGTTATATTTTAATTAAGAGACTCACAGAGAGAATTTAAATGATTTCATGTCATAAGTGAGCATGTGCACAGTGGCTGCTAAAAAACAATTTACACTGAGTGTAAATTTAGAATAGTTATTGTAGCTGTGATGAGATTAATTAAGAAAGGAGTTTGTTTGTAACACACCTGAACCTGGACGTAGTCTCCGTGACGTCCCCGCAGACTGTCTAAAACCTGGACGTAGTCTCCGTGACGTCCACGCAGACTGTCTAAAACCTGGACGTAGTCTCTGTGACGTCCCCGCAGACTGTCTAAAACCTGGACGTAGTCTCGACGTCTCCGCAGACTGTCTAAAACCTGGACGTAGTCTCCGTGATGTCCCCGCAGACTGTCTAAAACCTGGACGTAGTCTCCGTGACGTCCTCGCAGACTGTATAAAACCTGGACGTAGTCTCTGTGACGTCCCCTCAGACTGTCTAAAACCTGTACGTAGTCTCTGTGACGTCCCCGCAGACTGTCTGAAACCTGAATTGAGTATTCAATCTGTGGATTAATCAATGAGCTGATTGCGCTACAGTAAACTTTCACCACTTTCTGTGCGTCTGCAGGAACAACATGCCCGACCGTCAGAAGCTCAGAGCCAAGCTGAAGAAGAGGAGAGGTTTACGGGCGTACGCCTGCCAGTGCAGCTGGTTCTCCACGTTAGAGCCGACAGACCTCAGGGACCGACCTCAGCTCAGATGGGTCTGTGGCAAACACCAGGACTGAAACTGAAAAACTTCAGCTACGTCTCTCTGATTTCTGATACTTGACTTTAACACCCTCGCAGGAGACGACAGAAAGACAAGACATCCAACCTTAGACAGAAAAATCTGCAGTGCTGGCCCTTTGAGCAGAAAACTCAGATTGATCTTTTTAGCCTCACAAAGACTTTGAAAAGTATCAGGATATGTGAGTCACTGAGGAATCATAAAAATAGCTCAGACACAGGCGGAATGATCATTTCTATGATGTGGACTCAAACTCGCTGTTTGATGAATCTTAATCCTGCTGTAAACTACGACGATTCACTCTTTAAACTCTGTTTTTGGTCTCCACCAACTCCTGAGAAAATTTCTGGGTCTTAAGCTGATAAAGAAAGAAACACCTTGCTTCATATTTAACACATTTTGACGTATAAATATTTCACACACAAAGCGTTAGGAGGAACAGCGGCTGAGTTTTCTGCGTCGACACTGTTCACACAAGGTTTTAATCCTCAAACAAAACTATTCCTGAATCCGTGTCCATCCATGTCTTATCTGTGGTCGGGTCGTGGTGGCAGCAGGTTCAGCAGGAACTGATCCCAGCTCCTCCTGGAGGATCCCGAGGCCTTCCCAGGCTGGATGGACCATGTAGTCCCTCCAGTAGGTTCTCCATCTGCCCCGGGGTCTCCTCCCAGTTGAAGGGAGGCGCCCAGGTGGCACCCTGATCAGATGTTGAACCACCTCAGCACGAAGGAGCAGCAGCTCTACTCCCAGCCCCTCGCCCTATCTCTAAGGCTGAGCTCGGCCACCTCATTTCAGCCGCTCGTGTTCGGGTCACCACTCAAAGCTCACGACCATCGTGGAGGGTTGGAACGTAGACGGACTGGAAGGTCGAGAGCTTTGCGTGGCCTGTCAGGAGGGTGTTACAGTAATCGAGTCGAGGAGCATGTTAAAACAAACTCAGAGTGATGCATGTCGTTAAAAGTCTCGTGATGCATGTCGTTAAAAGTCTCGTGATGCATGTCGTTAAAAGTCTTGTGATGCATGTCGTTAAAAGTCTCGTGATGCATGTCGTTAAAAGTTTGCGATGCATGTCGTTAAAAGTCTCGCGATGCATGTCGTTAAAAGTTTGCGATGCATGTCGTTAAAAGTTTGCGATGCATGTCGTTAAAAGTCTCGCGATGCATGTCGTTAAAAGTCTTGTGATGCATGTCGTTAAAAGTCTCGCGATGCATGTCGTTAAAAGTTTCGTGATGCATGTCGTTAAAAGTCTCGCGATGCATGTCGTTAAAAGTCTCGCGATGCATGTCGTTAAAAGTCTCGCGATGCATGTCGTTAAAAGTCTCGCGATGCATGTCGTTAAAAGTTTCGTGATGCATGTCGTTAAAAGTCTCGCGATGCATGTCGTTAAAAGTCTCGTGATGCATGTCGTTAAAAGTCTCGCGATGCATGTCGTTAAAAGTCTCGCGATGCATGTCGTTAAAAGTTTCGCGATGCTCTCTCAACGTCTCGTCAGTCAGATTACTTTGCGTGATTTCTGGTCGATGGCGGCAGAAAACTTCTTTTGCATGCAGTGAACATGAAGTCAAACAAATACTGATGAAAACACGTCGTCCTCTCACCACAGGCGGTGAGAAATCCATCCACACATTGAGTCCTGCTTTGTTTTTGGGCAGACATGAACCTGCTGGGATCCTGTCGATGCTCAGCCGGGGGGAGCTCTGGCTCGTCTGATGGCGCGACAATTATCACCCAGGAGGAGAACGCTGGTTTTCCTGCTGTGAGCGTGAAACAACAGCAGACTGTCGGAGCTCTGCTGTCTGACAGAGTCGTAAACACACCGTCATTTGGACGGTAGTGATTTCTAACTTGTTGGATCTGGATTGATTATTGAGTCCGTCGCTGCAGAGGTCAGTTCAGTCTTCAGCTTTGATGCTGCTTTTAATACACTGACACAAAAGGCTGGAAATCTGATGTTGACTCATGCTTTCTGTGCTCGAGTACAGAATGTACTCTCCGATAGCATCGGGTACGCAGGACAGTTTGTTCTGAGAAGCTTTTAAGCAGCAGCGGTCGATCTGCGCAGACATAGTAAGAACATCCTGACCTCTGATCTACCCACACTGAGGACAGGGCACACGTATCTCTCCTCAAACCAACAATAGAGGCTCCCTCATCCCTGACAACTTTTACCGCAACTGCTGAGCCCAGTTACACTGATCGCTCGTCCAGCTCCGGTTCTGGTACAACATCGGCTCTGCTCCTGCTCATCAGCAAGTCTGGACTTTCCTCTCCTGAGGTTACACGAGGTCCCATGTGGCCTTGAGGTCCCATGTGGCCTTGAGGTCCCGTGTGGCCTTGAGGTCCCATGTGGCCTTGAGGTCCCGTGTGGCCTTGAGGTCCCGTGTGGCCTTGAGGTCCCGTGTGGCCTTGAGGTCCTCAGCAGTATTAGTTGTTTGTCTTTGGTTGGGAACAGTAGGTGCCAGTCTATCTCCACACTGTGGTGTCCAGGGTCACAGAGACCTGTTGCTGCCTTCATAGACATAATAATAATAATAAGACTACTTCTTCTTCTTCTTCTTCATCTTCTTCTTTTTTATTTGCTGAACTAATCTTCAGCGTCTTCACCTGAAACATGTTTGCCTGAGCTGTATTTGAGGAAGAGGAGGAGTGACGGACATGTGGCTGAGTCTCTTTCCCGTCAGACAGCATGAAGGGCAGATTGACAGGCCTGAGGAGGAGGTGGAGGAGGTAAACAACAGCCGGATGGAGCTCCGAACATCGTGGGAAGGATTTAATGTCGGCTGTTGTCACCTCCTGCCAGTCAAGCTGTTTGTCCGGGAGGAAATCGAAAAACTTCAGGGCTGTTTCCAGACGTGTAGGAGGTCTGTGCTGGGTCCGATCCTTCAGGAGGGGGCGTTCATCTGGGACTGAAGACAGACAGACAGACAGACAGACAGACAGACAGACAGACAGACAGACAGACAGACAGACAGACAGACAGACAGACAGACAGACAGACAGACAGACAGACAGACATACTGTATGTGTGTCTGTGTGTGTGTGTGTGTGTATATATATATGTATATATATATATACATATATATATATACACACATATATACACACATATATATATATATATATGTGTGTATATGTGTGTGTGTGTATATATATGTATATATACATATATACATATATATATACACACATATATACACACATATATATATGTGTGTATATATATATATGTGTATATATATATATATATATATATGTATATATATATATATGTATATGTACATATGTGTGTGTGTGTGTGTGTGTGTGTGTGTGTGTGTGTGTGTGTGTATTTATTGTGTAATTATTTATTTATTTATTCCCTTGTCTTATTTTGGCGGCAGTATCGTCCAGTTTCCGGTATTGTTACAGCTGGTTGACCTGCTGATATTTAACATTTTTATTATTTCATATGAGTGTAAGACATTATATTATTTTTATTATCTATATAATGTTTGTGTCGCGGCGGCTCTTTAACGTCGCACGAAGCGGAACGTTCATGCACGTTAATGCCGGGCCGGGGACTGTTTTTCCCGTGACACAGCTGAAGGTTGAAGCATGGCCTCCATGTTCGGCGGCTCCGGTTCGGTGCACCGGGCCCTGCACCGGGCCCTGCACCGGAGGCTGGCACCCGGAGTCTGCGTGCAGACAGCGGCCCGAATTCAGAGCGTGAGGGCGGCGACCAGCGACTCCCAGCCGGATGAGAAGTACTGCCTGGAGCTGGTCAGGTGAGTCTGACCGGAGCCGGTCAGGTGACCTGAGTTTACCTGCAGCCACAGAGCAGCTGTCTTTAAATACACATGTATTATAGATTTATATGTATACAGCGTGTCAGACTCAGGCTCTGTGCACAGATTATGTCACATGTTCTATAACACATATATAACACACTATGCTGTCACTACCTTCATGTATTAATATTTCATGCAGAGCTGCTTCACAGAGCAGAGTACAAACAGAAACAGACACAAACAGTTCTTATGGTCAGAGAACATGAAAAACTGGAGATTAGAAGAAAAGTAAAAAGCATAAAACTACAACAACGAAACAAATAAGAAGAAACATGAAGACCTAAAGGGTGAAAGTCATAATGTAGCAACAGGTGCAGTGAATAAGAACCAGAGATTAAAGTAACAGCTCAGGTAAAAACCAGAGTGAGTCTCGTGTCTGTTGGATTGAGTCCGCCGGCTCCGAGTTTATTTCCACAGATCAGGATGGGAGGCGTCACAACACGAGTCGTGGATTAAGAAAAGACAAAAAAAACAAAAACTAAGCAGGGAAATTATGTTAATTTGGAAGTGACAAATAAAAACTGCAGTTCCTCTAACGTCCACTTGAGGCTGGCTCCAGAAGAAGTGAGTCAGTCTCCATAAGTCCCCATGTTTCACAGCAGAAATAAACATGTTTACAGCCTGGTACAAAAAACAGTTTTGGTCTCTGTAGCTAATTTCCCCGTTCATGACAACTGTACTGAGGGTGAATTTATATACAACTCACCTGTTCACATTATATTAAGGCTGAAAGTTATGCAGGGTTAAGAGCGTGGACGCTTTGATTGACAGGTGGGCGTGGTTACAGGTGACTTCTTCTGCTTCTCCTCCTCAGGTCTAGAGACTATGACGGCTTCGTGTCCTCCCTCCTCCTCCCAGAGGAGGCGCGGCGCTCCTCTTTGGCTCTGAGGGCCTTTAATGTGGAGCTGGCTCAGGCAGGTATTCCTACAGCCAGGCTGGATGGGACACGACGTCAGTCATCATTAATATTTAAAACCTATATCACAGCATCCTTTTCACGCCAGCTGTTTGTTTCTCCTCAAGGTGAAGGACTCCGTCTCCCAGAAGACCATCGGTTTAATGCGGATGCAGTTCTGGAAGACGGCCATCGAAGAAATCTACAGAGGCGATCCTCCGAGCCAGCCGGTCAGCGCCGAGCTGTGGAGGGTAAATATGAACCTGCGCTCAGAGGTTTGATGACGAGGAGCTCGTGTTTGTGGAGTAACTGCTGGATGATGTTTTGTAGGCGGTGAGGAAACATCACCTGACAAAGAGATGGCTGCTGAGGATCATCACAGAGAGAGTAAGATCCTTTAATTCACCTTGATGAAGTCTCTGAGTTTGAGACCTTCTGGCGTCATGTGGACTCATCTTTGCTCCGTCCTTGGTGGCTCGTCCTGCACTGCAGGCCTTTAGTTTGCCGCTCAACAACTTCAGCAGCTTCTCCGGTCGTTGCTCCATCACTCTGTCAGGATCTGCATCGCTAGCCGCTGAACTCGTTTCCCTGATGCAAACAGCAGCTAACAGGAAAGAAGGAGGGAGTTCAGCTTCCTGACAGTCTGATGGATCAAACCGCCCCATTCTGCTCCCGGAGCGCAGGAGGCTGAAGGAGCAGTGGTTGGGACGGGTGGAGGCGACTGTCCCTTTAAATATTTTCAGTCGATTTGCTGCGACGATCTCAAGGGAACCGACTTTGTCACATTTGGTGTAATTAACAAAAAGTGTTTGACCAGGAAAAGGACCTGGATGACCGAGCCTACAGGAACCTTCAGGAGCTGGAGGCGTACTCGGAGAACACACAGTCCTCCTTGATCTACCTGCTGCTCGAGTGTTTAGGTGAGGACCCGTTCCACGACCTCTCTGCTCCAGCTGCAGAGTTCAGATGTGTAAAAAACTCTGTGTGTGTTTTGTTGGTCAGGGATTAAAGACGTCCACGCAGACCACGCGGCGAGTCACATCGGTAAAGCTCAGGGAATCGTGACGTGTCTGAGAGCGACTCCTTATCACAGCAGCCGACGGAAAGTCTACCTGCCCATGGACGTCTGCATGCTGGTGAGTCAAAGAAGCAGAACCCCACCCGGCCCGTCTCGGCTGCGTTCTGTTCCGTCCTACATCAACTTCAAACCCACCAGGAGCGTTTCAGAAACGTTTCCCAGTCCAGACTTTGTTCACTGGCTCACATTTGTCATTTTCCTAGTTCATGCTACGTGCTTCATTTGTTTCTCCTTTGTCTGTTTTTACGGTCGGCAGTTTGCATGGGGGTATTTTATTTTGAAAATCCTGCTCGCGGCGTCCGTCAGAAATAGAGCCGAGCAGAGCAGAGACCCGTTTCTGGGACTCTTCTGAAACACTGACTAGAACATGTGGAACTTCAGAAACGCTTCTGCAGAGCATGTGGGTTGGACTGCGTGCACAGCCGGACACATGTTTCAGTCGGCCTCTCTTGCCTCAGCTGTGCATCGGTCACAGGTGGTGAACTTCTTCTTTAAGACCTGAAACTGAAGTTTTCTCAGACAGCAGTGAAGCTCGAGCTCTGACCTCGCTCAGCTGGTTTAAAGTTTTTTCGCCTTCACGTGTTGGGCTGACTCCCGGCTCGGCTCGGCCATGATGTCGGCAGAGAAACATTCATCCATGTGTCTGAACAACAGAGACGCTTCAAACTGCAGAGAAACAAATGACGCCCCAAACAGTCTGTCCCACAGAGAGGACAACAAAATGCTGCTGGAGGGTCTCTGTGAGGGTGCAGGGTGGAGGAGGGTGGAGGGAGGAGGAGGAGGGTGCAGGGTGGAGGAGGGTGGAGGGAGGAGGAGGAGGGGTCTGCCCTTAAAGTCTCTGACGTTTTGACCCGAGGGCTTTCTGAGTGCGCTCACCTCACATCACCTCCTCTCTGCCGCCTGAGGAGGGCGCTGTCTGCAGACAAACAGAATGAGAACTTCCTGCTGTGTGTGTGTGTGTGTGTGTGTGTGTGTGTGTGTGTGTGTGTGTGTGTGTGTGTGTGTGTGTGTGTGTGTGTGTGTGTGATGGTGTGTCTGATGGTGTGTTGGTGTGTGTTTGCGTATGTGTGTCTGTTGGTGTGTGTTAGTGTGTGTATGTGTGCGTGTGTGTGTTGGTGTGTGTGTGTTGGTGTGTGTGTGTTGGTGTGTGTGTGTGTGTGTGTGTGTGTGTGTGTGTGTGTGTGTGTGTGTGTGTGTGTGTGTGTGTGTTGGTGTGTGTGTTTGTAAGTAATGAAGCCTCTGTACAAAACACAATCTCACAACATGCAGCAAAGAACGCCAATAAAAACAATGAATCAAATATTCAGCTGCTTTATCTTCATGGTGTTCCTCTCTCTGTCTGCTTTAACCTTCCTACATTTTTACCTGACTCATCATCTCTGTCATTTTCCTCATGAAACCTTCAGACAACCTTCAGACAACCTCCAGTTCTCAGTGTAGAAATTGTTCTCCCGTCATTGGTTCTCATACCTGAGATAAAATCCGAGCTCGGTTCAGTTCAGAATCGTCGTTCTTCTCTCTGCTCGTCTCTCTGAGATGAAGCTGATGATGATTTAAGAGCCTGCGCATGAATAATATGGATTCATTAAGGTTCATTATTATTCATATCAAATACAACAGCAGACTGACTGTTTATACTTACATGACATATGAACTTGTTGCATAATTAATTTCACTCACTGCCATGTGTTCATATTTAATCTTTGTGATGTGATCTCACTAAAATGTTTCATGTGGATGTTCAGTCGTGAGAAGCTTCAGACTGTTGTTATGAGCTTTATTTATTTATTTATTTATTTACTTCTTTATTTATTTAAGTGTCGGACTTGTTGACAGTCCGGTCCATCGCGTGTCTCTGTCTCTGTCCGTCTGCAGCACGGAGCTTCTCAGGAGGACTTCATCCGCGGCAGCCGGGAGCAGAACGTCCGGGACGTCGCGTACGACATCGCGAGTCAGGCTCACGTGCATCTAGAACACGTACGTAAAACACACGACCACGCATGACAGCACATGTTGAACCCGGCTGCAGGGATTTGATCTGACACAAGAACATTAACCTGCCAGCTGGTTGCAACAGGAAGCCTGACTGTATAGAGACTAATAAAGAAACTTCTCTGTGTAAACAGTTTCATGGTTGAAGTCTTCTTCCACTCAGCATGATGTTCTGGACAGAGAATGGGTCTGGACCCGCACCACGGTCCGCCTATTAGTGACCTGTGCTTTAGGGCTTGGTCCGTCCGGCTCACCAAACTCAGACCAAACTCTCAAACTGGGAACTACGCGAAGGCTCGAGACCAGACGGAACCGCAAAAACCCCAAATGCAACATGCTCACTTCTGGCCCTAAGATCCGAAAACTCTCGGCTTGGATCTTCCACAAACAGATGGGTGACGTCCACTTGAGGCTGGCTCCAGAAGTGAGTCAGTCTCTATAAGTCCCCATGTCCAAATGTCCAACGTCTTCGTCCTTCACACCAGATCTCGCCCTCCTGTCTGCTGCCTCTGCAGCTCCTGTGGGTGCAGATGAGCTAAAGTGAGCGCTCGCCTCCGCGGCGCTCGGGTTTCGTAATGCACTCGAACGCCCCTTTAAGCCACTCAGCCGGCTGGGGGGAACAAAACGGCGTGCCGAGTTTTTTTTTTTTTTTTCTACACTTCAGATCAGTTGACGCTCTGTCATGCTGCATGATGGGTAATTTAAAATGCCCTCAGTCTTCAGTTTTAGTGCTAACCTGCTAATTGAGTTGGAGGCTCATTAGCTGCCACTTACAGGCCTCGTTTAATGTTTTTGCTTTTTTCATTAAGCTGCTGCCCAAACACTCATCAGCATTTACATTTCACTGAACCTTGTTTATACCAATTAAGACTGTTCCTAATTCGTAACTGAGGGCAAACAAAGATTTAAATAAACCTCCTCCCGCATGCATCCGCTGTGTTTACTGCCTTCTGCTGACTGAGTCAGTTAGAGAAGAGCTGCGCTGATTTATGCAGATTTATGTTGGATCAGTAAATAGATTTAACAGCTCCCGTGTTTGAAACATTTAAAGGTCCAGTGTGTAAGGTTCAGGACAGGAGCTGAATATGGCGTTATATAATATATCAGTGTGTTTCCATCAGTGTGTAATCACCTGAAAGTTCTTTAGACTGAACTGAAGCTTGGGTGGAGCCGAGTGTGGTGGACTGAGATGCCCGTCAGTCACCTGTGGTGAGTGTAAGTATCGGATGGTGGCAGGTTCACGAAATCCTCCTGGAAAAATCAGGCCTCACCTGACACGAGCTGCGTCCTCCCAGCCTGCATGGTGAAACCTCTTCAGATGATCCAGAACGTGGCGGCTCGCTGATCATGGAGCTGTCGACCTGCAGCAGCCACGTTAAACTCAGATCTCTAACGCTGACTACAAAGTGGATCGTCCTCACACAGACACATGTTCCCTCCTCCTGGCTCAGGACAGTCCAAACTTTTCTGTCTGTTGTTCCCTGTTGGTGGAACGTCCTACCAGCTCCTACAGATCAGGGGCGTCCCTCTAGACCTTCACAGACCTCCTGAAGAGAGGACCGCCTCTACAACACTACCAACAGCTGGACATGACACATCTGCCCCCCCTCTACGACCGTCACAGGACTTATTGCTGCGATGAATCTGCACATTAAATGTCTGAGCTGAGGTAGAATGAAAATCTTTGACTTCAGATTTCTGTTTTTCTCTTTCAGGCGAGATCGTTCAGCAGAAACGTCCCAGCAGCTGCGACTCCGGCCTTCCTGCAAACCGTAAGTCCTCAAAGATCAGATGAGACGATCGTAACATCGTCTCAAAGATCGTCTCTGTGTGCGCACTGCATGAATATGATTGGCTGATATTCAGATGAAGCAACAACAACAACATGGTGACTCATGAGGTGTCAGTGTCGGGGCCGTCTGCAGCACATTAGCCTGAAATTAACGGACGTCAGGCTTGTTGTTAAAGCAGCGGGAGTTCAGTGCTGCAGCTTTTACTTCACCAAGCTCTCACCAACCACTAAAAGTCAGTCCCACATTTACTCTTGTCCGGCGGCTTCTTGCTCGCTCACTCTCTCCTTTTCTCTTCTTAGCTTCCTCCGTCAGCGTCCTCTTCACTCTCTTCTCCTCTGCCATCATGTCCATAGAAGCTGCTGAGCCCGGTTATCTCCTCTTTCTTCTGGTCGTCCATAACACCTGTGGTACAAACACTCAGTGACTGCCTCTCACTGCCACGCTGACGAACTGAGCTAGCAGCAGCTAGGCTAACAGCAGCTAACGAACTCAGCTAACAGCAGTTAACAGACTGAGCTAACATAGGCTAACATCACCTAACAGACTGAGTTAACATAGGCTAACAGCAGCTCACGAACTGAGCTAACAGCAGATAACAGCAGCTAACAAACTGAGCTAACAGCAGCTAACAAACTGAGCTAACAGCAGATAACAGCAGCTAACAAACTGAGCTAACAGCAGCTAAAAAACTGAGCTTACAGCAGATAACAGCAGCTAACAAACTGAGCTAACATAAGCTAACAAACTGAGCTAACATAAGCTAACAAACTGAGCTAACATAAGCTAACAAACTGAGCTAACATAAGCTAACAAACTGAGCTAACATAAGCTAACAAACTGAGCTAACATAGGTTAACAGCAGCTAACAAACTGAGCTAACATGAGCTAACAGCAGCTAACAAACTGAGCTAACAGCAGCTAACAGACTGAGTTAACAGCAGCTAACAGACTGAGCTAACAGCAGCTAACAGACTGAGCTAACAGCAGCTAACATGAGCTAACAGCAGCTAACATGAGCTAACAGCAGCTAACAAACTGAGCTAACAGCAGCTAACAGACTGAGCTAACAGCAGCTAACATGAGCTAACAGCAGCTAACATGAGCTAACAGCAGCTAACAGACTGAGCTAACAGTTGTGCCGTTACTCTTCTTGTTCGCTCACTCTCTCCTTTTCTCTTCTTAGCTTCCTCCGTCAGCGTCCTCTTCACTCTCTTCTCCTCTGCCATTATGTCCATAGAAGCTGCTGAGCCTGGTCACCTCCTCTTCTTCTTCTTCCTCTTCTTCTTCTTTTTCCTCTTCTTCTTCCTCTTCTTCTTCTTTTTCCTCTTCTTCTTCTTCTTCTTCTTCTTCCTCTTCTTCTTGCTCGTGGTCCAAAGCGTTAGTGGTAGTTACATGTTGTAACTAAATGTTAACTATGTAACTAAAGTTACACAGTGTGAGAGCAGACAGAGTGTGGAACTGTTGGATTAGAAGCTGCATCAACATGAACACAAACATTTTCTGAGCTCTCTCTCTCTCTGAGTAGATTTAGTGCATCAAATAATGAAGTCCCTGTGCTGTCTGTCACATCAAAGTGAATCATACTTTCATCTCTGAGCGTCATGGATTTATAAAACAGCACATTATAACCAGCAGCTTCAAAACCGTGTTTATATTTCTATGAAGAGTCCGTATGGACTGTGCATGTTCCCGCGCGGAAAGATGTTTGGTTCCATCGTGTATGTGCGAGTGTTCGACGCCCATCAACCTGCTGACTGATACCTGGCGACGCGAAACCGCTTCGACGTGTCGGTCAGAGGAGACGAGGCTCTGAATGAACCCACAGGTCATAAAAAAATCAAATATGCAAGAGTTCATGATGACTGTGAACAGGGTTTCATCTCTGCTGCTGAATATATAATAATAAAATGTTCACAGTTTTCTGCTGAAAAGTCTGTGTGTGTGTGTGTGTGTGTGTGTGTGTGTGTGTGTGTGTGTGTGTGTGTGTGTGTGTGATGCTCGACCACGTGAAAATAACGTCGCAGCGTGCTGGAAATTAAATGTGCAGGAATCGCAGAGAGATGCTGGTGAAGCCCGAGGGACATGAAACCCGCCGCCCACAGACCTCTGCAGCTCTGTGACACACGGACCCGTTTAAAGCTCGCCGGGCTCCAACAGAACAATCAGAGTTCAGGTCCAAAATAATGTGGAGACAGTCACAGTCACTCGGGTTGTAAAAAGCTGAGCGACAAACTCTTTTAAAGCCTGACTTCGGCAGCGTGTCTCGTGTTTCTGTGTCAAAGTGACACAGTGTTGAATCTGCAGTGCGATGGTGTGTTTGGACGGAAGCCCGCGGAGAAGTGAAACGTTTTCCGGAGCTTTGGTTTGATCCCGTCTGTGGGCAGAGGATCACAACGCCCACAGCAACACCGGAGAGTCTGCAGAGCTGTGCAGCCTCCGGAGAGCAGCTCCCATAAATCAAAGTCCTCGTGCACATCGTGGCTGAACGTTCAGCCGTGACGGTGAAAATCTTTTACATAACTAAGCAAAGCGTTCACGTTTCCACCGTCGCCTGAACTCACCGTTATCGCTCTGATTAAGCAGCGTTATCGAGGTGGTTTTTGACCACAGCTCTCAGATCAGATTAAACCCCCTTTTTCTTCTTTGCAGCGTAAATTTCAGTCAGACTCACTTTGACACAAAAACATGGAAAAATACAGGGTTCCCACGGGTGCTTGAATTCCTTGAAAGTGCTTGAATTTCAATTCAGTGTTTTCAAGGTTGTGAAAATGCTTGAATTTTTTGTGAAGTGCTTGAAAGTGCTTGAAATTTGTGTGATGTCTATCTCAATAAACCAAGAGAAAACAGAAATGTTTCCTAAGCGGCTACGCGCTTGATCCGATGCCTTTACATGCAGAACTCAGTTATCATACTCGCTTGGTGTTCTGCAGAGAAATAACAGTAGACTACTATCCACACCTGTTGGTCACTGTTATTGCGCTATGGTAGTTACACAATACACCGCTCACAAGCTGAGAATACAAGCCAATTCACAATTAGTTAAAAATCTAAACAGTCAATCTACCACCATATGAAATAATGCTAATTAGACCCATATTATTATGCCATACAGTGGCACCGCTGCGCTTCCCATGACCATCATGGCAAACACAACTAGTAGGCTACCTATTTAAAGGTGCTGGAAAAATGGAAAAACTGGTGCTTGAAGGTGCTTGAAAAGTGCTTGAATTTGTTCATGAAAAAGGTGTGGGAACCCTTAAAATAAGGTCCAGGTTCAAAAAGCACAGAGTTACGCTCTAATGCATCCACGCTTCATAGATGCATGAAGTCAGGCTCCATCAGTGATGCAAACTAACCCGGCTCTTCCCGTGCTGCAGGTGGTGTTGGAGGATTACCTGCAGAGAGTGCGGAGAGCAGAGTTTGACGTCTTCAGCCCGAGCCTGCAGAACAGAAACCCCCTGCTCCCCTTCCAGATGTACCTCCGCTCCTGGAAGAAGACCTACTGATGTCCGGCCTCCTCCTCCTTCATGTGCTGCCTCCGAAGGCTTCACCTCTCTGAGGGGTGGAGGAGGGACTCCACCTGAGAGACCACGCTGACTGTGTCGTGTCTACAAAGACATCCAGACTTGTTCTGCAGACACGCAGGCCGTCGCTTCTCACACGACGTCGTCGCTTGAGCCTGAAGAGACGATTTAATATTTAATTTGTGAATGTACGAGTTGTAATCGTTGGACCAGATGTTTTATGCAAGTTAAAAGACGATTCCAGTTTATTACAACGTGACGTTTCTGTCGTTATTTTAATCACCCTGAAGGAAGTGTTTCCTCTCTGACTTCCTGCAGCTGTAAACATGCTGCTAAGTCCAAATAAACTGTTTGAGGTTCTGTTCATATTCAGCGTTCTGCATGATTAATGAGCATCAGGTTTATTATCAGCTGATCCTTCTAAACATTCATTTTTGAGGAAGAAGACGGCGGCAGCAGAGTCAGTTTGGCACCGACGTCATCCTGGTGGAGAAGCTTCTGTGCAGCCATCACCGTTACCGTGGTAACAGGAGGGATTTCACTCATCCATGACATCCTTCCTAATCCGCTCTGAACCTCCAGTCACTCTAAAATAAAAGTTTTTCACTATAAATGAAGACGCGTCTCGCCGGACACAGAGACGTCCTGATGGACGCTCGAGAGCTTCAAGGTCGTTTTGGTCACAGGTTCTGTTTCTATGGAGCCACTCGAGGACGGGAGGCGACCAATCAGTGGGAAGAACACAATCTGAGAAGATAACGAGGAGGAAGAAGAAGATGGTTACTCAGGCGGGCAGCATCAAACACAAACACAAAGTGTGTGAGATAAATCTGAGCGTCTGTAACTTATCAGACCAAACTGAGCCCAGAGTAATGAAATCTGAGGCCGAGGCGCCGGCGTCTCTAAATAAAGGCAGGGTGACGTGTTTCTTCTTCATTTCATCTGGTAAAAGCAGGAGAGAACATTTACTGTCTGACTACTGTCTCCACATTTACCTCACAGCTGAAATGAGTATTTTAAAGGTCCAGTGTGTAAGATTCAGGAGCATCTGTTGGCAGGAAGTCAATAGAATATTCAGAAAGATGTTTTTATCACCTGAAAATAAGAATCCTGTCTTTAATGATCAACAAATCGTTATTTTATCATCTGAGAAGTGTTGCTTGTATGGTACTTGTCAATGGCTGCCAGTAACTGTGTTTTTTTGTTTTTACAGTAAGCTACTTCCCTAAGTCCCTCCAGCAGGTTCTGGGTCTGGCCAGGGTCTCCTCCGTTGGACCTGACAGCTATTGACAAGTAACTGTTTAAAAAATAAAACATGAATTAACTGGCAGCTATTGACAAGTAACTTACTGTTTAAAAAAAATAAAACGTGAATTAACTGGCAGCTATTGATGAGTAACTTACTGTTTAAAAAAAATACATGAATTAACTGGCAGCTATTGATGAGTAACTTACTGTTTAAAAAAAATAAAACGTGAATTAACTGGCAGCTATTGATGAGTAACTTACTGTTTTAAAAAAACAACATGAATTAACTGGCAGCTATTGACAAGTAACTTACTGTTTAAAAAAAATAAAACGTGAATTAACTGGCAGCTATTGACAAGTAACTTACTGTTTAAAAAAATAAAACGTGAATTAACTGGCAGCTATTGACAAGTACTTACTGTTAAAAAAAATGAATTAACTGGCAGCTATTGACAAGTAACTTACTGTTTTAAAAAGAATTAACTGGCAGCTATTGACAGTAACTTACTGTTTAAAAAATAAATGAATTAACTGGCAGCTATTGACAAGTAACTTACTGTTATAAAAAAAATGAATTAACTGGCAGCTATTGACAAGTAACTTACTGTTATAAAAAAAATGAATTAACTGGCAGCTATTAACCAGTAACTTACTGTTTAAAAAAAACGTGAATTAACTGGCAGCTATTGACAAGTAACTTACTGTTTAAAAAAATAAAACGTGAATTAACTGGCAGCTATTGACAAGTAACTTACTGTTATAAAAAAATGAGTTAACTGGCAGCTATTGACAAGTAACTTACTGTTATAAAAAGATGAATTAACTGGCAGCTATTGACAAGTAACTTACTGTTATAAAAAATGAATTAACTGGCAGCTATTGACAAGTAACTTACTGTTTTAAAAAAACGTGAATTAACTGGCAGCTATTGACAAGTAACTTACTGTTTTAAAAAAATAAAACGTGAATTAACTGGCTGCTATTGACAAGTAACTTACTGTTTTAAAGAAACGAATTAACTGGCAGCTATTGACAAGTAACTTACTGTGGAAAAAAACTAATTAACTGGCAGCTATTGACAAGTAACTTACTGTTTTAAAAAACGAATTAACTGGCAGCTATTGACAAGTAACTTACTGTGAAAAAAACTAATTAACTGGCAGCTATTGACAAGTAACTTACAGTTAAATATCAGATTACAGCTACAATCGTAGCGTGGGTGGAGCTGAGGCGGCTGAATGACGCCTGGTTACTGAAACCAGCATGGCTGCCTGTGTTTGTTCGTTTGTTTACAGTAACATACCTGTAATAGATGGACTATGTCGTCCCCCCAGCAGGTTCTGGGTCTGCCCCAGGGTCAGGAGGCATCCTGATCAGATGTTGAACCCCCTCAGCTGACTCCTTTGGTCGTGTGGAGGCTGAGCCCGGACACCCAGCGGAGGAAACTCCTTCAGCCACTTGTGAGTAATCTAAGTTACTTTTAGAAAGTAGATGTTTGACCATTGTCAATAACAATATTTCAGACATTGAGTAACAGAGTGCTCAGTGCTAAAACATGATCTGACCTTGTTCAGTTCATATTCACTGTAACTGTAATAATTCTATTTATGCGGCTTCCCTCCAAACGTCTCGGATGGTTTCATTAAAATAACTGTTTGAGGCTCAAAGAGAAATTATAGTAGCTATAAATGAATTAATGAAGTACAACATGTTAATTCATTAGAAGATCAAATCAAACTTTAGAAAGTTTTGCTGCTCATGTTCACATGTATTTTAAATAATAGAGATTGTTTACATTTAATATTATAGACGCTGCTGACCGCACACAGGCTCAGCCTCTGTCCATAATTCATGTTCATGTATCAGAACACATCTCGTGAAATATTCAGCGTATGATACACACCACCAGCAGCAGTGTGTATTCACATTAATATACAGAATGTAACAACTGTCCAACAGTTTTATTTCTTTATTTAAAAAGAGTTCACAGTCAGAGCTGCTTTCTGCAGCCAGAAGGCGAGAACGAGGAAACCAGGAAGAAGTGATTTAGGAAAAAGTATCAACACATCAATGTGAAAATACTTCACACATGATAACAAAAATAAAAACTGCTTTTTTAAATAGAAGTATGTCGGCTCGTGTTCCTGATTTTGACTTTATTAGATGTTAAAGTTCAAAAGTTTAAAGTGAAACTAAACCCTCAAACCTCCATAGCTGTGAAGTGAACCAGCTATTGACAAGTAACTTACTGTTAAAAAACAGTCAACTGGCAGCTATTGACAAGTAACTTACTGTTAAAAAACAATCAACTGGCAGCTATTGACAAGCAACTTACTGTTAAAAACAATCAACTGGCAGCTATTGACAAGTAACTTACTGTTTTTTTAAAACAATTAACTGGCAGCTATTGACAAGTAGTTTTTAAAAACAATTAACTGGCAGCTAATGACAAGTAATTTACTGTTTAAAAACAATCAACTGGCAGCTATTGACAAGTAACTTACTGTTTAAAAACAATTAACTGGCAGCTATTGACAAGTAACTTACTGTTTAAAAACACTAATTAACTGGCAGCTATTTACAAGTAACTTACTGTAAACAGTCATAGTTACTGGCAGCCATTGACAAGTACTTTACTGTAAAAAAAACACTAATTAACTAGCAGCTATTGACAAGTAACTTACTATGAAAATCACTAATTAACTGACAGCTATTTACAAGTTACTTATTGTAACAAAAAAAAACAGCTATTGACAATACTTCAACGTGTGGAATAAGTGTTAAGAGTTTGTCGACTTGACAAAGAGCAGATGAAGTGTGAAAAGTTTTTGTCTTGCTGAGAGCTGATCCTAAACAAACACGCGGCCGGTAACCGCGCAGTTGAAGTGAATCCAGCAGGGGTTACAAATCTAAACGCCTCATATCAGATTTAAATTTTCAGCCAGTCGCCGTGAGCACAAGATCCTTCACCCGGCTTTCCCCGTGACATGACGGGTGCCTCGTTAGGCCTTAATTAAGCCTCATCCTCTCTGCCTCGAGCTGTCGCTGTCAGTGCGGAGACCTGCAATTATCAACTCTGACCCAGGGAGACTCGCCGTTTACATCAGCAGACACGCCAGCTTTACACTGTGCAGAGAACAGAAAGCATTAATTAGACCATATCCGAGTAATTACAGTCAGAGACACCTCTTCACCTTCGCTTCCTCAGCCGCTGAGAGTGCTGCAACAACTTTGAAGCTGCATTTGTTACGTTTTTTTGCCACTAGGGGGCAGAAGAAGTCTAAATAGAGGCTGAGCTCAGTTACACTGCCTGCTCCCCCAGCTCCAGTTCTGGCACGCCACTGCACCTATAACCCTCCTCTTTCCCAGTGCTCTGAGCAATGGAAGCACAGCTAACAGACGGAGCTAACGTTACCTTACAGCAGCTAACGTTACCTAACAGCAGCTAACGACGGAGCTAACGTTACCTTACAGCAGCTAACAGACGGAGCTAACGTTACCTAACAGCAGCTAACAGACGGAGCTAACGTTACCTAACAGCAGCTAACAGATGGAGCTAACGTTACCTAACAGCAGCTAACAGACGGAGCTAACGTTACCTAACAGCAGCTAACAGACGGAGCTAACGTTACCTAACAGCAGCTAACAGACGGAGCTAACGTTACCTAACAGCAGCTAACAGACGGAGCTAATGTTACCTAACAGCAGCTAACAGTGGGAGCTAACGTTACCTAACAGCAGCTAACGACGGAGCTAACGTTACCTAACAGCAGCTAACAGATGGAGCTAACGTTACCTAACAGCAGCTAACAGACGGAGCTAACGTTACCTTACAGCAGCTAACGTTACCTAACAGCAGCTAACGTTACCTAACAGCAGCTAACGACGGAGCTAACGTTACCTAACAGCAGCTAACAGACGGAGCTAACGTTACCTAACAGCAGCTAACAGACGGAGCTAACATTACCTAACAGCAGCTAACAGACGGAGCTAACGTTACCTAACAGCAGCTAACAGACGGAGCTAACGTTACCTAACAGCAGCTAACAGACGGAGCTAACGTTACCTAACAGCAGCTAACAGAGGGAGCTAATGTTACCTAACAGCAGCTAACAGACGGAGCTAACGTTACCTAACAGCAGCTAACAGACGGAGCTAACGTTACCTAACAGCAACTAACAGACGGAGCTAACGTTACCTAACAGCAGCTAACAGACGGAGCTATCGTTACTTAACAGCAGCTAACAGACGGGGCTAACGTTACCTAACAGCAGCTAACAGACGGGGCTAACGTTACCTAACAGCAGGTAACAGCAGCTAACAGAGGGAGCTAACGTTACCTAACAGCAGCTAACAGACGGAGCTAACGTTACCTAAGAGCAGCTAACAGACAGAGCTAACGTTACCTAACCGCAGCTAACAGAGGGAGCTAACGTTACCTAACAGCAGCTAACAGAGGGAGCTAACGTTACCTAACAGCAGCTAACAGACGGAGCTAACGTTACCTAACAGCAGCTAACAGACGGAGCTAACGTTACCTAACAGCAGCTAACAGACGGAGCTAACGTTACCTAACAGCAGCTAACGATGGAGCTAACGTTACCTAACAGCAGCTAACAGACGGAGCTAACGTTACCTAACAGCAGCTAACAGACGAAGCTAACGTTACCTAACAGCAGCTAACAGAGGGAGCTAACGTTACCTAACAGCAGCTAACAGACTAAGCTAACGTTACCTAACAGCAGCTAACAAAGGGAGCTAACGTTACCTAACAGCAGCTAACAGAGGGAGCTAACGTTACCTAACAGCAGCTGTAGTGCAGCTTTAGCGTGCACACTTCAGCTTCAGACATATCTAGTCTTGAAATTCAACATATTCACATAGACAATGGACCAAATCTGCTTTTGAATGTTTCCATTCATCACAGACTTGTGTTGTTAACGGTTCAGTTCATTCATCGTACTGTGATAACTGAGTACTCCTCGCTTCACTGTCTTCGTATTACACGACTCAGCTTCTGATAGTTTGTTCCATTCACTGCCGCTCGCTCTCGCTGTCCGTCACGTCCCTGCTGTCGGCTGTGATGAAACGTCTGTTCCACTTTACATTTTCTTTTCTTTTGATCTTCTCAGCATTTGAATTTGAATCTTCTTTCTTGCATCTTTTCATTTATGTGAAAATGTCGAAGATTTATAAATTATAATTTACTTATTGTCTAGTTTAAGTTATTTATCCTCACTGTCCATCGTCCAGTCATTTCATTGTGGGTTGCAGTGTTTATTGCCTGTGAACACGTGATGGATCAAGCTTGACGTGTTTTATAATTGCTGAACGTTGAGACGTTCAGACTTGAATCAAGCTGTTTCCTGAAGGGACGTGTCGCCTGTAATACATAAGGACTGTTTTTATTTCATCTGCTGTCTGCAGATTGTGAAATTATTTCCACAAACATCCCTTCAGTGCAGATCTAATACCACAGGTTGGGTTCAACTGCATTGATCCGCTGCGATCTGCTGACTCTGTGAATTCAAAACAGTCGCTCTGTAGCTAATTTCCCCGTTCATGACAACTGTACTGAGGGTGAATTTATATACAACTCACCTGTTCACATTATATTAAGGCTTAAAGTTGTGCAGGATTAAGAGCGTGGACGCTTTGATTGACAGGTGGGCGTGGTCACAGGTGTCTGGTTTCAGTAACCAGGCTTCATTCAGCTCCACCCACACTACATTAGTAGCTGTAATTGGATTTTTAACAGTAAGTTACTTGTCAATAGCTGCCAGTTCATTAGTGATATTTTTTACAGTAAGTTACTTGTCAATAGCTGTCAGTTCATTAGTGATATTTTTTACAGTAAGTTACTTGTCAATAGCTGCCAGTTCATTAGTGATATTTTTAACGTTAAGTTACTTGTCAATAGCTGCCAGTTCATTAGTGATATTTTTACGGTAAGTTAATTGTCAATAGCTGTCGGTTCATTAGTGATATTTTTTACGTTAAGTTACTTGTCAATGGCTGTCAGTTCATTAGTGATCTTTTTTGGTAAGTTACTTGTCAATAGCTGTCAGTTCATTAGTGATATTTTTTACGGTAAGTTACTTGTCAATAGCTGTCAGTTCATTAGTGATATTTTTTACGGTAAGTTACTTGTCAATAGCTGCCAGTTAATTAGTGATATTTTTTTGGTAAGTTACTTGTCAATAGCTGTCAGTTCATTAGATATTTTTTACGGTAAGTTACTTGTCAATAGCTGTCAGTTCATTAGTGATATTTTTTATGGTAAGTTACTTGTCAATAGCTGCCAGTTCATTAGTGATATTTTTTTGGTAAGTTACTTGTCAATAGCTGCCAGTTCATTAGTGATATTTTTTACGGTAAGTTATTTGTCAATAGCTGCCAGTTCAATAGTGATATTTTTTACGGTAAGTTACTTGTCAATAGCTGCCAGTTCAATAGTGATATTTTTTACGTTAAGTTACTTGTCAATAGCTGTCAGTTCATTAGTGATATTTTTAACGTTAAGTTACTTGTCAATGGTTGCCAGTTACTGTGATTTTCTTTTTTCTTTTTCTTTTACAACAAGTAACTTGTAGCTGCCAGTTAACTTGTGATTTTTAGAGTAAAGTACTTGTCAATGGTTGCCAGATAATGCAGCTTCTTACAGTATACAAGTCCATTGGTTTATATTTATGCCCATAAATTGGTGAAATACATTTTATTTTATTATTATTTGGCACTCTGTAAAAGGTATGACAGTGTTAAACACCTGATAAAAAACAATAATGTGTAACTGAGCTTGCTGTGACAGGTTTTTTCTGTGGTCACCAAACGTCCACACAGGAAGCACAAACGGCTGACGGGCTTAAACTGTAAACACCTCACGTACAAGGTCGCTCTCTTTTTTACCTCCATCCGGCTGATGAGTCACCCTCTCTCTGCAGAGCCATGTTGCTATTGACAATGAGAGCATGCATTAGTTACGTTAAAGGGCACTCTAAAGAACGACACTGCTGCACCAAGAGGCCTCGCATGGTTCAAAGCAACAGAAACTCAGAGACGAGGAGAATCTGAAGGTCGTGTCGGTTTGTAAAGGAGCGTCCTTCCTCTGCGTGCTTTAGAATAACGCCCATTGACGAGCTACGGATGATTTGTACCAGCTTACACTTGCATAACATGAAATATTTCATTGAATGTTTTCTCCATTCAAAGTGCAGCCATGTTTCTGCAACAATAATATATAATAATCATGTTTCTGTAATGAACTGACAGCTATTGACAACGTGTTTATTTCTGCTGTGAAACATGGGGACTTATGGAGACTGACTCACTTCTGGAGCCAGCCTCAAGTGGACGTTAGAGGAACTGCAGTTTGTGGCATTTCCAGTGTTGGCTTCACTTCACGTTGCCACTTGGTAATTATACACTCATAAAAACATAGTTATGAATATTATATTCCACTTGTGCTTTACAGCCAGCTTAAAAATAAAGCACGAGAGGCTCAGGTCAAATTCAAGTACCTCAGATTTGTGTCTAAGAGGCTCGCTTGGGTAAATGGACCCTGCATTGTTAGCCCATCACCTGCTGCCGCCTTTTTAAATATAAATGAAATATCAGTTATTAAATATGCACCGGCCTCCGCCTCCTCATCTCTACCCAGATTCTTCAGTCATCGGTGTCTGGGCTCCATGGAGGGATTTCTCAATTACAGAAATCTCCCCATAGAGTCGACGCTCCAAAGTTTGTCGAGACTTAATCATCACATAATTATCTTTACTTCGTTCACCTCTCTCCTAATTAAAAAGACTTTTTTTTACCAAATGAACACTTTGCCTGCAGTTTGTGTTTTCATGTGATAGATTATTCGACTCTCTCCTGCAGACAGCACAGTACCAACACAAGCACAGAGTCTGTAATTATATGCGTGGGAGTATTGTTGTTTTTTATGATGCCAACAGTGAGACCACTTCACCATCGAAACCACGAGACTTCAGAGTCAGAGTAACCGCTGAGTTTCTGCCGTTGTCCTCGTTGTGTTTTGATGAAGAAGCTCAGACCAGGATGTCTTTGGAGGCGATCTCCGTTTATTCTGACCAAAGCTGTAAATAAGAACAAAATCCTCCGGTCCCTCGTTATCAGCTCGAGCTGCTCTGCCACATTTATAAGAGGAGCCACGAAAGTGAACGTCGAGGTGCAGAAACTCAAACATGTTGACTCAGGAGACCGGACATGTCAGGTTATGAGTATTAAAATTATAATATAATAATGTAATTATAATACTACACGTTACTGTTGATTATTTGATTCTGTTACATCTGCATTTAAAGACGTTTAACCCTTTAAATGAACCATTAAAATAAACATAGCATCTGAATTAAACCTCTTTAATTATGTTTTATTGTAGTGTTTGTCACACTGCTTCTCACTCACAACAATGATGTCATAATGAAAAAAAATAAGTTACTTGTAAACAGCTGCCAGTTAATTAGTGTTTTTTTACAGTGAGGTACTTGTCAATAGCTGCCAGTTAATCAGTGTTTTTTTTTTTTACAGTGAGGTACTTGTCAATAGCTGCCAGTTAATCAGTGTTTTTTACAGTGAGGTACTTGTCAATAGCTGCCAGTTAATTTGTGTTTTTCACAGTGAGGTACTTGTCAATAGCTGCCAGTTAATCAGTGTTTTTTACAGTGAGGTACTTGTCAATAGCTGCCAGTTAATTAGTGTTTTTTTTTACAGTGAGGTACTTGTCAATAGCTGCCAGTTAATTAGTGTTTTTTTACAGTGAGGTACTTGTCAATAGCTGCCAGTTAATCAGTGTTTTTTTACAGTGAGGTACTTGTCAATAGCTGCCAGTTAATCAGTGTTTTTTTACAGTGAGGTACTTGTCAATAGCTGCCAGTTAATTAGTGTTTTTTTACAGTGAGGTACTTGTCAATAGCTGCCAGTTAATTAGTGTTTTTTTACAGTGAGGTACTTGTCAATAGCTGCCAGTTAATCAGTGTTTTTTTACAGTGAGGTACTTGTCAATAGCTGCCAGTTAATCAGTGTTTTTTTACAGTGAGGTACTTGTCAATAGCTGCCAGTTAATTTGTGTTTTTTACAGTGAGGTACTTGTCAATAGCTGCCAGTTAATTAGTGTTTTTTTACAGTGAGGTACTTGTCAATAGCTGCCAGTTAATAAGTGTTTTTTTACAGTGAGGTGCTTGTCAATAGCTGCCAGTTAATCAGTGTTTTTTACAGTGAGGTACTTGTCAATAGCTGCCAGTTAATTAGTGTTTTTTTACAGTGAGGTACTTGTCAATAGCTGCCAGTTAATTAGTGTTTTTTACAGTGAGGTACTTGTCAATCGCTGCCAGTTAATCAGTGTTTTTTTACAGTAAGTTACTTGTCAATAGCTGCCAGTTAATTAGTGTTTTTTTACAGTAAGTTACTTGTCAATAGCTGCCAGTTAATTAGTGTTTTTACAGTAAGTTACTTGTCAATAGCTGCCACTTAATTAGTGTTTTTTACAGTGAGGTACTTGTCAATAGCTGCCACTTAATTAGTGTTTTTTACAGTGAGGTACTTGTCAATGGCTGCCAGTTAATTTGTGTTTTTTTACAGTGAGGTACTTGTCAATAGCTGCCAGTTAATTAGTGTTTTTTACAGTGAGGTACTTGTCAATAGCTGCCAGTTAATTTGTGTTTTTAACAGTGAGGTACTTGTCAATAGCTGCCAGTTCATTAGTGTTTTTTTACAGTGAGGTACTTGTCAATATCTGCCAGTTAATCAGTGTTTTTTTACAATGAGGTACTTGTCAATAGCTGCCAGTTAATTAGTGTTTTTTTTACAGTGAGGTACTTGTCAATCGCTGCCAGTTAATCAGTGTTTTTTTTTACAGTGAGGTACTTGTCAATAGCTGCCAGTTAATCAGTGTTTTTTTACAGTGAGGTACTTGTCAATAGCTGCCAGTTAATCAGTGTTTTTTTACAGTGAGGTACTTGTCAATAGCTGCCAGTTCATTAGTGTTTTTTTTACAGTGAGGTACTTGTCAATAGCTGCCAGTTAATCAGTGTTTTTTTACAGTGAGGTACTTGTCAATGGCTGCCAGTGAATTACTGTTTTTTTAAGTGCAGGGTGACATCATCAACTTTTGATGGTTTATCAGGAAATGAAAAACTCTAAACTACCTGAAAATACTGAAAACTTTGTGTCAGTGTTGGACAGGTCCTGGAGGACAGAGGACAGACGGGGACTTCATGGAGACTTGAAAATGTTTTTAACTCATCTCAACCTTTTCCTACTGTGCTGTCTCCAACTTATCATCCATGATTGTGACACGTTAAATCCTATCAGGCTTCATTTTTCTGGTTTTGTCATGTTCATTCGGGGCGATAAGCAGCTTAAGAAGATTTTTAATTGGACCTGCTGAGAGACTCACCTGATAGTCGAGCGAGGATTTCATGGATTCTGCTGATGCACACGTAACATAATTGCTGAGATAAGATGCTGCTTTGTGCACGCCTCTGATTGTGCAGCTTCTTTGAATTTATTCAAAACATAATCACGCTGTGAGCCATGAAGCTTCCACAGCTGAACACAGGTTATTAAAGGCATTCATACTGTGTACACGCAAAAAACACCAACAACCATATAACACGGAAAACAAGCCTGGCAGAAAAATATATATTAAATTCATGCTAGTATTTCATTTTCCATGAATGGCCACCGGTTACTGTTACCAAAGTGGCCTGGCGGTTTCTGTCATGTGTGAGAGCTCTGCACGCTTCTTCTGTGAAACTAAGTTACGCTTCGTGTCGAGTTCATTAGCTCGTCTCTGTCTCTCTGCCCGTCTCACCAGCCACCAAACCCGCCTGGCAGCTCTCGTTCCTGGCATTCGCTCTGCCGAATCCCCCTACCTCTCGCCAGCTGGCCACACTGAGGACCGACTGCTGCTTTGCCATTTTTAGGGATCATTTCCTTAATGAGAAATCCATTTCTTTTTCTCGTGGGTGTAATCAGGCGTTGCAGCACTAATGGCAACACCCGCGCTGGTGTAAAAGGTTTTTTAATGTAACCTGATGGAGTCTCTCTCTAAAGAAGCCGCTTTTCTTCTGAAGGTCAGACTGATAAAACATGAACAACATGTTGTGATCAAAGGGCGGCACCTCATCAAACATCCTTCACAAAGACACACACCAGTGTTGGTTCGATGAAGAAGTAAAGGACAGACTCAAACACACTGTGAAAAAAACAATGAGGCCATGAAAGTAACTGTTTTAAATTGAGTCTGATCTGTTGCCACGGAGACCTGTTTCTACTTTGGTCTGGTTGTTTGGAGAATATTTATCTCCATTAATTTAGCTGACAAATGAAAAACCTCCTGAGAGCGTCGTGAATCAGGACTCGGGCTAACACCTGCAGGCAGAATATTCAAATCAAATCACCCTGAAGCTCACAGTCGTCACCTGAACGCCTCGTGAATGAATCAAGCAACAACATTATGCTAACGTGTTCATGGTGCTGCTGGGTGATGAGCAGATACAATCGACCGCTGTGTGTACTGCTCGTCACACAGCCTGAGCTTCCTGTCACACAACGTACGAACAAACCGCTGTGCGTACTGCTCTTCACACAGCCTGAGCTTCCTGTCACACAACGTACAAACAAACCGCTGTGCGTACTGCTCTTCACACAGCCTGAGCTGCCTGTCACGTGATGTACAAACTGACCGCTGTGTGTACTGCTCGTCACAGAGCCAGAGCTACCTGTCACGTGACGTACGATCGACCGCTGTGTGTACTGCTCGTCACACAGCCTGAGCTGCCTGTCACGTGATGTACGAACACACCGCTGTGTGTACTGCTCTTCACACAGCCTGAGCTGCCTGTCACGTGACGTACGAACACACCGCTGTGTGTACAGCTCGTCACACAGCCTGAGCTGCCTGTCACGTGATGTACAAACTGACCGCTGTGTGTACTGCTCGTCACAGAGCCTGAGCTACCTGTCACGTGACGTGAATTAGTTCAGATTGAATGACACGTTCATGACCGACACACCACTAGAAAACAGGCCGGCTCTTAAACAACAAAAGCGAACAGATTTAGTGTCTGTGATAATTAGACAATAAAATTCAGAGTGGCCTACTCGCAAAGTGCACCTGTTCCTTTTGGCATCAAGTTTGTATTTGCATATTCTCCACACAGTCTGTAGAGAAGAAGGACGATGAATAATTTCACTTTAATATGAAAGTGTAAAGGTTCATCAGTGAGAGGCAGCGGGTATGTGCAGACAAGCTGCTGGAATCAAACCAGCGACAAAATGGAGCAGAAGTTTGAGTCTCTGCTGATGTATGTGGCTCGTAACTGATGCTGATTGCAGCTCCCCACAGAGCCTCCCTCAGTGTCTGCATCATGCTCTCAGCTCTCTCTGAATCGATGCCGCCTCTCAGATAACGAGCACTTTGCTTTGGGAGGAAGTTACAATCATTTTCTTTTTTGCTGTTTCTGACTCCATAACTCAGAAGCTTCTCTCTCCAGAGACGGCATTGTATTGAATCCCAGTGAAACAAGTGAGTTAGTTAATTAAATGGGAAGAATGGCCAAACACTTTAATAAATATTCAATCTTGTTTTAACTTCAGTTTAACTTCATTCAGATTTAGACTTCCGAGAAACAAAACGAGGGACTTTCCTCAGCTAAGTGCAGACTAACAGGCAGTGTGTTTAATTTAAAGCAGCTGATTATTGTAACTTTTCTCCCATAAAATGTCGCGCTACACAGGCCACGTATAGAGAGTCAAATCCAAGGCCGGTACTGAGACCAAGAAAACAGGTTCTTCCCTTCATTTGAGCGGAGTTATTGCCGGGCACATCCTCTTCACGCCACGGCTCTGTTTTGGGTGGGTTGAAACATTGACTAGATTTGACATATTGACATATTGACATTGGCTGTGGCACACACGAAATGATGTGCATCCTTAGCCTTAGTGCTGGAGAAAGCGCTCCTATTGGTTGACACTGTTCACAACTTTTAACGTCACTATTTGGACGACCTAAGACTAAAAACCTCCAATAAAATGAGTAAAACTCCAAGATCACAAAACTCGTCACACAGCCTGAGCTGCCTGTCCCGTGACGTATGAATGAGCCGCTGTGTGTACTGCTCCTCACACAGCCTGAGCTGCCTGTCCCGTGACGTATGAATGAACCGCTGTGTGTACTGCTCGTCACACAGCCTGAGCTGCCTGTCCCGTGACGTATGAATGAACCGCTGTGTGTACTGCTTGTCACACAGCCTGAGCTGCCTGCCCCGTGACGTATGAATGAACCGCTGTGTGTACTGCTCGTCACACAGCCTTAGTTGCCTGTCATGCAACATATGAACGAACCGCTGTGTGTACTCCTATTGGTTGACACTGTTCACAACTTTTAACGTCACTATTTGGAGGACCCAAGACTAAAAACCTCCAATAAAATGAGTAAAACTCCAAGATCACAAAACTCGTCACACAGCCTGAGCTGCCTGTCCCGTGACGTATGAATGAACCGCTGTGTGTACTGCTCGTCACACAGCCTGAGCTGCCTGTCCCGTGACGTATGAATGAACCGCTGTGTGTACTGCTCGTCACACAGCCTGAGCTGCCTGTCCCGTGACGTATGAATGAACCGCTGTGTGTACTGCTCGTCACACAGCCTGAGCTGCCTGTCCCGTGACGTATGAATGAACCGCTGTGTGTACTGCTCGTCACACAGCCTTAGTTGCCTGTCATGCAACATATGAACGAACCGCTGTGTGTACTCCTATTGGTTGACACTGTTCACAGCTTTTAACGTCACTATTTGGACGACCCAAGACTAAAAACCTCCAATAAAATGAGTAAATCTGAGATCAGATCTTGAGCGCCACCTGTTGTACGCTCAGCTTAACGAACCATTCTTTGAGGACTTTGGTCTTTTTGGACCAGACACTGATGTTCCCATCAGGATGCTCTCGATGGTGCATGAGTAGAAATTCATCAGTATTTGAGGGGAGATGTGAGTACAGTACTTTACTTTGCTCGCTCTTGACTGACTCCCTGGTGATCGGGCGGGGCTGTGGAGCCCGATGTTCAGACTCAAGTAGTCTCAACAACCTCCGTAGGCGATCAGATGATTCCAGTGACATGAATTCAGACAGCTGCACACTTCAGACCTCAGGCAGCTTTGTGTTTTTTATTGTTCAGAGAGAAGTGATCAACCTGTGCATGTGATTGAACGATTAAATCAAGGGTGCTTGTCTGTTTGAGGAGAATGAGCCAGAGTCGACCTCTCTGCGTGCACCTCAACATGCTGTAGGTGGAGTGTAGTTACAGTTCCCTCTCTCTCTCCTGATATGATGTTCGTATTCTTTCTCTCTAGGTGTTTGCACAGTTCATAATCTCTGTAGCCAAGAAAACCAGTTTGAAGGCCGTGATCTTCAGACCTTCACACGGCACTGCAACAAAAACAGACACGATTCAAAGAGCACAGCTCATTCCCGAATGACAGCTGGAACTCCACCGTGCCAACAGGAAACTGTATACAAGCCAGATCCAGAAATGCCGCCGCCGCCTTCTGTGTGCTTGAGCCCGTTCAAGACGGACTGAGGTGAGGTGAGGTGGAAAACTGACCTGTGGTCTGAGTCCAAATGATGGACGCAGCGTCCTCTGGGCTGAAGAGGAGCCGGACCATCCGACTTATCAGTGCACCGTTCAGAAAGAGCATTCGTGATGGTATGCTGGGGGCATGACGGGTAACCCTGCACACTTCACTCCTCCTTCCACCTGTTGCTGCATCGCTCTGGATGTGGAAGATTTTTGATATTTGGACATTTGGCGACAGATGAAACAGCAGAGAGCCCGACACAGCGAGAAAAACACAAGCACACACCATCATTTCAATCTATCACGACCTGGAGGCTCAGCGTATGATATGCGACATCAGTGGCTGGTTCCCCTGACAGCCTTGATCCATTAGGCCACTGATCTGACGCCTACCCACAGCCACACCTGATTTTTACCGTCCCTCCTGAAGAGCCGGTCGGCCTGTAGCACCTGACGTGTCGCTGCTTCCTGCTCGTCTCTCTTCAGTCTAAATTACCTGGCTAGAATAATGGTTTTGTTTTGGTGGAAGTCCTAATGTTACACCTGCCTCCAGTTTGGTCCAAACAGGATGTATATACAATTTGATCATGAGTGGATACAAGGTCACTCTTTCATTTTCGTCCTCTTCGGTCTCTTTACTTCTGCCATTATGTCCATGTTCCAGCACAACGCCAGCCAATCATGTTCCCCTCTCCAGCCTGTGTAAATATGTAAATATTTGCAAAACAGCTTCCCCGGTTGCTCTGAGCAGCCAGGCACATCTAACATGAGCTAACAGCAGCTAACAAACTGAGCTAACACGAGCTAACAGCAGCTAACAGAGTGAGCTAACATGAGCTCATGTGAACATGCTCATGTTAGCGGGTACTGCCACACTGACGAACTTAGTGTTTGTACCAACAGGCGTTCATCTCTTCAACCTTTTTATCTTTGACTTCCTCTGATTTGGATTAAAGCCTGATCGAGATGCACAAGATGATGACCTGATGGAAACGTCCCAGCTGCTGCTGCTGGTTTGAGAGGCGGACTGACTGGACTGACTGGTTCTCTGATTGGACTGACTGGTTCTCTGACTGGACTGACTGGTTCTCTGATTGGACTGACTGGTTCTCTGACTGGACTGACTGGTTCTCTGATTGGACTGACTGGTTCTCTGATTGGACTGACTGGTTCTCTGACTGGACTGACTGGTTCTCTGATTGGACTGACTGGTTCTCTGATTGGATCACTGAACAGACATTAACTCCCTTCAGAGGATGAAAGCTCGTTAGAAAAGCAGACGGAGGAATTCATCAGTCATTCTTTATTTCACCTGTATCTGCTGTGAGGACGTCACACACTGTATCCTCTGAGTCTGAACTTTGTATTTGCACAGCGAGCATCAATCTGTGTTACTCCAGGATAAAAACCATGTGAGCAACAACGTGACTAACACCGAGACTGCATCCAGGTTTTAGACAGTCTGCGGGGACGTCACGGAGACTGCATCCAGGTTTTAGACAGTCTGCGGGGACGTCACGGAGACTACGTCCAGGTTTTAGACAGTCTGCGGGGACGTCACGGAGACTACGTCCAGGTTTTAGACAGTCTGCGGGGACGTCACGGAGACTACGTCCAGGTTTTAGACAGTCTGCGGGAACGTCACAGAGACTACGTCCAGGTTTTAGACAGTCTGCGGGGACGTCACGGAGACTACGTCCAGGTTTTAGACAGTCTGGGGACGTCACGGAGACTACGTCCAGGTTTTAGACAGTCTGCGGGGACGTCACAGAGACTACGTCCAGGTTTTAGACAGTCTGCGGGGACGTCACGGAGACTACGTCCAGGTTTTAGACAGTCTGCGGGGACGTCACAGAGACTACGTCCAGGTTTTAGACAGTCTGCGGGGACGTCACGGAGACTACGTCCAGGTTTTAGACAGTCTGCGGGGACGTCACGGAGACTACGTCCAGGTTTTAGACAGTCTGCGGGGACGTCACGGAGACTACGTCCAGGTTTTAGACAGTCTGCGGGGACGTCACGGAGACTACGTCCAGGTTTAGACAGTCTGCGGGGACGTCACGGAGACTACGTCCAGGTTTTAGACAGTCTGCGGGGACGTCACGGAGACTACGTCCAGGTTTTAGACAGTCTGCGGGGACGTCACGGAGACTACGTCCAGGTTTTAGACAGTCTGCGGGGACGTCACGGAGACTACGTCCAGGTTTTAGACAGTCTGCGGGGACGTCACGGAGACTACGTCCAGGTTTTAGACAGTCTGCGGGGACGTCACAGAGACTACGTCCAGGTTTTAGACAGTCTGCGGGGACGTCACGGAGACTACGTCCAGGTTTTAGACAGTCTGCGGGGACGTCACAGAGACTACGTCCAGGTTTTAGACAGTCTGCGGGGACGTCACGGAGACTACGTCCAGGTTTTAGACAGTCTGCGGGGACGTCACGGAGACTACGTCCAGGTTTTAGACAGTCTGCGGGGACGTCACGGAGACTACGTCCAGGTTTTAGACAGTCTGCGGGACGTCACAGAGACTACGTCCAGGTTTTAGACAGTCTGCGGGGACGTCACGGAGACTACGTCCAGGTTTTAGACAGTCTGTGGGGACGTCACGAGACTACGTCCAGGTTTTAGACAGTCTGCGGGGACGTCACAGAGACTACGTCCAGGTTTTAGACAGTCTGCGGGACGTCACAGAGACTACGTCCAGGTTTTAGACAGTCTGCGGGACGTCACGGAGACTACGTCCAGGTTTTAGACAGTCTGCGGGGACGTCACAGAGACTACGTCCAGGTTTTAGACAGTCTGCGGGACGTCACGGAGACTACGTCCAGGTTTTAGACAGTCTGCGGGGACGTCACGGAGACTACGTCCAGGTTTTAGACAGTCTGCGGGGACGTCACGGAGACTACGTCCAGGTTTTAGACAGTCTGCGGGGACGTCACGGAGACTACGTCCAGGTTTTAGACAGTCTGCGGGACATCAGGAGACTACGTCCAGGTTTTAGACAGTCTGCGGGGACGTCACGGAGACTACGTCCAGGTTTTAGACAGTCTGCGGGGACGTCACGGAGACTACGTCCAGGTTTTAGACAGTCTGCGGGGACGTCACGGAGACTACGTCCAGGTTTTAGACAGTCTGCGGGGACGTCACAGAGACTACGTCCAGGTTTTAGACAGTCTGGGGACGTCACGGAGACTACGTCCAGGTTTTAGACAGTCTGGGGACGTCACAGAGACTACGTCCAGGTTTTAGACAGTCTGCGGGACGTCACAGAGACTACGTCCAGGTTTTAGACAGTCTGCGGGGACGTCACAGAGACTACGTCCAGGTTTTAGACAGTCTGCGGGGACGTCACGGAGACTACGTCCAGGTTTTAGACAGTCTGGGGACGTCACGGAGACTACGTCCAGGTTTTAGACAGTGCTGGGGACGTCAGGAGACTACGTCCAGGTTTTAGACAGTCTGCGGGGACGTCACGGAGACTACGTCCAGGTTTTAGACAGTCTGCGGGGACGTCACGGAGACTACGTCCAGGTTTTAGACAGTCTGCGGGGACGTCACAGAGACTACGTCCAGGTTTTAGACAGTCTGCGGGGACGTCAGAGACTACGTCCAGGTTTTAGACAGTCTGCGGGACGTCACGGAGACTACGTCCAGGTTTTAGACAGTCTGCGGGGACGTCACAGAGACTACGTCCAGGTTTTAGACAGTCTGCGGGGACGTCACGAGACTACGTCCAGGTTTTAGACAGTCTGCGGGGACGTCAGAGACTACGTCCAGGTTTTAGACAGTCTGCGGGGACGTCACAGAGACTACGTCCAGGTTTTAGACAGTCTGCGGGGACGTCACGGAGACTACGTCCAGGTTTTAGACAGTCTGCGGGGACGTCACGGAGACTACGTCCAGGTTTTAGACAGTCTGCGGGGACGTCACGGAGACTACGTCCAGGTTTTAGACAGTCTGCGGGGACGTCACAGAGACTACGTCCAGGTTTTAGACAGTCTGCGGGGACGTCACAGAGACTACGTCCAGGTTTTAGACAGTCTGCGGGGACGTCACGGAGACTACGTCCAGGTTTTAGACAGTCTGCGGGGACGTCACAGAGACTACGTCCAGGTTTTAGACAGTCTGCGGGGACGTCACAGACTACGTCCAGGTTTTAGACAGTCTGCAGGGACGTCACGGAGACTACGTCCAGGTTTTAGACAGTCTGCAGGGACGTCTCAGAGACTACGTCCAGGTTTTAGACAGTCTGCGGGGACGTCACGGAGACTACGTCCAGGTTTTAGACAGTCTGCGGGGACGTCACGGAGACTACGTCCAGGTTTTAGACAGTCTGCGGGGACGTCACGGAGACTACGTCCAGGTTTTAGACAGTCTGCGGGGACGTCACGGAGACTACGTCCAGGTTTTAGACAGTCTGGGGGACATCAGGAGACTACGTCCAGGTTTTAGACAGTCTGCGGGGACGTCACGGAGACTACGTCCAGGTTTTAGACAGTCTGCGGGGACGTCACGGAGACTACGTCCAGGTTTTAGACAGTCTGCGGGGACGTCACGGAGACTACGTCCAGGTTTTAGACAGTCTGGGGACGTCACAGAGACTACGTCCAGGTTTTAGACAGTCTGCGGGGACGTCACGGAGACTACGTCCAGGTTTTAGACAGTCTGGGGACGTCACAGAGACTACGTCCAGGTTTTAGACAGTCTGCGGGGACGTCACAGAGACTACGTCCAGGTTTTAGACAGTCTGCGGGGACGTCACGGAGACTACGTCCAGGTTTTAGACAGTCTGCGGGGACGTCACGGAGACTACGTCCAGGTTTTAGACAGTCTGCGGGGACGTCAAGGAGACTACGTCCAGGTTTTAGACAGTCTGCGGGGACGTCACGGAGACTACGTCCAGGTTTTAGACAGTCTGCGGGGACGTCACGGAGACTACGTCCAGGTTTTAGACAGTCTGCGGGGACGTCACAGAGACTACGTCCAGGTTTTAGACAGTCTGCGGGGACGTCTCAGAGACTACGTCCAGGTTTTAGACAGTCTGCGGGGACGTCACGGAGACTACGTCCAGGTTTTAGACAGTCTGCGGGGACGTCTCAGAGACTACGTCCAGGTTTTAGACAGTCTGCGGGGACGTCACGGAGACTACGTCCAGGTTTTAGACAGTCTGCGGGGACGTCACGGAGACTACGTCCAGGTTTTAGACAGTCTGCGGGGACGTCACGGAGACTACGTCCAGGTTTTAGACAGTCTGCGGGGACGTCACAGAGACTACGTCCAGGTTTTAGACAGTCTGCGGGGACGTCAGAGACTACGTCCAGGTTTCAGACAGTCTGCGGGGACGTCTCAGAGACTACGTCCAGGTTTTAGACAGTCTGCGGTGTGTGGGTGAATGCTCCTCGGTTTAAAACTTTGAGTAGCTCGTCTTTGGTTTCTCGTCTCCTGGTTTCTCGTCTCCTGGTTTCTCGTCTCCTGGTTTCTCGTCTCCTGGTTTCTGCTGCTGTGATGAGAATCGTCTGTCACACACAGACTGAATGAAAACACTCAGGAAACATCGTCTTCATCGGAGGAAGAGGAACTCTGCTGCAGATCCGAAGGGAACAAATAAATCATCTACAGCTCAAGTCATTTTCACGTTGGTCCAGACGCTTCTTGTTGCTTTGATGGAACGATTTAGAAACGCTACGTCGCTTCTAACAAATAAATTACACTCATGAAGTCTCAGAGCCAGGAGCAGCTTTTAACCTGCCACCATCAGATCATATCAGAGATTTAATTGAAAGGTCTGTGTGAGGACGACAGACTCTGAGGCAGTGTGAGGACGAAGGAGCTGCTGCTTCCACATTTCTAGTCCCTGATGTCGAGGTCCTGTGTCAGATATCTCGCTGTGAATCATGCCGAGCAGCTGGAGGATGAATCGTTACGTTTAAAACCTCAAACCAGACTTTTACCAGACACCAACCGTCCGGACGTATTGCACCGTCACATCGATCAAGATTACTGATGATGGCAGCAATTATCTCCAGAGCTTGTCTGGCCTTCAGCTCGCTCTCCTCAGCTTTAGAGTAAACGTCTCAGCGTTACGCAGAGGATGATAAGTGCTCAGCCGCAGAGCTGCACAAAGAACAGGTGAGCTCAGGGGAAATATGAGCCCGAGCCGCCAGGAGGAACTTCCACCAGCAAAATATCGATTAAGAGACTCGGCTGCAGGAAAAAAAATAAATCTGCTCAGAGAACAAAGACGGCGCATTGCACAGAACAGGAGCATGCACCTCCTGATTCAGTCTGACCTGCAGCTCAATGCAACTGCTGATACCAAAGAACAAATAATTTACTGCTGAAACCTGGAGCTGTGCCGAGCCGTCTGCTCACACAGGGTAGAAGTAACGAATCACAACTTTACGTGACTGTAATTAACTTTTATATTTTCTTTTTAAAGTACACATTACACTTCCTACTTTAATTGCTACTCGCTTCCTTTTAGCTGCACCTCATCAACCCCTCTTCAAAACACCACGACCCCTTTAAGTCAAGTCCAGCGTCCGACATCTGGTTCACCATCGTTTCCGTTTCCAGCTCAGATTTTCACGTTTGGTTTGGTCGTTCTGTCTGTGACTTTGTTTCTGCCTCGTTCCTCTTTCACTTCGTCCCTCTGCCTTCGTTCTCAGTTCAGTCCCTGTCAATGTGCGTCACTGATATCAAGGACAGCAAACTCTGTTTTTCTGTCTTTGTCTCTTTTCATGGACGTGGAAGTGATACCTTTCACAGTAAACGCTCTCTCTGGTGAATGTTCTCGTAGCTGCTGTTAGCTCATGTTAGCTTAGTTTGTTAGCTGCTGTTAGCTCATGTTAGCTCAGTTTGTTAGCTGCTGTTAGCCTATGTTAGCTCTGTTTGTTAGCTGCTGTTAGCTCATGTTAGCTCAGTCTGTTAGCTGCTGTTAGCCTATGTTAGCTCTGTTTGTTAGATGCTGTTAGCTCATGTTAGCTCAGTTTGTTAGCGGCTGTTAGCCTATGTTAGCTCTGTTTGTTAGCTGCTGTTAGCTCATGTTAGCTCAGTTTGTTAGCTGCTGTTAGCTTATGTTAGCTCTGTTTGTTAGCTGCTATTAGCCTATGTTAGCTTAGTTTGTTAGCTGCTGTTAGCTTATGTTAGCTCTGTTTGTTAGCTGCTGTTAGCTTATGATAGCTCAGTTTGTTAGCAGCTGTTAGCTCATGTTAGCTCAGTTTGTTAGCTGCTGTTAGCTTATGTTAGGTCTGTTTTTTAGCAGCTGTTAGCTTATGTTAGCTCTGTTTGTTAGCTGCTGTTAGCTCATGTTAGCTCAGTTTGTTAGCTGCTGTTAGCTCATGTTAGCTCAGTCTGTTAGCTGCTGTTAGCCTATGCCTATGTAAGCCATTCATGGTTGTTTTCTGGATGAACTTGTGTCTTTATGTTTGGTTTTGTGCACGCCCACTTAGTTCTTACTGCACAATTCAGCCACTGGATATATATATACATGTATATATATATATATATATATATATATATATATAGATAAAAGTACCCGTCCTTTGACCTTTGACCCAGTTCAGATTGGTCATTCTTCCTCAGTTTATGTATGAGTCTCTCGGAGTCTCCACAGGGTGTTTTATTTTGAAAATTGACCAGATTGAGGTCTGGTTTTGCCACGTTCAGACAGTGAATTTCATTCTTTGTATTTCTCCTAGAAAAGCTGCTTTGACACAAACGTACATTTGAATGTTTCAGTTGAAGTTTTGAGGTTTTGAAGTCGTTCTGCAAAATGTTTGTTCATTGACGGCGACGAGCAAAAGTCTTGTGGGATGCATGAAATCGCTCAAAGTGAACAGAGAGCCGGAGAATCCAGAGGCTTCAGTATAACATGATGATAAAACATCTATAAAAATGTTCCAGTGTGTCTGTGTAATGAGAACTTTCACTTCTGGACATTTTGCTGGTAACACTTTATTTAATTTTTGATTTTTAAACGATGGTTTTTTACTTAGTAACGGATCTGAGGACGTTTTTTTTTTTACTCTGACTCTATCAGGAGAGTGAAAACAGAGGCGACGCTGATGATGGCCTGATTACGGACTGATGCAATTATCTTTGAGGATTCCCTGCATGATGATCCCTGGGATTCGAACCCACCGCCCAAAAGGCGGCTCAGTGTCCACTCTGGTTCTTTCGTGTTTACACAGTGTAGAATCAGAATCAGACTGAGTGTTCATGTTTTTATTGATTTTACAGGCTTCTGTAATCAGGATGTTACACAGAACAAAGACGGACATTCAATATCCAACAGCTGAGATCTGAAAACTTTCCATGCTAATTAATTATGTAAAAAAGAATCACGACAGCAATCCACGAAACATGCAGACACGTCTCTTAACGAGACTCACAACGAGTTTGTGTGACAAGCGTCTAAACGTATTTTCAGGTCTTGGTTGTGTCTTGTCTCTGGAAAGGCATGAGGAGCTTGTGTGCACGAAGTCTGAACTTCTGATCCCTCACGCTGTAAATGATCACATTCCAGCAGCTGTTGGTGGCCAAAATCCAGAAGGCGAAAAAGGAGAAGTTGCACCATTTGTTGCCCAAAACGTTGCCGACCACGAAGACAGCGATGGGGGTGAAGGATGCGGTGAACGCCACAGTCAGCGTTCCTATAGTTTTGGCCGCCTTGATGTCAGAGAACGTGGGTTTGGTGACTGTGCTCTCAGTCTCGGCTAGGTGTTTCCGGCGCTTGGAGTGCTGCCGGATGCTGGACAGAGAGATGATGTTAATGACCACAGTTCCACCGAGCAGGGTGAAGTCAAACGCAGGGAAGAGCAGCAGGATGTTCCAGGCCGGGCTGGGGAACTCGCCGATGTTGCCCAGAGCGTAATTACACATCCGGCTGCAGGAGTTGTACTCCAGCGCGATCTCGCTGCTGAAAATCATGGGAGACACCGCCAAGAAGAAACTCCCCACCCAGGAGAGGACGATGAGGATCGTCGTCCTCTTACGTGTGATCACAGAGTCCTTGTGCAGCGGCTTCAGCACAGCGATGCTCCTCTCGATTGTCAGCAGGAAGATGGTGGTGATGGAAACTAAGGTGCACCCGGCGAAGATGGGGCCGATAACGTTGCACGGGTGGAAACTCACTGACTGCGAGTTGTACGAAGTCCACTCTGGTGCCGAATCGGTCACCATGAGATAGACCTCGGCGTAGACGGACAGCGGCACCACGAATATCCCCACTGCCAGATCAGCCACAGCGAGCGACGCCTTCAGGTAGCCCTGCGGCGTGTGGAAGTGTTTGGTCCCGAGAATCACAGCCAGAGTCACCAGGTTCCCAAACAGGATGGCAAAGATGAGCAGCACCATGAAGAGCACCATGAGGATTTTGTTGGCCAGGGTGCAGCAGCACACGGTGCAGTGTGCCGGTTCAGTTTTGTCCAACATGGTCGGAGTGCTGGTCTCAATCATCGGATGAACTGTTGCTGTCACTTACCTAAAATCAAAACAAAGAGAGAAAGAGTTACGAAAACTGTTAAAGGAGTTATTCCGCATGGCGATGGAGACTAAGGTGGACTCGACGAAGATGGAGCCACCAACAGCTGCCATCGATTCCATCAAAATGTTCCTGAGGACGAAGACCGCAACGGGACGGGTGCAGTAAATGTCAGTGTCCATATTGTTTTGGCCGCCTCGATGGCTCTCAGCCTCAGCTAGGTGTTTCCGGCCTGATGCTCCGAGGCTCCGAAGTCTTGGACGGACGTTTGAACTCTCCTGGTTAAATCATCGGTATAACAATCATCGTTCTTTGATAGAAAGTCAAAGTGGTTGTGAAAACTGAAGGACTGGAGTCAACTACAACTCCCAGGATGCTTTTCAGTAATCGCAGAACTTTATATTGGGTTGCAAGCACTGAGGAGTTGAAGCTAAAGATTACACAGGAAACATAACGAAGCAACGGATTCAGAGTTTTGGGACAGTTGTGGTTTTGAACGCAGTGCTCGTCCATGCAACGCTACACACAGCAGCTTCCACTGCCCGGATCAGCACACCCCGACTGCTGCTCGAGTCCAGTTTGTGCTACAACCATCAAGTGATGCAAAGGCCTGCAACTCAGTCCATAAGACATAATACAGCAACAGGGACAGAGGCTCATGGGTATTGTAGTATTTGTAGGCATCTATAGTACCAAGATGCTGGTAGATAATTAGTGACCATGACGGAGCTTCAGTGCAACTTTAACGTCCTGTGTCGTAGAAATCTAAAAGTTGTCTTCAGATCGCACTGAGCTGTAACTGATTTAATATAAATAAACATACAGATGAGTTCAGCCCAGCTGTGGCGGAACAGCCTAAACTAAAGGGGTCAGTTCATGGCTCTTTGAAATCCTTGAAAGTTTGTGAATTTGTGGGAGAAAAATCAAGGCCTTGGAAAAAAAAGCTTGAATTTAAATATTTCGTACAAAATAAATTATAGTTTTTTTAAGTAAACAGGTTGCTTCCTGCTGGTTCTGGCTCAAACTAACGTTAGGTCCTTGAAATTTAAGGGGGGGAATATGGGCCTGGAAAGTCCTTGAAAATAAAAAAAAAGGGTTGTGATGACGTCACGACGCCAAAAGCATCAGGTCATCGGGGCTGGCACGTGAGGCAGCCCCTCCTGCTGGATGGATGATGGATGGATGATGGATGGATGAAGATGGATGGATGAGCAGGAGGAGATGTGACGTCATAATCTGGCCGGGCATCGACAGCTGTAAGTAGTAAACAAAAGCCAGCTGGTGCTCGTGCGTCTTTAATCCGCAGAGGCACAAATCCATCATGTCATGTGCATGAGTTAAAAGTCATAAATGTTTAAATAAGACTGACACACACACACGCACACACACACACACACACACACACGCACGCACACGTGCATCTACAGCGCGCAGTCATGCGGGAAGCTCCCGCACATCCAGTCAACAATCCTCCGGGATGCGCAGAAACACTTCTCCAGCGCGCACGGACCAACCAGACTCTGTGCGTCTTCCAGGACGCGCGAGTTAACCCATAAGACGTGACAGCAGTCACTCTGCTCCAGTTTCTCTGTGACTCACTTTTATCCATGAATTCCTTCAGACGCAGAATCCAGCATTTCCCTTCTGGACTCTCCGTGTCCAAGCTCCACACATCCCAGCGGTCCTCAGGACGGAAACAAAGAAACAGGCGAGTCCGTTATCGGAAGCACAAACAAACCAGACGCTGGTACATGCACGGGGAGGTGGATCCGCGCCACCGGGCGCTGCGCTCTGATCCGCTCCGCTCCGGAGAGGCGCTTAAAGTGTCTCCTGCGCTGGCTCCTCCATTGGCTGAGGATGCTGATGACAGAGGACCCCCACCCACCCCACCCCACTCCTCCTCCATCACCTCCTCCAACAGTCACATCTGAACACTTCGGCTCCTTTCCAACTATCTCACTGATTCTGGTGAAACTGGATCCGCCTCAACTCTCTGTGATTTACAGAGTTTATGATGGACTGAGTGTTTGTACCAACAGGACGACAAGAAGGAAGAGGAGGTGACCGGGCTCAGCAGCTTCTATGGACATGATGGCAGAGGAGCAGAGAGTGAAAAGGACGCTGACGGAGGAAGCTAAGAAGAGGAAAGGAGAGAGTGAGCGACATTTCCAGCAGCACACAGACTCCAATCAGTCCGACATCTCCAAACTTCAGAACAGAAACGCTCTGACTCTGCCTGAACGCCGACCATGTCCTGCTGTCATCTATCTGAGTCTGCATCAGTGTCACACATCAAAACAAAAGCCTAATCCTGTGTGTGTGTGTGTGTGTGTGTGTGTGTGTGTGTGTGTGTGTGTGTGTGTGTGTGTGTGTGTGTGTGTGTGTGTGTGGTGTAATCCTTAATCCAGAGGTCACAGCGGGGCGGCTCCAGTACGACGCTTTCAGATCGCAGCCACATGAAACCTGTCAGCTGCTTCATGTCACGATTCCCTCTCACAATAATCATAAAGATTAAAGAAGAAGTAAAGAAAAAAATCACAGTAACTGGCAGCTATTGACAAGTAACTTACTGTAAAAAACACTAATTAACTGGCAGCTATTGACAAGTAACTTACTGTAAAAAACACTAATTAACTGGCAGCTATTGACAAGTAACTTACTGTAAAAAACACTAATTAACTGGCAGCTATTGACAAGTAACTTACTGTAAAAAAAAACACTAATTAACTGGCAGCTATTGACAAGTAACTTACTGTAAAAAACACTAATTAACTGGCAGCTATTGACAAGTAACTTACTGTAAAAAACACTAATTAACTGGCAGCTATTGACAAGTAACTTACTGTAAAAAACACTAATTAACTGGCAGCTATTGACAAGTAACTTACTGTAAAAAACACTAATTAACTGGCAGCTATTCACAAGTAACTTACTGTCTTATGGAGACTGACTCACTTCTGGAGCCAGCCTCAAGTGGACGTTAGAGGAACTGCAGCTTTTGGCACTTCTTTGTATGCAGCCTGCGGTGACTAGGTGGCAGTACTGAGGCACCTGGTCTGGTCTGTCTACGTTCAGACACATCTTGCTGTTAAAAGCATCCCCATGAGCTCTGACCACAAACACTGACACTCCTCCGGTGCTCTGAGTTCAAAGCCCGGCTAACAAACTGTGCTAACAGCAGCTACAGTTGGCAGAGACACCATTCACCTGATTGCAAGTCCGTCGCGGCATCAACATGATTTAAACTCGTCGTCCTCCGCTTTGCAGCGACTCATCCTTGAATATAACCCAGCTCCACTTTTTCTTTTTATTAAAGGATAAAAGATGAAAAGAGAATTCTCTCTCGGGATCTCGTGAAATTTCGGGCTGATGTTTGACTCCGTCGCTCAGGGCAGTAAACTGGTTTTCAGGGCAGCATTCATGCTCGGTGTGACATGTGAAGTTTATTTTTAATTATGCACAGAAACTCCAGGGGGCGTAACGATGATGAGTAATCAAATGTGTCTCATTGCATTTTTAAACGGTGACACCTCATGTGGTTTTAATGTCTTCAGGGATTTTATGCACGTTGAAGCTGATCTCAGAAGCTGACGGAGGTTTTATCTCCATCTATACATGGAAAGCAAAGACAGCTGTACTATCAACCGATGTGGACACGTTGGTAAAAACACAAGATGAAAGTTCATCCACGTCCAAACCTTCACCTGTGGTCATGAGCTTTGGGCTGTGACCTCGGACATCTGCAATGAGCTTGGAGCAGAGCAGTGTTTCTCAAACTTTTTCAGACCAAGGACCACTTTGTCAAAAAAAATTTTCAGGGACCACCTGACCCCGTCTTCAGCCACCTATCCATCATTGTTTCCCATCCTCTCCGTGCCTTGTTTTAGTTAAAGTTCACAGCTTTTGCTGCTCTTTTCCTTGCTTTCTTTTCCTAACTTACTGACGTGACAGCGGAATGATTTTGTCTATAGGAGACGCCGTGGTTGCTTAGGCAACAATTTGGGCACTGCTAATTCAGATTTATCTTCATATATCCATTATACATATTTAAAAAAAAATATTTGTCTGCATTTTTGTTCAGAGAACAAATTCGCTTTACACTTCAAATAATGTTAGGTAGGACTAGGGCTGATATGGCCTGTAACCAATATCTCGATATTTTTAAGCTATATCGCGATACACGATATATATTTCGATATTTTTGTTGTTGTTGTTTTGTATTGTTTATTTCTAATAAATATTGTCATTATTTCCATGATAGCATTGTAATTGCTCAGAATCAACGTAGAACAGTAGATTTACACTTGCTGTGAGACACACCTCTTTTATAGCATTTTAACACTTGTCATATTTTTTATGAATTTTTAATACATTTCATAATGTACATATGAGCATTGAAGCAGTGCAGAATCATGCTTGGCATATGAGACACTTTTTTGAATCAAATTTTAACCATTCTTCATATTTTATAAATAAACGTTTAATACATTTAACACCCACGTTTTATTTTGAAAACCGGAAGTGTCCACACGCTGCAGTAAGCTAGCGCTGACTTTCCAGTTTTTTAAAAGTGTTTGCCATAAAGTCGCAGTAAGGGCGCACTTGAAAATATTGGAGCAGCTGACGTGACCACGCGAAAACGAGAGACGTGACCGCAGCTGTTTTTCTTCAGAACCAAGTCGTCCGTCTCCATCTTCAATTACCTCACCTCTTGGCTTCACCTCTCCTCACTTGATACAGAAAGTACGCATGCGCGCAGGGGATGTTTCTGGGTGGGCGGGGCAGTGTGCTGCGTGCTGTGAGCAGCAGGAGTGAGTGACAGGCGAATCCCCGGAGAATTAAATGCAGACGGCTTAAAACATTTACGTGACAAGTACTCGATGGTCGCGATATAGTCATTTCATACATCTCACGGAGAACAAGCCGCGATATATCGAGTATCCCTAGGTAGGACTCCACAAACTTGTGTGGGAAATTCGAATATTTTAAGAGATCCTCTCACGGACCACTTGAGGTCGCTCGCGGAGTAACACTGGAGTAGAGCCACTGGTCCTTGATGTCGAAAGGTGGTTCAGCATCTGATCAGGATACCCGGGTGCCCCTCCTGGTATGAGACCCTGCTAGGGCACCTGCTGGTGGGACTCCATAGCCCATCTAGCCTGGGAACGCCTCGGGATCCTCCAGGATGAGGTGGTGAGGACGCCTGGAACGCTATCGCTAAACCACGACCCGACCTGGATAAGAGGAAGAGAGCAGATGGATGGATGGAGACACACAAACATGCATGAAGTGAGAAAGCTCAAACACAAGTTTCATTATATTTATTAAGTAATGATGATCTGACGTCCGTCTTTGTTGAATAAATATCTCACAGACTGGAGGCGAGAAGAACAACCAATCACACAAGTCGATATTTTCACAGCAGGCAGAAGAAGAAACATAAAAATAAAAATAATAATAAACTGCTGTGGTGGGTAAAAGCTTTCACCAGCTTCCTTCAATGGACAAACAATCCAGAAGGACAGAGCCACAGATGGATGTGTTACATAAACCTTATCTAACCAGGTTCAATGACTAAGAACACACTTTTTTATTTACGACACCCGGAAGGAGCCAAGTTACTCAGAGCACAGCGATCACACCCGGGTGATACATCAGTCTGTTCACTCTGTGAGGCGAGGATGCACGAAAATACAAAGCACTGATTTATCTTGTTTGTCTGCTTCTGAGCTCCTCCTCTTACAAAATACATTTGACAAGTAAACACGTGACCGGCCGAGGTTCGGGTGATTGGAGGTGGGCGAAACAAAGTCCTCAGCACCTCTGCGGGTCGGGTCGTGGTGGCAGCAGGTTTAGCAGGGCAGCTCCTCCATGGAGATCCAGAGGTGTTGGGGGATTATGTAGTCCCTCGAGCGAGTTCTGGTCAGATATTTGAGGCTGGAATGCAAATCACAAGTCAAAGTGTCGACCTTCGTGACCGTCGATCGGACTGAAGCGAAACAGCGTTTTTCTTCAGTCTCCTCCCAGTTGGACGTCCCTGGATCACCTCCACAGGAAGGAGCCTGATCGGATGCTGAACCGCCTCGTCTGCAGCTCTGCTCCGAGCTCCTCACCTCATCTCTGAGGCTGAGCCCGACCATCGTATGAGGAAGCTCATTTCAGCCACTTGTATCCACGGATATGGAAAAATCAGGAGCCTTCCTTTCTCTGCTCCCTCTGATCCACAACAGATCAGTCCAGCATCTGAGTCACTGCTGACCGCTGCTGCACCGACCCGCCGCTCCATCCAGCGCTCCAGAGACTCGACACTCGTTTACTTGTGGCAGCAACTCGCTCCCAACCAACGATATGAGATATCTCCACCCGGCTGTAGGACTGGGTCGCTCTGCAGAGTCCAACACGTCTCCTGAGTCATTACAGATATCTTGTTGTCTTTATTGACATTTAGAAACATTTTGTTTATGCATTGACTGTAATCAATCGAGCATCAGTAACACATCAGCTGTGTCGTGGCATTTTCCTGACATTTGGGACAAGAGCAGATAAAAAGCAGATACCCGAACAAACGGCTGCAATAAATCCAGTTTTATTTGCTGTGTGCCATGTTCAGAGGAGGACACAACCAAGCCTGGGTCCGTTTGAAAGGAGGCACGAGGCCGATCAGTCTGCAGAGCTGCATCATCAAACCGACAGAGAGTCAGTGCAGCAGAACAACAGAGGCCAGAGGGGAAGTTACACATTTCACAGAGAGAGGGATGGAGATCATGGAGAGGACGACCAGTCCTGCAGCTTCTGACGGCAGCCGGCACATCACCGCCGAGTGTCGGATTCATTTACTCTGACTGTGACGTGCTCGCTTGTCTGTAGGGAAAGACGAGCTCTGTAGCTCCCTCCTCCTCCGTCTCCTCCTCCTCCCTATCATACCCTGACTCCTCCTCTTCAGAACTTCAGCCTTACTCCTCGCCGCCGCTGGGTCAATCCTCCGGAGGGGCCGATGGAGCCCGGCTCGGTGCTGATGCTGATGCTGAGGATTCCAGGCGACAGATGGGAGAGAGTCACTCTGAGTCACGTTTCTGAGCGCGTGGTGATGTCATCTCTGTTTGGTCTTGCCGAGTGTCCGAGCGAGTGAGGGTGGAGGTGGAGGAGGTGGAGGAGGAGGAGATGGAGGAGATGGAGGAGACGGAGAAGACGCCCCAGCTGCTGCTATAAGATCATTACAGGAGACAGTCGGGCTTCATCAGCTGTCTGCACACTGCGTTCCCTGACAACATAGAGGTTTTATCTTTATAGTGTGAACACTACACAACATGGCCAAAAGTGTGTGGACACCTGAACATTCTGGACATACCACAGGCCACCAGGAGGAGGACGCTCCATGATGATGATAACCAGCTCAGTCCATCAGCCAACACCACGAAGAGAGAGGAAATAATCAGCCGTGATTGGATGATCAACATGTTCGAAATGTCAAATATTCTCCGGCTCTCACTTGTCGAAGCGTCTGCAGCCTGCTGTGTCTCACTTTATGAAGTGGGTGCTCTGATTACAGCTGGGATTCATCCATGTATGATGCTTCAGATGCTGACACCATCACACGGGAAAGACAAAGATCAGAACAGATTATGAAAACACAAACACAAACACAGCTTTGACTAGTTTGACACTGACCTGGTTTAGTTTAAAAAGAAAAATATGAAAAATACCAAATGCTTTGTTATGAAACGTTTCTGTCACTCCGGTTTATCTTCAGTCTGAAGGTCGTCTTGTATATAAGGGATGCTATAGGAGGAGGCCCTGCGGTTAACTGACAGCTGCACTGATGCATCGTGGGTCTGCAGAGTCGGCTCCGATCTCCCACCTGATGACCACCAACAGAAGCAGAGCAGAGAGGTCAGAGGCGGTCCTGGCTACTTTTACACCCTGGGCGAACATCCTCGCTCTTTGGGTCACGACCCGAAGCTCCTGACCAGAGCTGAGGGTTGGAACGTAGACGGACGGGAAGATCGGGAGCTGTGAACCACAACAGTCCGGTTACTGCTGACCGTGAACGAGACCACGAGATACTTGAACTCCGTCCCTCGGGGCAGCAACTGTCGCACCGCGGTGAAATCAAGCTGGGTTTTTGTCTTGTCTTGTCATTTCCTGTTTTATTTTGAAAAGCCTTGTTCATAGCCAAAGTCTGTTTGTTCCTGAGTTTTGTTTCTGATTTTTGGTTCTAACTTTTTCTTAGTCTTGCTTTTGGTTTCTAGTGCTTAGTTTAGGGTGCAGTGTTTTTTTGTTTGCTGTTCTTCCAGTCGTGGTTTTAGTTCATGTTTTGTAGCTTTTTGATTTTCCTCCTTGGGTTGTGATTTAGATTTTGATTTTTTGCATAACCAATGTTTTTTGTTATATCTAGTTTGGCCTTGTTCTTTCTTCGGTTAGTTCACAGAGCCTTTTGTTTCGCCTCACTCTGTCGAGAGATTTTGTTTCCTTCAATAAAACTGCTCACGGACACTTCTGCTTCAGTCCTGTTTAAGCAGCTCGCTCCAAACATTAATATAATGTGAACAGGTGAGTTGTATATAAATTCACCCTCAGTACAGTTGTCATGAACGGGGAAATTAGCTACAGAGACCAAAACTGTTTTTTGTACCAGGCTGTAAACATGTTTATTTCTGCTGTGAAACATGGGGACTTATGGAGACTGACTCACTGCTGGAGCCGGGATAAGTTAACAACCAAGCAGCAGCCTTCGTGGCTGTGAAGTAAAGCTAACGCCCCAAACTGCAGTTCCTCTGTCGTCAACTTGAGGCTGTTTTAGCTCATTGTTAGCTTGCTGTTAGCTCTTTTAGCTCACTGTTAGCTTGTTTTAGCTTGCTGTTAGCTTGTTTTAGCTTGCTGTTAGCTTGTTTTAGCTCACTGTTAGCTTGTTTTAGCTCACTGTTAGCTTGCTGTTAGCTCTTTTAGCTCACTGTTAGCTTGTTTTAGCTCACTGTTAGCTTGTTTTAGCTTGCTGTTAGCTTGTTTTAGCTTGCTGTTAGCTTGTTTTAGCTTGCTGTTAGCTTGTTGTTAGCTCAGTACAGTTGTCATGAACGGGGAAATTAGCTACAGAAACCAAAACTGTTTTTTGTACCAGGCTGTAAACATGTTTACTTCTGCTGTGAAGTTGGACATTTGGACATGGGGACTTATGGAGACTGACTCACTTCTGGAGCCGGGATAAGTTAACAACCAAGCAGCAGCCTTCGTGGCTGTGAAGTAAAGCTAACGCCCCAAACTGCAGTTCCTCTGTCGTCAACTTGAGGCTGTTTTAGCTCACTGTTAGCTTGTTTTAGCTTGTGGTTAGCTTTTTTAGCTCATTGTTAGCTTGTGGTTAGCTCTTTTAGCTCACTGTTAGCTTGTTTTAGCTTGCTGTTAGCTTGTTGTTAGCTCAGTACAGTTGTCATGAACGGGGAAATTAGCTACAGAGACCAAAACTGTTTTTTTGTACCAGGCTGTAAACATGTTTATTTCTGCTGTGAAACATGGGGACTTATGGAGACTGACTCACTGCTGGAGCCAGCCTCAGGTGGACGTTAGAGGAACTGCAGTTTTTGGCACTTCCTGCGTTGAGGAGGTGTCTGGATGCGACTGGCGTCACTTTTTGTCACTGCTGATTTATTTATTGGACGGCGTTATCTCCTTTCCTTTCGTAGAGGATGGTCCGGTGTATTCTAAAGGAGAAGCAGTGAAGTTCCTTTCCTTCACATTCAGAGGATTCAAACCGCTCTTATCATGGCTGCCACGTAAACAACCTCCTGAGAAAAAAGCTCTCCAGGTTCCTGATTTGGTTTGGAGTGTCTGTCTGCATGTTGTACACATTTAAAAGCCCCTTCAGGCAAATACGTGCTTTGTGATGTTGGACTATACGAGAGGAAGTTCTTTTGAATGCAGTTTCTTGAGCTGAAAGTTTTAAAATCCGAATATTTCAGAGGCTGGAAGTACATTTCATATCAAAGCGGACACGGTTGGCATTCTCCCGGCGGCACATTTGCAAATTCTGGGACCCTGAAAGAATATTTTCTCCCTGCTAACAGATGATACGGACAGAGGTTTGGAGGTTTTGTGGTAGGCACAAACTTGGGTTAGTTATTTGATTAAATAACGGCTCAGCTATAAATATTATTCATCATCTGATTTGGGAAAAATTCGAAAACTGACTGAGTTCCTTCATTAAAGTCACAGGTTACATACCGGACAACGATTGGCTGTCAAACTAGACGCGATACGTGAAAATCAGATTTAACGAGAGCTCAGAGACGCTTTCCCTCTGTCAGCAGATGAATCTGAGAAATTCAAAAAGGAAACACGACTGAGAGGCCAAAGTTAGAGAAGTTAAAGGGGCAATATAGGATTTGGCCAGACGTTAGAGGAGTTCATGAATGTTCAAACATTCAAAGAATGAATCAACAGCATGTGAACAGGTAACAGTGCATCCTCAGGTCGACATGAAGACAAAGACGCAGAGCGCTGAGGATGTAGAGAGGGCGAATGCAGCGAGCCGACTCCGGCCTCAGCAGCTCCGGGTGGAAACGTCTGAATAATAAATAATAAAGACTCAGATCTGATCTGAGATGTTTCAGGAGGAGAGCTCACAGTTTAGATTGTTTTAAACTTTCAGGGTTAGAAAGTCAATTAGTGGGTCTCTTCACTCTGAACCTCATCAGCTCCCGGCTAATCAAAAAATGAGCAAGGACGTGGAGCGTGGAGCGTGATTCAGCAAAACTTTAAACCTTAATACAATTTGAACAGGTGAGTTTTGATTGACAAGCACCTTACTGTAAACAAAACACTAAAACACTATAAAATCACTAATTAATTTGCAGCTATTGACAAGTAACTTACTGTAAACAAAACACTAATTAACTGGCAGCTATTGACAAGTGACATACTATAAAAATCACGAATTAACTGGCAGCTATTGACAAGTAACTTACTGTAAACAAAACACTAATTAACTGGCAGCTATTGACAAGTAACTTACTATAAAATCACTAATTAATTTGCAGCTATTGACAAGCACCTTACTGTAAACAAAACACTAATTAACTGGCAGCTATTGACAAGTGACATACTATAAAAATCACTAATGAACTGGCAGCTATTGACAAGTAACATATAGTTAAATTTTTAAATTTCAGCTCCTGATGTTCACAGTCTACTTGAATCGTTTTTACATAAAGACAGTTACAGTATAATGGACGCTGTTGATGAGGACATGTGGACAGAATCAGGTCTGCTGTACATGAGGAGGAGTCCTGGCACCTCTCAAACTGAGCTAACAGCAGCTAACAGACTGAGCTAACATGAGCTAACAGCAGCTAACAGGCTGAGCTAACATGAGCTAACAGCAGCTACAGCTGTCAGCAGTTTACTTCACTGTCCACAGAGTTGAGGCGGAGCAGCCGGAGGACATCAGAGGGAAAACCAGAAAACATTTCCTCCATAAAATATGATCCAGTTTCACCAGAATCAGTGAAATAGTTGCTGCTGTGTGACTTAGTGCCGTAAAGCGTTACGTACAGACGTATGAATTTTTACCTCCCTCTCTTTTTTCTTCTGACGCTTCAAGCCGACGCTGAATAAATATAAAATCTACAGAAATAGAAGTTTGTTTTTTTCCTGGATGTGATTCTCATTTCTTCAGGTAATTGGCAGGTAATGTGTTTTCCGATGTGTGTTTGTCAGATCGGAGCTGGAGGTTTGCAGTTTATTCTGACTGTAAATTGTTGCTCTGATGTGAAATTAAATACGTCTCCTCTGCAATTTAGTTGCCCACTCTTCAGAGTGATAGGACAAACAGACGATTTGCCCGGAAACACGAGCATTACTGCTTCTTGGTAAAGATCAAGAAGAATGTAAACCATTGGGAGATGATCTCTGTGACCCCGAGCAGAGACTGATCTGAGCGTCATGTCGTCTAAATGCAAATCAAGATCTCAGCGTCTTTTTCTGGAGCTCATCTCTGACTGTCTCATCTCAAACCTCCTCACAGGTGATGAACTGTTGAAATGTAAGACCCGATATGACTCACTGTTCATGCGGTTCACAAAATGTCACTAATCTCTATTCAAGGTTAAAATAGTTTATTATGTATATTAAAGCTTATTGGTCTATTATTTATTTATCTGATTTGTCTTTTAAATACCTTGATGTGTGACTGTGGCTGTGAAGTGAAGCCAACGTGGAAAAAACCCTGCAGTTCCTCCAACGTCCACCTGAGGCTGGCTCCAGCAGTGAGTCAGTCTCCATAAGTCCCCATGTTTCACAGCAGAAATAAACATGTTTACAGCCTGGTGCAAAAAACAGTTTTGGTCTCTGTAGCTAATTTCCCCGATCATGACAACTGTACTGAGGGTGAATTTATATACAACTCACCTGTTCACATTATATTAAGGCTTAAAGTTATGCAGGGTTAAGAGTGTGGACGCTTTGACTGACAGGTGGGCGTGGTCACAGGTGGCCAGGCGTCATTCAGCTCGCCTAAGCTCCACCCACACTACATTAGTAGCTGTAATTTGATATTTAACTGTAAGTTACTAGTCAATAGCTGCCAGTTAATTAGTGTTTTTTACAGTAAGTTACTTGTCAATAGCTGCCAGTTAATTAGTGTTTTTTACAGTAAGTTACTTGTCAATAGCTGCCAGTTAATTAGTGTTTTTTACAGTAAGTTACTTGTCAATAGCTGCCAGTTAATTAGTGTTTTTTTTACAGTAAGCTACTTGTCAATAGCCGCCAGTTAGTTTGTGTTTTTTGACAGTAAGTTACTTGTCAATAGCTGCTAGTTAATTAGTGTTTTTTTACAGTAAGTTACTTGTCAATAGCTGCCAGTTAATTAGTGTTTTTTACAGTAAGTTACTTGTCAATAGCTGCCAGTTAATTAGTGTTTTTTACAGTAAGTTACTTGTCAATAGCTGCCAGTTAATTAGTGTTTTTTACAGTAAGTTACTTGTCAATAGCTGCCAGTTAATTAGTGTTTTTTTTACAGTAAGCTACTTGTCAATAGCCGCCAGTTAGTTTGTGTTTTTTGACAGTAAGTTACTTGTCAATAGCTGCCAGTTAATTAGTGTTTTTTACAGTAAGTTACTTGTCAATAGCTGCCAGTTAATTAGTGGTTTTTTACAGTAAGCTACTTGTCAATAGCCGCCAGTTAGTTTGTGTTTTTTACAGTAAGTTACTTGTCAATAGCTGCTAGTTAATTAGTGTTTTTTTACAGTAAGTTACTTGTCAATAGCTGCCAGTTAATTAGTGTTTTTTACAGTAAGTTACTTGTCAATAGCTGCCAGTTAATTAGTGGTTTTTTACAGTAAGCTACTTGTCAATAGCTGCTAGTTAATTAGTGTTTTTTTTACAGTAAGTTACTTGTCAATAGCTGCCAGTTAGTTTGTGTTTTTTACAGTAAGTTACTTGTCAATAGCTGCCAGTTAGTTTGTGTTTTTTACAGTAAGCTACTTGTCAATAGCTGCTAGTTAATTAGTCTTTTTTTACAGAAAGTTATTTGTCAATACCTGCCAGTTATTCTTTTTTTTTACAGTAAGTTACTTGTCAATAGCTGCCAGTTAATTAGTGTTTTTTACAGTAAGTTACTTGTCAATAGCTGCCAGTGATTTAGTGTTTTTTCTCAGCACAGGCTGATTATATTTCCTGCATTAAAGAACACAGCAGGAACGCAGAGAAGAACCTCAGATGGAGCTTTTGGTCGTCCATCTTCTGAACATCCCTCGCCCTCATAACGTTTCCATCGAGGTCGAGGAGAAGTGTTTAGGAGAGGACAAAGGAGGTCAACTTTTATTTCACTCTTCGGCTGCAGCCCTGTTCAGTTAAAGTTAAAGACGGCATGCAAACAGAGAGAAGACGAGAGAGACGGTCCAGCTGAGCCTGAGGGACACGAACAAACAAAGAGAGACATGCAGAGGTTTGCAGAAAGTGAAGTGAAGTGTTTGTTTTAACCTGCAGCACTAAAACTGTGCAACACAAACAAGATTTCAACTCAACGTCCTCCTGTGAGCTTTTTCTGCTGCTGTCAGCTGAATGTTTGGAGCTGATATTTATGATCTGATCCACACAACATCTTTTCAAAAAGACCCAAACACAAAGCAACAAACAAAGGCAGTGGATGTCACAGACAACACGGTTTAAAACCAGTTTGGGTTTTATTCTGTTGGAATGGTCCATGAAAGAAGTTTTAGAGACTTTGACTGACATCTGAGAAGAGGATCGTCCTCTTAGAGGACATCTGAGCTGGCTGAAAGATCAGGAATAATCTAGTAAGTGGACCTTGAGTTCGATCTGTTGTTAAGTCCTGAGCAGAGCTTTGGATGTCAGTGATCTGCTGATGAAGTTGATCTCGGGGTTGTTTGTCGTTTTTTGATGTTCTGAAGTTTCGAGCATGATTCAAAGAGGTGAAAGAGTGACGTCCAGTCCTGTTCTTCACGCGGCGTGTCCGGTCCTGTTCGTTACTCTGAACCAGCAGCAGATCGTGCTGCCTTCACTGCACATGGGAACAGTCGAAGGAGAGTCCACTAGTTGAAACTCGTCTTAAGCCCTTTGCACACATCTGAGTAAGACAGGGCCGGGTTAGACCGAAAGGAGCGAGGGTGGAGGAAACGTGGTGAGTTACAATTGAACTAGTACTCCACTGACAGACGTATGACGGACGCCCCATCACACCTGATCAGCTTCATCTGCCCCAACCAAAACAATAAAGTTAGAACAGGAAATATCTTAGTGCTGTCTAAAACCTGGACGTAGTCTCTGTGACGTCCCTGCAGACTGTATAAAACCTGGACGTAGTCTCTGTGACGTCCCTGCAGACTGTATAAAACCTGGACGTAGTCTCTGTGACGTCCCTGCAGACTGTCTAAAACCTGGACGCAGTCTCTGTGACGTCCCCGCAGACTGTCTAAATCCTGGACGTAGTCTCTGTGACGTCCCTGCAGACTGTCTAAAACCTGGACGTAGTCACCGTGACGTCCCCGCAGACTGTCTAAAACCTGGACGTAGTCTCCGTGACGTCCCTGCAGACTGTCTAAAATCTGGACGTAGTCTCTGTGACGTCCCCACAAACTGTCTAAAACCTGGACGTAGTCTCTGAGACGTCCCCGCAGACTGTCTAAAACCTGGACGTGGTCTCCGTGACGTCCCCACAAACTGTCTAAAACCTGGACGTAGTCTCTGTGACGTCCCCGCAGACTGTCTAAAACCTGGATGTAGTCTCTGAGATGTTCCCGCAAACTGTCTAAAACCTGGACATAGTCTCCGTGACGTCCCTGCAGACTGTCTAAAACCTGGACGTAGTCACCGTGACATCCCCGCAGACTGTCTAAAACCTGGACGTAGTCACCGTGACATCCCCACAGACTGTCTAAAACCTGGACGTAGTCTCCGTGACATCCCTGCAGACTGTCTAAAACCTGGCGTAGTCTTTGTGACGTCCCCGCAGACTGTCTAAAACCTGGACGTAGTCTTTGTGACGTCCCCGCAGACTGTCTAAAACCTGGACGTAGTCTCTGTGACAAACCCGCAGACTGTCTAAAACCTGGACGTAGTATCTGTGACAAACCCGCAGACTGTCTAAAACCTGGACGTAGTCTCCATGACGTCCCCACAGACTGTTTAAAACCTGGACGTAGTCTCCGTGACGTCCCCGCAGACTGTCTAAAACCTGGACGTAGTATCTGTGACAAACCCGCAGACTGTCTAAAACCTGGACGTAGTCTTTGTGACGTCCCCGCAGACTGTCTAAAACCTGGACGTAGTCTTTGTGACGTCCCTGCAGACTGTCCAAAACCTGGCGTAGTCTTTGTGACGTCCCCTCAGACTGTCTAAAACCTGGACGTAGTCTTTGTGACCAAAGTTGTGTACCAGGCTGTAAACATGTTTATTTCTGCTGTGAAGTTGGACATTTGGACATGGGGACTAATGGACACTGACTCACATCTGGAGCCAGCAGTATTAAGATTGTATTTTAAATTATACTTTGGCATTTCTTGTTTGATGGTGTAGGTTTGTTTTGTTTTGTTTTCACTGACCTGTGAAACTCGTAGCTTCTTGTATTTACCGACTGTCCTGCGCTCCGTGAACGCAGCGCGGCGCCCGTGAACGCACCGCTGCCATATTGTTGTTGTATATTTTCGGAGTTTCCAGCTGCCGATTCAGCGCTCCGTGAGTGTGTGTGTGTGTGTGTGAGGCTCTGCTTTAACGGACACTACACTGGAATACGACACAAAGTCACCGCCGAAGTTCCCGGACAGCAGAGGAGCCGTCGGTATGTAGTTACCCTCAGTTAAAAAGTTAGCCTCTGCTAGCTGTGCTACTTTTCTGACCCTTCATTCATGCTAACGGGCGCTAGCCGCTCGAGTTAGCGCCACTTTAAAAAAAAGAAAACAACACAAAAAGCTTCGTAAAGTTGTAAACTCGGAGACAAGATGTCTCCGTGTGTGTGTGTGTGTCAAGGCCGGGCAGGGGGAGCTGAGGTTCGGGTCGAGTATCGTGTTCTGGAGGCTAAGCTTGGTGCTAGCTGGCTAACGACGCCTCACACACACTTTGCCCCGAGTTTGACGTCGATCTGCGGGCGAGATGTGTCGAGTGTGACGGCGGACATGGAGCCGCGGTGCCTGGACGTGTCTGTCAGTCTGCTTTATTTATTTATTTATTTTTTATTATTTATTTATTCATAGCAGGTCAGGACGGGCTGGAAAGTCGCAGACATTCATCAGGTGTCCTCACCGCGTTAGTCCAGCCTCACCTGTAGCTCCCTGCACAGGTGAGCTGTCATTTACCGAGAGTCCTGACTCGTGTGGAAGTGAACGTGTGATCCCGACAGCAGAAACTTAGAGCCGCAGAAAGGAGGAAGTTTGATTCGTCTTGAGTCAGATCTGCAGAGCAGTTCAGTCAGTAAGCTCCTTATCCACTTACACTGAACCAGGCATTCCTCATCCACACCACAGACTGTCTGAAACCTGGACGTAGTCTCTGTGACGTCCCTGCAGACTGTCTAAAACCTGGACGTAGTCTCTGTGACGTCCCTGCAGACTGTCTGAAACCTGGACGTAGTCTCCGTGACGTCTCCGCAGACTGTCTAAAACCTGGACGTAGTCTCCGTTACGTCTCCGCAGACTGTCTGAAACCTGGACGTAGTCTCTGAGACCACAGACTGTCTAAAACCTGGACGTAGTCTCCATGACGTCTCCGCAGACTGTCTGAAACCTGGACGTAGTCTCTGTGACGTCCCTGCAGACTGTCTGAAACCTGGACGTAGTCTCCGTGACGTCTCCGCAGACTGTCTAAAACCTGGACGTAGTCTCTGTGACTGTCACAGACTGTCTGAAACCTGGACGTAGTCTCCGTGACGTCCCCGCAGACTGTCTAAAACCTGGACGTAGTCTCCGTGACGTCCCCGCAGACTGTCTAAAACCTGGACGTAGTCTCCGTGACGTCCCCGCAGACCGTCTAAAACCTGGACGTAGTCTCTGTGGTGTACCCGCAGACCGTCTGAAACCTGGACGTAGTCTCCGTGACGTCCCCGCAGACTGTCTGAAACCTGGACGTAGTCTCCGTGACGTCCCCGCAGACTGTCTGAAACCTGGACGTAGTCTCTGTGACGTCCCCGCAGACTGTCTGAAACCTGAACGTAGTCTCTGTAGTTTACCCGCAGACCGTCTGAAACCTGGACGTAGTCTCTGTGACTGTCACAGACTGTCTAAAACCTGGACGTAGTCTCTGTGACGTCCCCGCAGACTGTCTAAAACCTGGACGTAGTCTCTGTGACGTCCCCACAGACTGTCTAAAACCTGGACGTAGTCTCTGTGACTGTCACAGACTGTCTGAAACCTGGACGTAGTCTCTCTCCGATGTTTGCCCATTTTTAGATTCTCGGCCTTGTTTGGAGCCTCGTGTGAAGTTTTCATGACGTTTGCATAACAGTTGAGTCCGTCTGAGCTCAGAGCAGCTTCATCTTCTGCTTTGTGCCGACACGAGCCGCCCAGTTTGATAAAAGACGAAATGATCATGGCTGTTTGCACACGTTAGAAAAAACCCAGCAGGTGGAGGTGAAGTGGACACAGCTCATGTTTGGATACAGTCATAAATCCACCGAATCGCCTGTGAACAGACGCTCGTGCTGGATGACAGGTTTGAAATTGGATGTGGAAAGGATGCATATGTCATCGTCCATCGTGGTGTTTTCCTCAGACGTGTTACTTAAAATCGTTGGTTATGTTTCTGTCAGCTGACTAAAGCATGAATCAAACATTCACAACACGGAAAAGAAAAGTGATTGACGTGAATCAGGTGTCTCTAAATAAGGCTGAGCAATTATATCGATACTGCGATATTTGGTTGAAAAACTGCATGTATGTCAGGCAACGGGATTGAAAAATAATAATTTAATTCAAAACTAGTACTAGTACTGTTTGAGGTGTGATATGACAAAAATCAATTCGTTTTTTCTGAGCCATATTGTATAATTAATGCTTTAAGTTTTCAGTTCAGTTAATTCAACCGAAGTCAATGGAACCTTCACAAGATGTCACCAAAATCACACTGTCCCTTTAAAATCTTTTAGAAAATGATGCAAGTGTATCGAACCGTATCAAATTGTATCGAATCGTATAGCATAAAATCGAATCGTTTTAAATCAGATTGTATCATATTGAATCATTCTGAATCGAATCGTATCAAATTGTATCGAATCGCATAGCATAAAATCGAATCGTTTTGAATCAAATCGTATCGTATTGAATCATTTTGAATCGAATCGTTTCAAATCGCATCGTATCAAATCGTTTCAAATCGCATCGTATCAAATCGTTTCAAATCGCATCGTATCAAATCGTTTCAAATCGCATCGTATCAAATCGTTTCAAATCGCATCGTATCAAATCGTTTCAAATCGCATCGTATCTTCGCTGGCTGAATATCGTGTATCAAATCGAATCGTGAGGTTAGTGTGTCGCTACAGTCCTGTCTCTGGTTTCTGAAGTGTCATGTGCACAGCAGCTGGTTTCTGGGCGGGAAATTACCGTCAGCTCAGTCACATGTAAATGAACAGCTGAACAGGGAACCTCCAGTTTCTGACTCCCAGGAAGGGAAACTGTCACTTTCCATTAGCTGTTTAATGTGTCAGGATGTGACGGCAGGTTTCCCACTGGCGAGTCAGTCGGCAGAGGTGTCTTCTTCCTCTTTGCTGTGGTGAAACTCGTTCTGCCACAGCTAAGGAGGGCGAGGCTGAAGAGAATTAACCACCTGACAGGTTACAACTCCCGCCTCCCGTCCTTTCACTCTGCGAGCAGCACAGGATGTCTGCTCTGGTTTCCTGTGTCACCTAACACCCGCCACATAATCCAATATGTGTCTGTTTATAAATGGATGCAGATTAGACGCGCGTGAAGAGAAGGTTATTTCCTGTCCCAGGTAAACAAGCAGATTAAACTCTGTATCTACGGCTGCAGCTAACGAATCTTATTAATCAGCCGCAGGGTATCTACTGTGTGTAACAATGCAAACACTAGTGGGTACAGTCGGTGTCAACTTTCAACATCTACACTTCTCATTTTCATATCTGGCCACACTCAACCATTACTCAACTCACTCATCGCTCACTTCTCTATTTCCCATGTGGCCTCATTTCACACTTCTGTCTGTCGGAGGTTTCAGACACTCTTGTACCATAAACGAATAAACGTCTGGAAGATGACCGGTCAAAATAAAGTTTAATCCGCTGTCCTACCGCCAACTTTCCAAGCACAAACCAGCTGCAGCCCGTGTTACAGCCGCAAAACTATCCACAGGTAAACACTGACGGATGCTTTACCTGCGCACAGACTCAGAAACATCGAGCAGGATCCAGCACTGCACATCTTTTCTAAACTCTGATACTCGACCTGTCGTGTTCTGACTTTGTTTGTTTCATGAAGCAGCTTCTGACTCACAATTTACGCTGCAAAATAGAAACAGGAAGAAGTTTAAGTCAGTGTGTGTCCAGTTATTTTGAAGAGAGAAAGCAGTGGTTAAGTGATGTAGACGGTGAATTAGAGTAAACGAGCGCCGGCATTGATAAAACCAATTATCTCCTGATAATAATGTGACATAAACCATGAAATAAAACAAACCTATCTGATGATTATTCTGCTTATTATCTGTGTTGATGTGTGATAAACTTAATTACTTCGTTTTCTGTTACTCGACTCTTAGTTTTGGCTCTAAAGTCTAATTTAAAAATGGCACAAAAAATAACGTATGATGTTTAGCTAAATGTCTTTACTACACAACTGTTTCTAAAAAATCGCTGTGGAAAATAAAATGGATAGAAACGTTGAAACTCCATATTTAATTGTTTTTGTAAAATGATATGCCCGTTTTAAATTTGATGGCACCAACATGCGTGAAAAAAATGCTGAAAGGAACATCTCGCGATGAATGAGGTTAACTGGCACCTTCACGTAAAACATCTAAACAACACTAATGACAAACCTGTCCTGGTAACTCTACGTCATAAATATATTATTCGCCTCGTGGGATGCCTGCCTTGTACATCTGTTCTACATAATGACATGACCTCATAGAGATGTGAAGTAATGCGTGAATAAATAAAGCGACACACCTCCTCTGATTTAGAAATAAATCAGAGGTACCAAATTATTTACTGTTCTCTATAATGCACAAAAATCTTCTTAAATTTAGTCTACAGTCTTTTATAATTGCCGTGTGGTCTGCCTAATCTGACACGTGCCTCTTTTATATCATTTTATAGTTGGATAGTTACGACATCTAATCGTTCCACTCATCTGTGTACTGTAACAGAATCTTTTACTTGAATTCCTCGTTTTAAGGCCTTTTCTAGTTGCCGTGTATAGCGTGGAATCGTCTGCATACAGTGTGATGCTGACCTTTTATCAGTATTGGTAAAATAAGTAGTTTAAAAATTGAAAACGAAAGTTGTCCTAAACTGCTCCCCTGAGGCACACCATCAGAAAAACCACCATTCAAAAACATGCTGTAACTTTTGGTCCACATGGCTGCAGATGGTTTAAAGATATGACAATTCAACAGGAAGTTATAAATAAAGATTAAAGTCACAAATCAAAGAAGCAAAAGAAGGAAATGAGGTAACTCCAACTGAACTGTAGCGACAGGAAATGCATCTGCACTAAGATGTTTGTTTAAATTACTCGGCACTTCAGTCACGTGACGACTTTTCTGAGCTCTGAACCAATCAGGTGTCAGATATTAAGGTTTTAAAAATACTAAACTGAAAGAAGAAGTCATGAAATTAAAAGTTCTTGTTTTAATCATAGATAAAAAACTTGTTGCCCAGGTTTTTTTTTAGATGTTGGATGTCATCTTATGAAAGTATTGAAGATTTTTTCACATTTCCTAAAAGAAATAAGCCACTTTAATTTATCGTGTCATGGAGGAATCTGAAGTTATCTTTAGTTAAGGTTTAAGGATTTGGTATTTAAAATTATTAAATGATTATTTAAGTGTCAGAATTACGCACATTTCTGGTGGCTCCACTTGTAAACCATTAGCACTGATGAGACGTGTCTGTGTTGCATGTGAAAAGTTTATTTTTATGTTTTCAGAGATGCAGGCTGAGAGCAGCTGGTAGTAAGGAGGTGGAAGTGACACGATAAAGTACATCCTCAGGTGCATTTACATAATTTACACTGGTGTGCACGCTGCCTGTAGGGATGTGGGTTTCCATGGCCGTCAGAAATACGAATCAGTGTTAGAGCAACTTGTGAATTTCCTTTTAATCGACGGTGAAATGAGTCGAGTATCCTCGTGTTAGCACAGACCTACTGTAGACGTGTGCGGGTGAAAGATCAAAATAACACTCAGGACTGACAGATTAGTCACGTGACGTTTATTAATAACGCCACGAAGACTTCCTGTGTCGTTTAATCTTTTAAAATACTCGATCTCACTGTTTTTTGCAGTGCGAGTTTCATTTTGCGCTTTATTTTGTAAGAGTTGTAATGCTTTTATTGTGAAGCACTTTTTGTTTTTATGAATGCATCTTGCAGACTGTGTATTCTAGAGTTGCACGATACCCACGGTATACCCGGTACCCCGCGGTACCAAATCATACCCGTCGCTACTATACTAGAAATTTTACACGACGGTACTACCGTGGATTACTATACTACCGGTGCCAGTCTCCGCTACATAGCGGCCGCCTCTGCTCTCCTCCCGGCTTCTCACTGCATGCTACTCACTCGTAAAAAAACATGGCATGTGCTGCAACCGAACTACACAGCTGCTGAATGATTGGCTGTTTGCCTGTTACTGGTGACGTCCAGGGATGTGATAGGCTGTTTCCGCACGCTGGGTCCGCCCGTCTGTTAGCTGATTGGCTGTTCGCGTGTTTCTGCCGGCAAGAACGAACTCCATGAAGACAGCTCCGCTTCGATAGAAACTCGCTTCAAAACAAACAACAAGCTAAAGTTCTGTCTCGCCCAGACACGAGACAACACACTCACCGTGGTAGAAGCACCGGGTCCGAGCAGCGAGTCTGCTGTGGCGTCTTTGTCAGTGGCAACACTGATTTAGCTTAAAAACAAACGTTGTTGTTTCAAACTAACTTGTACAAATACATTGCAGTTTATAAAAATAATAATAATAAAAAAAAGGCCGCAGTATCGCGGTATTACCCGGAACCGTGATACTTTGTCTGGTATAGTATCGTGGTTACTCATTTTAGTATCGTGACAACTCTAGTGTATTCCTCCATGCGCTGACATTCAAGTTCTGATTTTAACATTCGGGCCGAGGCTCCGTCACACTTCTGGATTACCTTCAGATTGTAGCCTCGGGTTGTTTCCTCTCTTCTGTTTGGAGTAAGAGTGGGCGAGCGCGTGAGGGGATTTAACCGAAGTGATTTTAAAATATTTGTTTTCACGACGCGTGCAGAAAACGCCCTGAAGTGACGAAAAAAAACGTCAAACTGAAGCCAGAGCTGTGGTCGTAGCTTTCTGCTCACCTGTTGGGTTTGTTTGCGTTGGAAAGGCTCAAAGGTCGATCTGCTGCTGCTGCTGCTGCACACGAGCTCGGCTGAATGAGGGAAACAGATGGAGGCCTGTCGAGAGCACATTCCTCAGAAACTCCATCCTGTCAGTCCCGTTTTTTTAACCACACACACACACACACACACAACAACGCCACACACTCGGCTACAAGCTGAGTCACTTCAGGTGGTTGTTGAGTGTGTCGATGAGAGCTTCCTCAAACGTGATATCTACATATTTTAACGGATAACGAGGAATCCACGAGGTCAGATTGGAAACGTAGTCTGGATCACGTGACCGCTGCAGGTTTCAATTTTTAACCTACTTATTGGAAAGGAAAGGGAGTTCAGGGTTTCATTATTATTTATCGTTAACTGAGGCTTTCGCCCTTCAGTGCACATGATTTGTTCACACCGTTTGGCATTAGTCAAATTAATCAATGACCGTATAACGATTGGACAGAGCTCGAGTAACGCTCCCGTGAAACCACCACTCGCCACTGCGAACTTCGGTCTGCCGCTGACCGCCACAGTGTCAGAACTAATGAGATATAGCAGCTTTTATACGGCCTGTTAATCTCAGGGCCACATGACTCGTTGCTGTCGCGGTGTCGTATTGTCTGAAAGCACAGATCTGTTCGGCCGAGCAGCATCACGAGTGCTGTAAACGCTCTCTGGTAAAAATTTAACTCGCTCGGTCCAAAGTGTGGTCTGTGTACGGGAGAGAGACCGGATCAAACAAGTCACGGTGTATTCAGAGAGACTTGATAAGACATGAAACATTCTCTGCTCGTTTGAACGTGTAACGGACTAATCATTAGTCTCGATTGGCCGATTGGCACACGGGATCTGTTTGAACCTGTAAAAGTTTAAAGATTAAAGCGTCCCGGCTGCTGGCGCTGAAGACTGACTCCGACCGTCCCGGGCAGAGCGTGAATCTCAGTGAAACAAAACAATGATACGCCGTATTATTATTATTATTATTATTATCTGGCTGCTTTTCCTCAAACACCAGCAGTCGTCGAGCTCAGGACTTTTAAAAGTTTTTACAGTGATAAAGTGTCCAAAGAGGATTTATGTCGGCCTGAACTGAAGCAGCTGCAGCTCGAGTGTCCCGACTCTACACTCAACTCACGACTCGATTCGAGTCACGATACGATTTTTTTTAATCAAAATAAGCTACAGCTAAATTCTGACCAAATAAAATTATCTTTTTTCATTTGTAGGAAAAAAATCTTTCTTTACAGAAACTCTCAAACAGTTTGTGTTCTCTTATAAAAAGTGCAACTTACATCTTAAACAACAAAACACATGACAAATGTCTCTTTAGTTTAGAAACAGTCTCACAGTAAACTGCTGTTAGCTGCTGTGATGTGCAGTTTTCCTCTCGAGGCGGCGTAACGTTACATGTTGCTCGTGTTGCTGCTGCATGTTGCTCGTGTTGACGCAATATGTTAACAGTCTCCTGCAATATTTCCATGCTGTTTTGTCAGTCCATTTCTCACTGGTTGTATTTGTGTATATAGGGAATCCAAAATGCTCCACACAGGTGATTTCAAGCTGCTCGGTGCGTCCTCTGTTTTTTAAAGCTGTTTTCTACCATCTCCACGTCTTCCCTCGCTCTGTGCTCCGTACCTACGTAGTGACGCGAGTCACGTAACTTGACGCCTGGCGTTGAACAAATTAATCACCAACCAGTGACTTTTTTTAAGATAACGTACGAAAAAGAACATATCCTACTTCTCTCGCATTCGCCAAGAATCGCAATTCATTTTTTCTGTCAACCGTCACGAATTTGTACCGATTTTTAACCGTGTCACGATGCATCGTTACATCCCTAGTTAATTCTGATGATGAAGTTTTCTTGGTAAATTTCAGCCTCTCAGATGTTGAATTTTGCTGTTTTCAGTTCAGGTCAAAGAAGACGTGTCCTGTGTTTACCGCATCATTAATATATGGATCACACATACTTAAAGCTGTGTACTTTAGGCTCTTATGTTCGTAACACATCAGTAATCAGGAATTAGTTTTAATTGGTTGAATTGGACGCGGTTATGTCGGGACACAACGTCTCCGCTCTCAATCGATCTGCCTCAATTCACCCGGAGCTGAAAGACTTCACTACGTTTAATGTGATTAATGAACTCAGAGTGTCGAGAAAGGAGATACTCTTACACCCGTTTTTATTGTTAAACACCGCACACCTTCTGACTCCTCCACAATAAAACATCTCCGTCAGTCTTTCTGCAATCACCAACTCTGATTTGGTCGATAGCTTCAGTTTCCCGTCGTCAAGTGTTGAAAATACTCCAAGTATGAACACGTTGACTGATACGCAGAGACATGTCAAACAAAACAAACAGTTATGAACGTTTGTTCAGCGGAACGACACCCGCCTTTGAGGAAAGTGTAGATTTATTTGCTCTGAATCGAGTTGAACAGGGTTTGTATCATCTCTGTGGCTTCAGAACTGATGAACTCTTACTTTGAAAGGTTCCTCGTTCCTGCTGACTTCCTCTTGGTGTTTGACCTTTTTCATCGTCTGAGCTCAGGAGGAAAAACTTCTGGAGATGACTCATCTGTGACCGACTTTCTTAAAAATCGTATTTCACCAAACCACCTCCTGGAACATTTGGTCTCGTGAGGTAATTTAACTTAGTGAATAATTTTTGACGTGTCAGAATAAGAGTGTGGATTGTCTCGTGTCATCTATCAGGAGGTTTGGTCTGTTATTATAACTAATATAAATAATGATTATAACTCTGGCTGCAGGTTTCCAATCTAGTGTTTTGATTTACTTTTCCTTCCCGCTGTGGAAACATTCGGCTGTGATGAGCCGAGACAAAAGTTTTCAGATGACACTGTAAGAAAGTCTGAAACAGGTTTGAGAACAGAGCGTTGTTACACGTATCTGGAAAGTTTGTTTTAATATCACGTATGATCTGTCCTCGCAGCTTAATTAAACTTCGAAGGAAGGGAGTAATTCAATGAAGGAATATTTTGTAGGGACGTCCTGGAGGAGCAACCTCAAAATTAAAAAGTTAAAATTCACGACCGGTAAAATCCCTCCTGCGGGCTGTAAAATGTTTGTAAATTTTTTATCAGTTATTGTCAGTGATTTGAAGGCTGAGGTCGGCAGCTATGAAGGCTGTGTCACACCCAAGTTTGGTGCTTGGTCCTGGGTGGTTGGAGGAATGGAGGCTAGAAATGAAAATTGATAAGATTTTTACGATTCAGATTCTGCTTAATGATTCGATTCTTAATAGATTCTGCTTAACGATTCGATTCTTAATCGATTCTGCTTAACGACTCGATTCTCTTATCGATTCTGCTTAACGATTCGATTCTTTATCGATTCTGCTTAACGATTCGATTCTCTTATCGATTCTGCTTAACGATTCGATTCTCTTATCGATTCTGCTTAACGATTCGATTCTCTTATCGATTCTGCTTAACGATTCGATTCTCTTATCGATTCTGCTTAACGATTCGATTCTTTATCGATTCTCTTATCGATTCTCATTTGGGGGAAAAAGGAGAACAAACAGTTTGATCAGCATCATCTCGAGGAGGTAGTGAACTGGAGCGAGTACTAGTACAGCTGCCAGACTCCCTCTCTCGTCATGGTCATCTTCTAAATGTAATGCAGAAGGCATTGGTTTACTGTTAACGGTTATATCAGGTTTTACAAAGCAGCACATGGCGCTAACATGGTAGGCAGTGTGTTATTTACCTTCTGTAGTAACCACAGAGGTCAGAGGTCACAGCCTGGCTGCTGCCGCTGCTGCTAGGTTGAGATTCATCTCCAGTCTGAAGCGTGTCAGAAACACGACATTCATTTCAAAATATTACATGTTGTGTTTGCAAATGTTTCTGCATGTTGGTCGTGTTCCCTGCCGACGCTGTTATCTCCACTCTGCAATGATTGCAAGTCGCCCTGTTTCCGTCTGTTTTGGTGAAATGCAGCCAAACTTTGGAGCGTTTGAACCGAGTGGGTGACGTTGTTACTACTGATGCATTGCACGTGCTAAACTTCCGTAAGTTACGTGACGTCGTGCTTTCTGGAATCGTTAGATAAACTGCCAAACGATTCCATGGAACTGAAACACACGGAACCGGTTCTCGATTCCCATCCCTAATGGAGGCTGCTGGGGCGGATTGTAGCGATGGAGCAAGTCAGTGTGGTAGGAAGGAGGCCTGGTTATGGAGACCGAGAGCCGGTGGAGGTTCTGGAGGATGGGGGTGATGTGGTGTTTTGAGTTTTGCATGTAGACGATGCTGTTGCAATAATCAAATCTGGAGGCGACGAAGGCGTGAATGAAGCCTGGCTGTGTTTAAGGTTCTGGTGATTTGATGTATGCGTTGACTCCGAGGTTGTGACGCGTTCTGTCAAAAAAGCAGCAAATTGTCACATTTGAGGAGCTAAAATCAGAAACATTTTTGTCATTTTTGCTTCACAAACGACAGATAAGATTGGTTATCTTTATGAATGTTGGAACCACAAAGTTTGTTCTGCAAACATCACATCGGACAGAAGTTGGTTTATTGAAGTTTGAGCAGGAAGTCGGTACCCAGAATTCAGTTTAGTTAGCTCTGATAATAAAGTGCTTATCAGCTGTTATGAAGTGATTCATAGAGAGTAAATATGAGGCAATCGAATGACTCCAGTGCAAACACAGTCAGAGATAAATCGACGATAAACAGGAAATGGTTTCGCTGTAATCCACCCACATCTCGTCCCGTGGTGAAAAGCTAAAACATTTTTGAAATAAATGAAATCTTTAAGGCGGTATTTCTCATTTTATTCCTTTCCTTGATTCCTGAGCTCGTTTCTCTGCAGTGGACCAATCCCATCGAGTGGTAACAGGTAGGGTTGCAAAATTCTGGTTCAAAGTTGGAAACTTTCCATGGGAATAAACAGGAATAAACTGTGTATTTACTAAATTGAAGGTCTCAACAGGGGAAATTATATTTTTCGTTTTCCTGCGTCAATTGTCTTGACTTGAAGCGGCACAGACGGCTGTATCCTGTCATTTTTCAAAATAAAACATCCCTCAGACTCTGACAAATCAATCAGATATTTTTGTATTGTAGAAATGACCCACGGGCCGGCCCGTTAGTTGGTTTGCTGCTTTAGGTTTAAGACTGGACGATGCAGGGAAAGTATTGAAGCTCAGTCGAGATCAGTTCAGTGGATGCTCATTAAATATGCGGCTGACTGTAAAATAGTTCTCCTGCTCTTTCCCGGGCGATAATTAGACGGCCTGTATTGAAGCAGGAATCGGTTTTCTTTTGAAAATTCAGTAATTAAATCATGTTAACGGGAACGGTTTGTCATCTTGATCACAGGCTGCACTTCTTAAGAAGCTGCTCTGCTTTTCTGTCTCGTAACTGCTGCACAGGAAGCGATGTGTCTTAAGTGAGCAGGAGCTGAGAGCGCTTTGACTCATCTCTGATGGGTTAAATATAGAAAGAAGCTGTAAACAAGCAGAAGATATTAAGACCCCCATACCAGACATAAGGAAGGAGCCCTGAAAAGTGCTGCCTACAGAAACGTGATCAAAAGAAGCTGTTAGGACCAAGACAGTGCTGCAAACACACGGCCTACTTTATCTACCATCTAGTGCACGCTGGGAAAGTTTCAAACTTTTTAAGCTGTGTACCACCTCAGAAAATACTCCAGCAATACACCATCATAAAAGACGTTAAAATACTTCCAAACCATGAGAGTAAAACAGTACAATCTGCTATTAAATATCACAGTGTTTTACTGTGAAATGAAGAGCCCGAAATATAAAATGCTACTTTTAAATTCCCTTAAAATGTCGCATCAATAAAGGTTTTTAAATGTATAACTTTAAAAAGATATTTTTTTGTCAGCTGTGGTTTCTAGAATTTTACCATAATAAATACGGATTCCCTTTAAAATGCCGTATCAATAAAGGTTTTAAAATCTAACTTTAAAAAGATTTATATATTTTTTTAAGGTAAAAAACTGTCAGCTGTGGTTTCTAGAATTTTACCATAATAAATACGGATTCCCTTTAAAATGCCGTATCAATAAAGGTTTTGAAATCTAACTTTAAAAAGATATATATATTTTTTTAAGGTAAAAAACTGTCAGCTGTGGTTTCTAGAATTTTACCATAATAAATACGGATTCCCTTTAAAATGCCGTATCAATAAAGGTTTTGAAATCTAACTTTAAAAAGATATATATATTTTTTTAAGGTAAAAAACTGTCAGCTGTGGTTTCTAGAATTTTACTGTAATAAATACGGTATAATCTTTTCTAATATCACGGTAAAAGGATATTAGTACGGTTGACTTCACGTATAAAGTTGTTAATTTTTATTCCATATTTTAAAATATCTGTAGATTTTATGGTAAAAAACTGCCGAACCATGTATGACCATGTACAGTAAGTCATATTTGAAAACCTTTATACGACACTTTATGGGAATTTATGCAGAATAATAATTTAAGTATTTTATATTAAAACACTGTAATGTTTAATGACATATTTTGTTTTCTCTACAGACATTTTAAAATATGGGATAAAACTCCAACATTAAACATGAAATCAACAGTACTAACATCCATCTACAGTATTATCAGAATATTTATACCGTTAAAAACAATCGGACTGTTCTGACACCTGAACAGAACCGCTTCGGAAACACTAAACCTGGTGTCACTCCTGATCTGCACGTTCCTGTTTGGAGCCACGATTTTACCGCGTTAACGTCGCGGATGTCTGCGAGCTCTGCGTGAACGTGACTACGCGTCAGGCTGATGTTGGACCACCACAAGGCGGTTGCGTCCCACACTCGTCTCACAGTTTGAGAACCAGTGGTGTGGTTCAGTTGTTCCTCGAAGCCTCATTGGAAGGTCTTTGTAGATTCATCGCATCCTACGTGAATAATGTCGTTGTCCGGGTTACCAGATTCCTCTCCGTTGACTTGTTGCATGTGTTACTCAGAAGTTCCCACACCTGCTTGAAGCTTCAGATCCTCTAATCGAACCTCTGCCCTCAGCTCATAGCTGCGACACACAAGTGTTGTTTTAATTAAAGATTTGAGCGGCGAAGCGACTTGTCATTTTCCCTGTTAGGAGTGTGAAATCACCACGAGCCTCCAGGCGCATGGTGGATGAAGGGGCTACGGGATGAAGGGTTAATCACTGTTTTTAAAGGCAATGTGAATCTGGGTGATGGATGATAAGAACTGTTGTTATCTCTGCTAAGTGACTGACCCAGTAACTGTTAGGCTGCACGTACTGTAATCAACTCTAAATACAGTGTTTGTATGAGAGAACAACTTTTTCCACTCGTGCTGCTTCTACAACAGATTCCTAAAAATACACGAGACGCTCGAATGTAAATTTAGCCTCGAGTTGTTTCTGGATGTTGTTGGTAGCTTGTCTTTCTCTTTGCATGGTCGACTCTGAACTTCATTTGTAGATGCAGAGATACCCGATCATGATACTATCACCTGTTACCTGTGGAAGCTTCAAACAGGCGTTTGCCGCTCTTTGGTTGATCCTGTCCAAACTTTATTGAGACATGTTGCTGCGTCAAATTTAGAATATCACCAGGAAACATAGTCTGTATCTATAGCATGTATCATGTAGCACATGTAGTCTGAAAACAGAAATAATGCTGTCAGAGGAGCTAACATCCGCAACAGCATCAGGCTTTAAAGTAAAAAGTCCTTGAACCAAGGCCTTGAGGCGCTGCAGGCTTATGTCAAGTCCTGAATCAGTTCAGAGGTGTATGGACGCCTCCGGGACCAGGATGTGCTTATATGGACACAGGAAATTTAAATATGGACAAACTGGAGTTGGCGTAGCAATCTATCAATCGATCTTCACCTTCTCTGTAGTTACACGTTAGAAAGATAAGATAAGACGGACTTCATTGATCCCACACTGGGGAAATCGACTACGTGACGACACAGTTCAGACGTGCGATCTGGCCCAAACTCTGACTTCTTGGGGTCGTAGTTTTGAAGTTTAATAGCAGAAATAGTCCGATTATGAGTCAGTGATGATAATCAGACAGATTGCAGATCAGGCTGCATTGCTAGTGAGCAGGAAGTGCAGGTGACTTCCTGTTGTACAATACAGCAGCTCCTCTGTTGTGCAAAGGCAGTAATCTGCTTTCCAAACACGCCGGTCCAGGTTACTTAACAGGTGGTTCAGTTTTCATAGCATCACCTCTCACAACAGATTAACCTGCAATCCTTTTATCCGTGTTCCTCCTCACAGCGTGGCGGTGTAATCCTGCGTACAGGCTGACGGGGTGTCGAAGTATCGCAGCGCGGCACGGCGGCGTATTCAGCTCACAAGAGCCACAAGCAGATGAGGGTTTTCTCAAAGGAATATATGTATAAATGTCAAGAAATAGCAGACCAGCTGCTCCATCGTAAAGCACAAAAGAGAAAGTTATTCTCCTTCAAGACTGAAGCGGCAACTCTGGTAAAACCTGTTCTAGCCACTCGAGGAGATTGTCCTCAGAGGTGTCGGTGTGTCCGTCAGTGCGTTCACCGCTCGGCTGATTTAGACTGAGGTTCAGATTGTATGAGCGGTGAGTTCACACAGCTCGAGAACGTCAGGCTGAAGATGAAACTGGAGGTTAGTTCCACTCGTGTGGTTTAAATCACGGAGATTCAAAGAAGCTGAGCGCTGACCACAGACTCAGTTTTCTCTCGAGTCTCTAAGACTCGCAGGTTGGACCACACCTGCGGTTAGAGGTTAGAAACACGTCATCGCGGCCCGAGGGGAAACCAGAGTGATTCGACTCGCGGCAAAAGCTACAGGTAGTAACGGTAATGTTAACTAGCAAGTCTTCATGGCTGTGAAGGGAAGCCACAAACTGCAGTTCCTCTAACGTCCACTTGAGGCTGGCTCCAGAAGTGAGTCATTCTCCATAAGTCCAAATGTCCAACTTCACAGCAGAAATAAACATGGTTACAGCCTGGTACACAACTTTGGTCACAGAGACAACGTCTAGGTTTTAGACAGTCTGCAGGGACGTCACAGAGACTACGTCCAGGTTTTAGACAGTCTGCAGGGACGTCACAGAGACTACGTCCAGGTTTTAGACAGTCTGCAGGGACGTCACGGAGACTACGTCCAGGTTTTAGACAGTCTGCGGGGCAGTCGCAGAGACTACGTCCAGGTTTTAGACAGTCTGCGGGGCAGTCGCAGAGACTACGTCCAGGTTTTAGACAGTCTGCGGGGCAGTCGCAGAGACTACGTCCAGGTTTTAGACAGTCTGCGGGGACGTCACGGAGACTACGTCCAGGTTTTAGACAGTCTGCGGGGACGTCACAGAGACCACGTCCAGGTTTTAGACAGTCTGTGGGGACGTCATGGAGACTACGTCCAGGTTTTAGACAGTCTGCGGGGACGTCACAGAGACTACGTCCAGGTTTTAGACAGTCTGCGGGGGCGTCACGGAGACTACGTCCAGGTTTTAGACAGTCTACAGGGACGTCACGGAGACTACGTCCAGGTTTTAGACAGTCTGCGGGGACGTCACGGAGACTACGTCCAGGTTTTAGACAGTCTGCGGGGACGTCACGGAGACTACGTCCAGGTTTTAGACAGTCTGCGGGGACGTCACGGAGACTACGTCCAGGTTTTAGACAGTCTGCGGGGACGTCACGGAGACTACGTCCAGGTTTTAGACAGTCTGCGGAGACACATGTTTGTCTTTGGTCTCACCTTGCTGCATATTTAGACCTGACTATGTGAGCAGAGACACCAGGCGTTGTGTTGGACGAGTTAACAATAGTTATTTAAACCTGGTCTCTAAGACTGCCTATGATCTGTTTCTTGATCTCTTGGTTTTGGTTGCAGCGACCGTAAAGTTACTGTTGCCACAAAATTAGGGATTAAAGCTCGTCCTGCACATGAGGTCTCCTGGGGTTTGTTTTACAGATCATTATAAAATGTTTTATTGGAGGTTCAGGAGATGAAAATAAGACTTATTTTTAAAGCACATTGTTCTCAGGGTATTATTCTCAATTATTAATGTTGCTGTTTTTTTATGACAGCTGCTGTTTTTTAATTGGCCTGCTGCCGTTCTCGCAGGGTCTGTTCCGCCGTCAGGCTCCATTGGGTCACTCGGCTTTTTGATAATTAATTCATGCACGTCTGGTCCGGGGTGTTTTTTTTGTTTTTTAAAGGAAACAAGTGGACCCACCTGTTGAGACCTCCTAGTTTTCAGTCCCAGTACAACTTGACAGAAATATTTAACACAGCGTTCATGATGATGCGTAAAGCTGCAAAGGCAGGCCTCTCATAGGCATTGACCTGAAAAAGGTGATATTCCTTCAACTGTATGAGCTTCATAGCTGAACTACGTCAAATTGTAGATTCAACACTGTAGCATCCGGCATTTTAAAATCAATCCCTGTGTCTTTAGATCATTTTTAAATATTTTAAAGTCTGCATGAAGCCAGTTCTTTTAAACACAGTAAATATTTCGTAAAATTGTTGTTTAAAACACTTTTTAAAAGACTTTGAACGATATGTCACTGAAAGGTGGAGTCAGAGGTTCAAACAGGATTTTGTGGGCGGTCCTTAAAGGGCGGCTCGATGACACGCTGAGGCCACCCTGAGCAGAGAGACAGAGATGAGATTTTGACACCTGATTTCATGAACTTGTGGATATTTTGAATCATCCAAATTTGGCTGGGTGGTTAATAACACTTTCTTCTTTGGTCTGACAAACTCAGAACACATATTTATTTATTTATTCTGACTTTAGAGACTTTAAGTTGTTACCAGTAACTTTTCCCCACAATATCACGTCACGTGATCGCCGTACACAGCGGGACATAAACCAGTCTGTGGAATGGACTGACCGGGTCGTGGCGACTTTATCATAAGTTGCCAAAAAAAACGACAACTTCCTATCAAGTGTGGGATGTTTCTATTTTGTTTTGAAAACCCAGCGTTATCCAGTGAAGGATCTGCTTCGTTGTCAGACATTTGGTATCAAATTAAAGAGGAAATTTTCTTTTTTTTTAAATGAAAATACCTCAATAATTGTTTTTTTGAGATGTTTGTGTGGACTGAGTAGAAACATGCTGATTGAAGTGACCTGGACGGGTCTGTAAAGTGAAGAAGTCTTTGTATTTTTCAGTGTTTTATTACATTTTCTAGTCTGCTTCCTTTAATTCTTGAGTTGTAACCCAGCAGCAGCAGTTTAAAGTCAGAGACATGGCAGCACAAAGAGCAGCACAATCCTCTGCCTTCACATCACCCCAGGATAAATGGCTGTCCTTGTCTTTTTCTGTCCACAGCCCACAGAAACTCTCTTTCTTCCTCTCTCCGTCATCGTCACTCTCTCCCTTTAGCGTCTGACTCATCTCTTCCCTCCCAGGCTTCCCGGGGAGGTTTAAGTGCCGGTCATGATAAAGAGTTGAATGCTCAGCGTTCTCTTTTCTTTCTTTGGCTTCACAAATCTTCTTTCTTCTCTAAACCCAAACAAACGTTCCTGATTCTCTTTTTATCAACGTGACAAGTGAAAGTTGTGAAGCTTAAATCTGGATTACGCAACAAGTAGCTCCCACCGAGCGATCTGATTGGTCAACTAGACATTTAGAAAGTGCTTAAATCAGCACGACGGCAAACCTCATCACTAAAAATGTCACGCCGCATTCTCCACAGTCACATAAACATATGGAAATATAAAATATGTAAACAAATACAAAGTCAACTTTAATGTGGAAATACATCTTACGTACTTTATTTAACTAATAGTCTGGATATTACGGGACGGTTGGACCTCCTCGTTAATACAGGTGTGTGCCTCGTTAATACAGGTGTGTGCCTCGTTAATACAGGTGTGCGCCTCGTTAATACAGGTGTGCGCCTCGTTAATACAGGTGTGCGCCTCGTTAATACAGATGTGTGCCTTCTTGTTAATACAGGTGTGTGCCTCGTTAATACAGGTGTGTGCCTCGTTAATACAGGTGTGCGCCTCGTTAATACAGATGTGTGCTTTCTTGTTAATACAGGTGTGTGCCTCGTTAATACAGGTGTGTGCCTCGTTAATACAGGTGTGCGCCTCGTTAATACAGATGTGTGCTTTCTTGTTAATACAGGTGTGTGCCTCGTTAATACAGGTGTGTGCCTCGTTAATACAGGTGTGCGCCTCGTTAATACAGATGTGTGCCTTCTTGTTAATACAGGTGCGTGCCTCATTAGTACAGGTGTGCGCCTCGTTAATACTAAGGGTCGACCGATATATCGGCCGGCCGATATATCGGGCCGATATTAGCGTTGTTTAGGTGTATCGGCATCGGCCGATACACATGGCCGATACGGCCGATACGCATCCAGCGTCATTTACAGACAGGCGTTCAAGGGCAGCTCTGTGAAGACCCGCTATGCACGCTGCTGCAGCCCCCGCAGCATAGTATGCACATGGCATTGCACTGCATACAGTAGCATGCGTGTGCCTGAAAGTCATTAAGTGAGTCGAAAAAAACGGGAATGCTGTTTAAGTGCGTCGCATTTAAACTGCCAACCTAAACTAGGGAGCTGTAACACTAAGAGTAGGCTATGATGCAATCACCCGCAGTTTAAAGTTCAAATGAAGTCGGTGTTGTTATCAGTCACTGTCAATTCGGCGTTTGCAGGAGTTAAACCGGCGAACACCGGTGAAGCAGCCCAGTGTGTGTGTGTGTGTGAGTGAGTGTGCACGCACGTGAGGGAGAGACAGATGGAGCGAGAAAAAGTGATCAGCGCGGAGCGGAACAGTTGCTGTAATCAGATAACTGCACAACGAACCCAACAGTCCAGGACCTAATGAAACGTTTTGGGGTTTCGAGAAGAGGCTTGCTAAGCCATAGACTACTTTAGCTTACGTACGGGAATATTTTTCAACACATGGGGTAGCGCCGTGTCAGTGCATGTCGACACCGCGGGAGCAATAATGGCATGCGAGTGATTATCACTGAATAAACTTCTAAATCCCTCCTAAACGTAACTCGCCACGCATATTGTGTGCAATATAAGGGTACACTTCGTTAGAGTTAGAGGTGGCGTGGGATTTGATATTAACTAAGACAATGTCGAAATGGATAAAGTTTGATGCGTCAAACCTGAAGGGAGATTGTTGTGATTTGTCCCGCCCCTCTCCCCTCTTCCTGAAACAAAGCAGGGGGCAAGCAGCGATGTTTTGTTTCTCCACAACTAAAACAAATTATGGTGTGCCCATTTTTTATTTTTTTTAAAAGTGACAAATCTACAATTCATTCACTCACTTTGCAATGCGGATGATGATCAAGTCAGGCTATTTACTGGCACTGCCTGCTTCAAAGGCAATGGTATATCAAGTACAATATAGGCCTACAGTTGTAAAATAGGCCTAAACATTTACTCTAAATAATCTTTGTGTCATCCCCAACATTTCTCAAATGTGCAGTCAAGCTCTGTTGCCACTGTCAAGCCACAGTCCTTTGAATGTGTCAAGCCAAACTAATATATATTTTTTAAATAAATAAAAATGAATAGAAACAGAAGTATGTGGGCTATTCCTTTTAAGTGGATATAATACTGTATAAGCATTAAGCAGACACTTAAAAAAATGCTCAATGGGCTTCAGACATGATTGTCATTTTCCTGTTATTCATGTTATTATAAATAAATGGCTATTTATTTTTAACTTGAGACCTGGAATATTTGTCATTTTTTAAACTTTTTTTAACCCATATCGGTATCGGAAATCGGGTATCGGAAATCGGGTATCGGCCATGGGCCATGGGGAAAAAATCGGTATCGCATCGGCCATCAAAAAACCCGTATCGGTCGATCCCTAGTTAATACAGGTGTGCGCCTCGTTAATACAGATGTGTGCCTTCTTGTTAATACAGGTGCGTGCCTCGTTAGTACAGGTGTGCGCCTCGTTAATACAGGTGTGCGCCTCGTTAATACAGATGTGTGCCTTCTTGTTAATACAGGTGTGTGCCTCGTTAGTACAGGTGTGCGCCTCGTTAGTACAGGTGTGCGCCTCGTAAATACAGGTGCGCTTCTCGTTAATACAGGTGTGCACCTGATATCAAACAGAGAACATGTTTTTCAGACTGAAGGTTGACTAACAGACTGAAGCTGAACATTTCATTAGATAAAAACTTTTTGACATTTTTTGGATCTTTCAACACATTTTGACATTTGAACTTAACGACGTTGTGCAGTAACTGGAAATGTTCGGCTCGTCCTTTGTCAGCTGGGTCACAAAAAACTTAAAAATAAATGTGACGTTTACGCACTGAGGATCTTTGTCAGCAGATATCTTGGTCACCTCAGTGTTTAATCTCATTGTGTGTCGTGTTCGTTTTTTAAGGAAGGACATTAAAGGAAGAGTTGTCCTCCTTAAATACGTGAATTACACAACTGTGTGTCTGATCAGGAGCCCGGACTCTTCTTGGTCATCCTTCCTGATCGGTACATGATTGTTTGTGTTTTATCATAGAGTAAACACAAAGACAGATCTCTAACCAGGCTTGAGGTATATTACAGTGTGTGCTCCATTAGTTATTGATTGTTTGATGCGATCTCTTTTAGCGTTGGTCAGGTTCACCCAGCATAACAAACCACAAATATGTCACGCGTGTGGTATTCATCCAGATCTCTTTAACGGTAGTTATCTGGGACTAGAAATCGTCGCCGCCGCAGGTCGTTACTAAGACTGTGACTGCTGAATAAACCTCAGCTGTTAGTTTTTGCCAGATTGTTGTTGTTGTTGAATCCTGAAGTCTTCACGTCGGGGTGTAGACGTGCAGAAGTCGCGTGGTTGTAACATGGGGAGGTGAAGAGATCTCTGATCGTCTGGTGTCGTGACACATGACCTCTGAATAAAAAATAGCAACAGAATAAAGTTTACAAAGTTCCGACTGGCTCTTCCTCGGGCGAACAGACAGCTGGCTGTGACCTTTGCCGTGAAATCTTGGTCCCTTGTTGCAGAACAAGGTGCCATATTTTCCATTAATCTGATTCTGTCCTGGCAGCGAATGACCGGAGCTTGTAAGCTGAGAGAGAGAGGACAGCACTCCCGATGAATTAACCATTAGGCTCATCTGAAGCCAACGTAACCTAAGGTGGCACAGCCAGTCGCCCGGCGCTCACAAACTCCAGCTTACACATGGACAGAAATAGCTTTTCATTTTCTGCCTTTTGTCGTGTTCCCGTGCAGCGCTGGCTTTATGGTTTCTACACCGTGGAGTCGAGGCCTGTATGAATGAAAGCAGCTGCAGTGTGAAGCTGCTAAACTGTCACAGGTTTAAATCAGTGCCAACACTTCAGCCCGAGCCTGACGTGACTGAAAGATCAGAGATGTCTTGAAAAACAACAGGAGGAGGTGTTTTAATTAGTAATGCTGCCAAACATTGTTTAATTTCAAGTTTCATATTCTGACGGACTGAAGAGTGGACGGCGTCCGTGACAGGTGTCTAAAGAGTCACTGTGTAACATGGAGGGTTTCTGGATTCACTTCACAGCCACAGAGGTTGCTGCTCGATTTAAACAGTGAAAAGAAAGACTGGTGATGAAATCTTAAGTTTCCTGCAAAGTTTCCTGAACATTAGGCTGGATCGACTCAAGCATAACTGCTTTTAAACTTAACAAACCAAACTGCAATTTAAAGTTTCTCTCTCCAGCACCAGATTCTTTCCAGGAAAGTTTCCAGAAATCATCAGGAAGTAACAGCTCTGCAAAATAAACTGCGTCTCGTCACGACCTCTGAACCTCTGATCTGGCAGGATTTCTACCTCGTCCAGGATTCGTTTGTCAGGGCGATGCATGAAATGTATGTAACCCCCGACCTGGCTCAGCCCAGCCAGCATCTGTCTGAGCAGGAGCTGCACAGCTGGATGATTGATGTTTGTTTTCTCAGACGAGGCAGCAGCTGGTGGAGGTTTAGCTCCACACAGGGGGCAACGCTGGCATAAAGAGTCCGGTCCGACACTCTCCAGCTGGGCTGATTAAACCCAACCGGTCCCTGAGGTGGGAAACTGACACCAGCTGTCAGCCCAATACTAATAAATAATTACTTCTGGCTGTGAAGTTTATCTCCGCTAACAGTCTGTCAGCAACCACATTTATCTGTGAGCTTCATATCAGGATAATTCTGCAGCCGTCGTACAGGCCGATATATTTACTGGTAACAGCTCCACACTGACCCGCCCTGAAAATATACAACATGTAAACAAACATGAAAGGTCCACTGGAAGTACTTTAATAAAGTAATACATCTGAATTTACAACTTCAGCTTTCTTTAATGGATATTCTGTGCTAACGAGCTGTTAGACCGCCTCGTTAATACAGGTGTGCACCTCGTTAATACAGGTGTGTACCTCGTTAAAGGTGTGCACCTCGTTAATACAGGTGTGTACCTCGTTGATAAAGGTGTGCACCTCGTTAAAGGTGTGTACCTCGTTAAAGGTGTGTACCTCGTTAAAGGTGTGTACCTCGTTAAAGGTGTGCACCTCGTTAAAGGTGTGTACCTCGTTGATAAAGGTGCGCGCCTCGTTAATACAGGTGTGCACCTCGTTAATACAGGTGTGCACCTCGTTAATACAGGTGTGTACCTCGTTAATACAGGTGAGCACTTTGTTAATACAGGTGTGTGCCTCGTTAATACAGGTGTGCACCTCGTTAATACAGGTGTGCACCTGGTTAATACGGGTGCGTACCTCGTTAATACAGGTGAGCACTTTGTTAATATGGATGTGCGCCTCGTTAATACAGATGAGCACCTCATTAATACAGGTGTGTGCCTCGTTAATACAGGTGTGCGCCTCGTTAATACGGGTGTGTACCTCGTCAGTACGGGGGTGCACCTGCTTTGTGTTTAAACAGTTCAGTGAGCTCAGAGAAAATGTTTTTGCAGACTAATGGACTGAAGAGGAATATTCCTTTAGATAAAAACATGTTGTTCATTTTGATTCCATCCATCTTTGTTCAACACATTTTGACTTCTGGACTTCACAACGCTGTGGAGTTACTGATATGTTTGGATCGTCCTCCATCTCCATAAGTCCACAGACTGAGGAGACAAATGTGTCCATGGAGGAAACTCTTTGTCTGCAGAGATCTTCACGTCTCTACAAGACTGAACTAGCAAATAAACTCCACGATCTCTGTAAGGTCGTTACTGAGGCTCGGGCTACTTGCTGGAGTAGTGAACTGTTCCATTACATATAGGAGTCTACTGGTGTTAGTCTCCTGGTGTCTCCATGGAAACTGAGATCAGAACAGAAACGGCGAGCAAAGAAATTTTTATTTTGTCTCTTTTGTCCTTTGAAATGTTCAGTGCCGCTCTCGCGGCGTCGCTTTTCTGCCGCAGCAGGCAGCTGTTCTGAAGACAGTAAAAGGACTCCACCTGTGCACCACCTGTTCAGCAGCACACAGCACACAAGACTCCAGCTGGTGAACATAGTGGAGCATTCAGCAGCTGAAGAAGCAGATATTTACCTCAGGATGGAGGTGGAGACCAAAAACAGAGCTAAAAAACGAGTTCCAGTGAACGATGATACGTCATAGTGTCTTATGTTTTAAATCCGACCGAGATCGGACTAGAAATGTAGGAATGAGGGCACGACGTGGGAATTGCAAATGCAGAATTTCTGGTGTATAATGTATTAATTAATTATTTATTTGATAGTTAAAGAGAATAAATAACACACTGCTGCTGCTGTCAGCTGCTGAGGCTCGGCGGGAAATATTAGTCTGTGATCTGGTTTATTGGAGAAGTTTCTTTGATCCGTGTTAACATAATTGAAATAATAATTTGGATGCTTTTGTTTGTTTTGTTTTTTAACATGGGTTATGTGGCTGTAAAACTCTGCTCAGAAACTTTCCTCTTCTGAGCAGACTCTGTCGTATCACGCCGACTCGTCACAAGTCTTGTATTTGAAGCTCTTGTAGTTTTAAATGCTTTCAACAGCACGACTGCCGACCAATTCCAAATTCAGTGTAAATGTTTGTATCTAAATATTTCTGCATGCTCGGCTCCATATACAGTGTCGGACTGAGTCTCTTGTAGGTTCAGTTGTATTCACGTGAGTGTTGAGCAGAGAATATTCAGAATATTTCTGAGCTGTTTTTTCTCAAGGTCAGTTCGTCAGCGGTTACATTATTCATCAAATCCGTGTAACAAATCAACAAAATCCACCCAAAAAACTGCTGCGAGAACTTATGAGACACAACAGATCATAGAAACATTTGATATTTCGTCTTTTTCTTGGTGGTCCAAAGCGTCTGTGGTACAAACAGTAACTCTCCCCTGGTGCTCTGAGCTCACAGTCCGGGCAGCCCGGCTAACAGACTAAGCTAAGATGAGCTAACAGACTGAGCTAACAGACTGAGCTAACAGACTGAGCTAAGCTGAGCTAACAGCAGCTAGCAAACTGAGCTAAGCTGAGCTAACAACAGCTAACAAACTGAGCTAACGTTAGCTAACAGACTGAGCTAACGCTAGCTAACAAACTGAGCTAAGCTGAGCTAACGTTAGCTAACAGACTGAGCTAACGTTAGCTAACAGACTGAGCTAAGCTGAGCTAACAGCAGCTAACAGACTGAGCTAAGCTGAGCTAACAGCAGCTAACATTAGCTAACAGACTGAGCTAACGTGAGCTAACAGACTGAGCTAACGTTAGCTAACAGACTGAGCTAACGTTAGCTAACAGACTGAGCTAAGCTGAGCTAACAGACTGAGCTAACGTTAGCTAACAGACTGAGCTAAGCTGAGCTAACAGCAGCTAACAAACTGAGCTAACGTGAGCTAACAGACTGAGCTAACGTTAGCTAACAAACTGAGCTAAGCTGAGCTAACAGCAGCTAACAGACTGAGCTAACGTTAGCTAACAGACTGAGCTAACGTTAGCTAACAGACTGAGCTAAGCTGAGCTAACAGCAGCTAACAGACTGAGCTAAGCTGAGCTAACAGCAGCTAACATTAGCTAACAGACTGAGCTAACGTGAGCTAACAGACTGAGCTAACGTTAGCTAACAGACTGAGCTAAGCTGAGCTAACAGCAGCTAACAAACTGAGCTAACGTGAGCTAACAGACTGAGCTAACGTGAGCTAACAGCAGCTAACATTAGCTAACAGACTGAGCTAACGTGAGCTAACAGACTGAGCTAACGTGAGCTAACAGACTGAGCTAACGTGAGCTAACAGACTGAGCTAAGCTGAGCTAACAGCAGCTAACAAACTGAGCTAACGTGAGCTAACAGACTGACCTAACGTTAGCTAACGTTAGCCATCAGTGAATCAGTTGTTGGTGTGACCTGGTGCCGTAAAGCGTTACAAAGTTACACAGTGTGCGAGCAGACGTACTTTCTGTATCAGGATCTGTTTTTTAACTATGTTTTAGATGTGACACACAAACATTGAAGCCACTCTGATCATTTCGTGTCCCTCTTTCTGCTCGTTATGTTTTCTCTGCATGTCCGGTCTGTTTCATCGCGCTCTGTCTCGTTTGCTCTCTCCGGGTTCGGAGCCTCCAGCCTGTATTTACGCCGCTGCCTCTGCTCTCCGTGTCCTCTTCTGTCTGCCAGCGGGAGCTGGTTGGCCGGTAGCTCAGCAGTGGGCAGCGAGCCCGCTCTAACAGGGTTGACATGCCAGCACCCCCTCCATCGTCCTCTCCGGGCTTTCAGCAAACAGCTCGCTCTCCCTGGGTCATTAGTGTGCAGGTCACTGTGCAGCCTTGTGCTGGATAATTAACATCGTCCACAGCTCTGGGTACAAATCACACCTATGCTTTGTTTGCTGTGTTTGTTTCTCGAGTTTGTTCGAGTGTAGTTCAGCCACTTACAAATGAACGAGTCAAATCACGGACTCAGCTGATTGTTTGTTGGAGCCGATCAGGTTTTATTCTGTGGAAGTTCACTGAGGTTTGACAAATATGAGCGCGTTTCATATTTTAGGTTGTGTTTTTAACAGTGTTTGCTGTGATGTAGCACACACTCTCCTTTTCTCTTCTTAGCTTCCTCCGTCAGCGTCCTCTTCACTCTCTTCTCCTCTGCCATTATTTCCATAGAAGCTGCTGAGCCTGGTTAATCTCCTTTGTTAACAGTGTGTAACGCTAGCTAACATTAACTTTGAAAGCAGTTAACAGACTAAGTTAACATGAGCTAACAGCAGCTAACAGACTGAGCTAACATGAGCTAACAGCGGCTAACAGACTGAGCTAACATGAGCTAACAGCAGCTAACAGACTGAGCTAACATGAGCTAACAGCTGCTAACAGACTGAGCTAACATGAGCTAACAGCAGCTAACAGACTGAGCTAACATGAGTTAACAGCAGCTAACAGACTGAGCTAACATGAGCTAACAGCAGCTAACAGACTGAGCTAACATGAGCTAACAGCAGCTAACAGACTGAGCTAACATGAGTTAACAGCAGCTAACAGACTGAGCTAACATGAGCTAACAGACTGAGCTAACAGCAGCTAACAGACTGAGTTAACATGAGCTAACAGCGGCTAACAGACTGAGCTAACATGAGCTAACAGCAGCTAACAGACTGAGCTAACATGAGCTAACAGCAGCTACAGCTGTCAGCAGTTTACTTCACTGTCCATCATAAACTCTGTAAATCACAGAGAGTTGAGGCGGAGCATATAATAAACATAAAATAAAACATAATAAATTTTTTTGCAGCAGCATCGAGTGAAAAATATTTTCAGACGTCACGTCGCTGTGGAAACGTAGTTTGTGTGTCTGCGGCTCGTGTCGTCTCTTTGTGTCTCTCTGAGGTCACAGCTCCACACTCGACCCGCTGGGCTCCATCATCAGTGACCTTTGACCTCCTCTGTTGTGCCATGAGGGCGAGCCGCTCTGCTGCCATCAGGGTCACAGCGGAGAACAGAAACCTGCCGGAGTCTCCGTTAAACGCTCGGCAGTGATTTGTCACGACTGCAGCTCGTAACTCGCAGCACAAGCTCAACATTTCATGTTGAGCAGCATGAAGCGAGATGTGTCCGCTCATGTGACGACGGGCCAAAAAACTGACCCGAGGTGACGTCCTCGAACGCCTCGTTTTGTCCACAGCTCAAAGAAATTCAGTTTTTTCTCACAGACGACGAAAGAAACCAGAAACTTTCAGATCTGAGGAGCTGAAGTTATCAATTATCATCCACCCAGATCACATTAAATATCCAAAAATCTTTGACACGACAACAACCAGGCGATGTTTATTATATTATTATTATATATTATTATATTTATATAGCAGCTTTACAAGTTAAAAACTATCATTCAATAAAAATTAGAATAAAATAAATTAAATCAAATTTTTATAAAAGTTTTTAAAAGTTGACACAGCCTCGATCTTTTCATGTCAGACAAATCGAGTCCCTTAACAAGAATAATAATAATAATTATAATTATAATTATAATAATAATAATAATAATTATAATTATAATAACCCTCCACTGTCCCATTATAAAGAGAAGCACAACACAAACTGAGGAAACACCAGAGGCAGCTTAAAATCCATTAAATGTGTAAATAGATCAAATAGAATAAAAGCACAATAATAATAAATGATAAAATATGAAGGTTAAGATGTATAAATAGACGGACAACAAACCAAATTAATAAAAGTGAGAATGTAACAGATTAAATTATAGAAACAGAAAAATGTGGTAACGTGTGAACGCTGCCTTCAGGTTCCTCCAAAAAAATCAGTCCATAGCTTGTTAATTAATGAAAATCTGAGTCAGTTTGTTATGACGTGAAACTGTTTGGTTCAATATCCTGTTAATTAATAACGAAACGCATCACGTAGATCTTTTATGTCATCACATGGCTGACGTGCTTCCCTCTGCGTCTCTCTGCAGGTGAGGTGAAGATGGTGGACCGGCTTGCGAACAGCGAGGCCAACTCCAAGCGGATCGCGGTGGTGGAGGGCTGCTTCGGCACTGCGGGCCAACCCCTTGCCATCCCGGGCCGCGTGCTGATCGGCGAGGGCGTCCTCACCAAGCTGTGCCGCAAGAAGCCCAAAGCGCGGCAGTTCTTCCTCTTCAACGACATCCTGGTCTACGGGAACATCGTCATCCAGAAGAAGAAGTACAACAAGCAGCACATCATCCCGCTGGAGAGCGTCACCATCGACACGGTGCCGGACGAGGGCGACCTGCGCAACGGTTGGCTCATCAAGACGCCCACCAAATCCTTCGCCGTGTACGCCGCCACCGCCACCGAGAAGTCCGAGTGGATGAACCACATCGGGAAGTGCGTGGGCGACCTGCTGCAGAAGAGCGGCAAGGCCCCGACGGGCGAGCACGCCGCCGTCTGGGTGCCCGACTCGGAGGCGACGGTGTGCATGCGCTGCCAGAAGGTGAAGTTCACGCCGGTCAGCCGCCGCCACCACTGCAGGAAGTGCGGCTACGTGGTCTGCGGGCCGTGCTCCGAGAAGAAATACCTCCTGCCCAGCCAGTCGTCCAAACCCGTGCGGGTGTGCGAGTACTGCTTCGTCCAGCTGACGTCGGGAAGCCTCGGGCCGCGCTCAGACTCCATCAGCCGGCCGGGGTCAAAGTTCAACAACCTGTCGGACGACGACGACGAAGACGACAGCAGTGACTGAGGAGCGAAGCGTCCTCCGCGACGGCCTCCCGTCCCCACGGCGAGGAGGACGTCTTTTCTCTGTTTGTTTCTCCTCCCAGATGATCTGACATTATTTCCCGTCTCTCGTCTCAAACCAAAATATTTCAGTTTTCCAGCAGGGACGATGAAAATGTTCCTGATGAAACGTGGGATTATCTTCAACGCTTCCACTCAGAGCGCCGCTTCTCTCGACTTTTTAATTAGTCACTACAGAACATGATGGTGCTGCTGAGAAACCCGTCCTCGTCATCACCGAGAGGCTTCTTCTCTTTCATCGCGTGTCCTTGAACTACTCACGGTGATCGCTTGTAATCTCTGCAGGGAAAAGGGAAGTTTGTCCTCTCGTCTTTGTGTCCTCTGTCCTTCAGGTATTACGTCTCACAGGGCTTCTCTTTGGTATTTTTCTGCTCGGAGATTCTTTTTATAAATAACAAAATGTAGATGTCACGCTAAACCCCCCCGAAGCTTTTCGAGCTCTAACGTTAGTCGCTTCTGACAAATCAGCTGAAGCTCAGCGGCGGCAGCTTCGAATACTAACTCTGCCTTTTGCCTCCGCCGTCACGTCAGTGCCTTGTAGAGAACCTGAACCTCGTTAATGAAGCCAGGCTGCAAAAAAACCCGACGGGTCGGAGGAGTTGTTGGTTTCAGAGCATTACAGACAGGAAGACTTCTTCAGGATGTTTGAGTCAGTAGAAAGCCTCGCTGGTTTTCACATCGAGCTGCTAAAAGGTTTTTTTTTTATTTTCCACTACGTGAACTTTACCTGCACTCGTTCGAGCTCCTGCCTGAACACGGCGGCGTTTCGACAGACGAGTGAAGTTCAGCTGTGGCGCAGAACACGAGGGAAGACGTGGAACTAATTCAGGTTTATGATTCGCAACCGGCAGCACGGCTCGGATGATAGAAACACATCGAAGCTGGAATTATGCCACGCACACACACCGACACACACACACACACCAACACACACACACACCGACACACACACCGACACACACACACACCGACACACACACTGACACACACACACACACCGACACACACACACACACACACACCACACACACACACCGACACACACACACACACCACACACAACACCGACACACACACACACACACACACACACACCGACACACCACACACCGACACACACAGACACACACACCACACCAACACACACACACACAGACACACACACACACACACCATCACACACACACCATCACACACACCATCACACACACACACACACCGACACACCCAGACACACACACACACACACACACCGACACACACACCGAGACACACACACCAACACACACACACACCGACACACACACACACACACCGACACACACACCGACACACACACACCGACACACACACAGACACACACACACAGACACACACACCGACAGACACACACACAGACACACACACTGACACACAGACACACACACACACACACACACACACCGACACACACACACACCGACACACATACACCGTCATACACACACCGACACACACACACCGACACACACACACCGTCATACACACACCGACACACACACCGACACACACACACCGTCATACACACCGACACACACACACCGACACACACACACCGTCATACACCGACACACACACACACCGACACACACACACAGACACACACACACACACACACACCATCACACACACACACACACACACCATCACACACACACCGACACACACACCGTCATACACACACCGACACACACACACCGACACACACACACCGACACACACACACCGACACACACACACCGTCATACACACACCGACACACACACACCGACACACACACACCGACACACATACACCGTCATACACACACCGACACACACACCGACACACACACCGACACACACACACCGACACACACACCGACACACACACACCGACACACACACCGACACACACACACCGTCATACACACCGACACACACACACCGACACACACACACCGTCATACACACCGACACACACACACACCGACACACACACACCGACACACACAGACACACACACTGACACACACACACCGACACACACACACACACACACACCGTCACACACACACCGACACACACACACACCGTCACACACACCGACACACACACACCGACACACACACAGACACACACCGACACACAAACCGTCACACACACACAGACACACATACACCGACACACACCGTCACACACACGTCAACAGCGACCAGAACAACCCAGAACCGAGCGGTGTCAGTCGGACCATGTGATCGGCCCGCTGCCGAAAACAAAACCATCCATATGATGGATCGGCTCGTCGGGCCCGTGAAGCTTCTTCAGCACCAGAACTCTCGTGGTTCTGGTGTTGCTCCGTCAGACGAGGTGGATTCAGGGGTCACATGATTTTAACCGTTAACGACGCCACAGAAACGTGCGGCGCACGACGACGTCACAGTTTGACGCCAACCAGGACGCCTGCTGCTGCGATCACGTGACCTCGCCTTGCGTCACCGCGTGTGGAGTAATGTGGTCACGAAACAAACGCACCCTCTCTGCGCCTGCACCCGCCGCCCCGGGCGGAGTGAAACTTTCCCTCCTTCCTTCCTCTTTTTTCAGGACTTCAGTGGAAAGCTCGGCCCGTCGATCATGTGACCACGCGTGTGACCTGAATCATGTGATCAGCCGCTGAACCTGGAAGTGGAAAGATACTACTTTAAGAGTCAGTCCTGGGTCAGAGTTTAAAAAGCAGACGGCCTTCAAAGTAAAAGCACTTCCTGCTAAAGATCGCGCTTCGAGTCGCAGCGGCGAGGATAAATCGCCTCCTCTGATTGGCTGTGGTCACGCCGCGTGTGTTGGACCAGGTCTGCCCGGCTCCGTTCTGATTGGCTCGATTCAGGTTCAGCTTCACGTCAGACAGGGAAGAGTCCGAGCGGTCCGTTATGTGTTGGCGAGGTCGCGGCGCCTCGTACAAAGGGATCGTTTTATTTAGGGTTTTTTTTTTTTTACAGATTTTCACGTTGCTGCAATAAAAAGAAATAAAAAGCAACCCGAGCGCGTTAACGATCACTAACAGCTGACCTTTATACTCTGCGGCCGGGTCCGGCTTCAGTCCGCTGTGCACATGGATCCAGGTCGGGATGTTTCTTCATGTTCGTCCACAGCGAGCGACTCCGTCTAACGTTTTTAAATCTTTTAATCCTGTTGATTCATTTTGTACATTTGTACAGACGCAGTGTTTTTGGTTTGATTCTGTTTGTGTTGTACAGTTTTGATCCGTTCTGAAATGACGCTGTTTCAGGTCTCCCTGTGCTCAGCCCTCCTCCTCCTCCTCCACCTCCTCCTCCTCCTCCTCCACCTCCTGCTCACCCTCCTCCTCCACCCGTCAGCAGCATCTGCAGCTTTTCCACCATCGACAGGTGAAAATCTTCCTCTTCATGCGTCAGTCGCAGCAGACGGTCGGCCTGTGTTTCAGTGATCCTCTTCCTCCCGTCGCCAACTTTCTCCGTTTGTCACGTCACGTAAACGAGAACGCTGATTTGTCCCGGAGGAATCGATTTCTTGGCCAAAGACCAAAGTCGAAGTCTTTCGTCTCCAGCGAGCTTCCAGAACAGAGTCTGATCCCGGACTCCTGGAGTCTGAGCACGCTGTGAGCTCGTTTGTAGATGATTAGGTCCCGTTAACGAACCTCTGAACGTGAAGATCTTTAACAGTGAAAACTCGTCAAACCTGAAAGTTGACAGAAACCGTTAATTATCCTTTTTCAGGGAATTCATAGAAAAAAAAGCAAAGACTGTTCATTTTACAGTGAAACGCGTATTCTATGTTTTTCTCAGACATTTTAAAATATGCATTAAACATGACATGAAACAGCACTGATATCATTTTACCGTAATATTAGAAAAGGGTCTATTGTATTTATACGGACAGATGTTTGACCTCGCGTCATTCTTCAGTTATAAACACGAAGCGTGCAGCAGTGAATTCAAATGACAGGAGGCGATGGCGAACACTCGAACTTTGACCCGAGTTCAGCTCGGCTGCGTCTCGGGTTATTTTCTAAGATGTGGGAGAATAAAGAAGCTGCAGATGTTCTGATGAATCGACGAGGAGACGCTGGAACAGCTGAAAGAGGAAATCATAGTTCTGGTTTTGTCGAGCGAGTTGATGTTTTCTGTTTGACCGTTTCATTGTTGGTGTTTGTTTGTTTTTTTTGATCATTTTAATTCTTTTAAAAGCTTCAGTCACAATGTAACCAAGCATATCGATCAGTACTAATTCCTGCAGAAACCTTTAAGTATATATTATATATAAATAATGTATTGCTTAAAGCCGGACCGTCGCCTTGTGTCCATTCATTCTTCTTCTCTGTATTTACAGTCATTAAATATATATATATATATATATATATATCAGGTTATACGGTACCTAAAGTATATAAGTTTTGATCTTGAACTTTGAAATATACAACAAAGTATTCGCAATTTTAAAAAATAAAATAAGGAAAATATATAAATATATATAATTTTTTTTTACTTTTGTATTTTAATAGTTTCAATCTTATTTTTTTAAGATTTTATGTTTTCAGATATTTATTTATTTATTTCAGTTGCAGATTCAGATTTTTATTTTTTTGCAGTTTTAAATCTGCTGTGGAGCCAAAAAAAAATAATTAACTGGGGGAAAAAAAAGTTTCTGACTCGGCTCTGATCCGCTGTGTTGGTGCTGAGAGAAGCATGACTCGGCACTTTCCGTAAACCAGCTGTGAAACATAAAATAACTGAAGAAATTAATTCATTTAATCTAAAACAACTTTTCTTGCACTTTAATTAAAATTTTTCTATTACAGTTTTTTTATTTTAAACGTTTGGCTCCGTATTCAGCATCAACCTGTGAGGCTGTGAAGTGAAGCCACAAGCTGCAGTTCCTCTAACGTCCACCTGAGGCTGGCTCCAGAAGTGAGTCAGTCTCCATAAGTCCCCATGTTTCACAGCAGAAATAAACATGTTTACAGCCTGGTACAAAAAACAGTTTTGGTCTCTGTAGCTAATTTCCCCGTTCATGACAACTGTACTGAGGGTGAATTTATATACAACTCACCTGTTCACTTTATATTAAGGCTTAAAGTTATGCAGGATTAATTGAATTTTGTAGCGACTGAACTACGACGACCCAAAAGGATCCGGATGACCCGGATCAGACAGTTTACATCGCTCCGGTGTCGTGATGGGAAACAAACACCTCAAGGTAAAGACGTCTGTTAATATTTGTTTCAATGATTTAATTGTCTGTTTTATAATAAAGTTAATTCTACAGTAAAACACTAATTGCATATGTAAAATTGTTTTAAAATATGCAATGTAGCTACGGAAGCCCTAAAGGGTCACACACACATACATGCATTTTATTCCACCTGTTTTCCCGTGATAACGAGATAATTAAGCTGAGATCTGGAGACGTTAGCGTAGCTCTGATCATCTGTGAAATGACTCGTCTGTAAATGTGGAAACACGAGACTGATGATTATTTTTCTTTGTTACCTCAAACTGTCGTCGTGAGCGACAGCTCAGCTGATAATGGAGGATAATGGCAGCAATCATGCTGCTTATTTTAAACTCTTGGATTAGTGCTGGATGATGATGATGATGATGATGATGTCACGGGTCACACTCTGATCACATGAAGTTTAAGAAATAATAAATCCGTTTGGTTTGAAGCGGTTTAACGAGTTTACAGGAAAGTTTGTGAGCGTACTGAGCATGTGCAGATCTGATTTTATATAAATAAAGTTATTATCAACTTTAACCTGACGCTGCTCTGCAGGTGTTTTATTTAGTCATTGTTCAGTCTCAGTCTCTTTTAGTCTTTACAAATCATTTTTGTTCGTCATATTTTAGTCGAATAAAAGTTTTAGTCAAAACATTTTAGTCTTTTTCTTTTTATTGTTTATTAATTCCGGTTCGCTTGTTCCACAGCGAACACACTGATCAAATGTCTTGAATTTAACTTTGCTAAGTGTCTCATCTGTTGTTTCAACACACGCTTAATACGACTCGATTCATTTTTTTAATCTACTGACAGCAGGTTCGACATGTTGTGTCATCTTCTACGTGCAGTTGTTAAATGTCAGTATAAATAAATTGATTTTATGCAGGTGCATCAACTAAAATGTTCAAATTCAGACGAGTCCATCACTGTTGGAGTTTAGCACAGATGTGGAGGCTGGACTCATTCTTCACTGTTATGCCACATTTTAATAACGTCGGGCTGCAAACGGGTTCGGGCTCTACAAAGCTGTCAATCAAAACGAGCCGGGCCGTTCGTGTTTCTCCTGCGTGCTGTTTGTTTCAGAGCCACAGGTGCGAGAGCGTCGATCTACGTTCCCACCCTCACCTGTGGTCACGAGCTTTGGGTGGTGACCCTTCCTTCGCAGGGTGGCTGGGCTCTCCCTCAGAGACAGGGTGAGAAGCTCGGCCATCCACGAGGAGCTCAGACTAGAACCGCTGCTCCTTCGCATCGAGAGGAACCAGCTGAGGTGCTATCATTATTATTATTATTATTATTATAATGTCAGAGTAACTGATGCTGCCTCTTGTTTCATTATAGATATCTCCAAGTCAAGAGCAGAGCAGCTGAAACCTTCCCTAGAACCTACAGGACAGAGACTGTTGATCCCTGGTGGGAAACTCTTGTTGAGTGTTTCAGTGCTCGCTTGTTGCTTGCTTACAATAAATGTTCACCTTTAAATTAAGCTGTATGTGTCTTTTTAAGGATGAAGTATTTCTGATTGTTTCTAGTAGCCTGTATACTACAACAGTGTAATGAAATCCTGAAATGATGCTTTTAGTTTTGGTGTTCCAGCCCCCTGGCCTCCATCTGGCCGCCCCTATGAAAATGTTCTGGAGGCGCCCCGGGTCTGGAGGTGTCGGTGGCTGCCCTGGTTCAACTCATCGGCTCTGGACATGTCTCCATCAGCCTTGCCACTTTTCCCTCCACCCCCTGCCACACCTCCTTCGTGTTGTTGTCCTGCATTTTGTTCTCCACCTTCCTCCCGTGTCTGTGCTGCAACTTTGTTTTAGCCACAAAGAAACAAAACAAAGTTTAAACTCAGAGTACAAGGAGGGTGACACAGTGCGACACCTACTGGCCGTTATTTGTAACTGTCCCTCTGATCACCAGACAGGCAGAACCTTTATTATGATGGTTACAGTGCACATATAACTAATACAGCACACTAGCCAATCATTAAGAAGGCAGCATTTAAACAGAAATGTATTTTTTTGTTTTTTTATTCATTGAGAGCGAGACTGGAGCTGGAGCTCTTTCATACCATCAGTGACTTCTGCCCTGTTTGGAGTCACCTATTTCTGTGCTGCAAATACTACGAAAAAAGAGATTTTATAACAGAAATGTATTTTTTTGTTTGTTTGTTTATTTTTTTAGGATTTATAACCTAACCCGTGCAGAACCATGGGACCCGTGGGTAGTACAGTGTGCTCAACTTGTTTTTTTTGGTGTTGCCCCTTTTTTTTCTTTTGAATGTATAATTCAAAAGTGGAGAAACCGAAGCACTCGGAGGAAACCACAGCAACACCGTGAACGCTGCAAACAGCAAAGAGGACAAGGTCCAGAACTGAACCCTGACCTCATCGCTGGGAAGGCACAGTGACGACTAAAGAGTCTGCAGATCTTTGGGGCCTGTTGTTGTGAGTCATGTCCAGGTTGGTTGTTTTGATGTTACTTTGATGGGGGTTTTTTTTTTAGTGGAGAAACCGAAGCACTCGGAGAAAACCACAGCAACATCATGATGTCACGTTGTTTTGATGTTGGGTTTTTTTAGTGGAGAAACCGAAGCACTCGGAGAAAACCACAGCAACACCGTGACCTTACAGTTACAGGAGCCAAAGTGTTGAACACGAAGGCGGACTTGCATCTGTTTTTTTACTGTTTGATAGCTTGGTCACTGTGTTGAAAAGTGAGGTGAAGAACCTCTTAATGCCGGCCTTTTTGGGCTTTTTCAGCTGTCTTTGCATAGTCTCGATAAGAACCTCGTAAACAAGTGAGTCCTTTGACAGCAGGCCGAGCGCCACCACGCTTTTGCTGGAATTCAAGGCTGCACACAGATCCTTGTGCACAGCTCTGGCGGTCTTCTCTATCTGGTGTCCTGTTGGCTGGATAGATTTAAAGTCTACACCGCCTGTGCACAGCATGTCTCTCAGAGTTAAAATGATCTCCTTCTTTTCATCATAAGACACTGAAACCGGTGCCTTCTTCAGGCACTGTTCTACCACCGCCGCCGTGATCTTCACATAAAACAGTTCTGCAGGTTCAGTTGTCTCACTTCTGTCACTGAGAGCTGACTCATCAGTGACTCTGGGTGTTGCGGACTCAAACTTGGGTGATAAGTTTTCATCTTCTTCATCAGCGACGGATGTCACAGGTGTGACCGAGTTACCTTCATCGCTCACAATTGGCTCATCGGTTATGGACGGTGATCTTAGCTCAGGTACAGGTGTGGTAGAGACGTCTTCATCACCACTGACACCTGACTCAGCAGGGGAGGAAGGTGCTGCTGACACCACAGGTGTCACGATGTCCTCTGGGAGCTCTGGCAGATCCAGCGCTCCCCGAATCTTCCTCAGACTATCGTCCACGCTGTTGTTCTTCTTTGTCAGTTTCTGTCTCTGCTGGTTGAGCCAGTTCCGCATCGTCTTCATGAACTTGTCAACCTCATTTTCTATCGTGACATAATTTACCTTCCTGGCTCCAGGGCCTCCTTGAATATTCTCAAATATGATGTGCCCCAGCTGCTGAGAATGCTCTTCATGTTGGCCGTTGTTGATGCAGGTGGCCATGGTTTCGTAGGTGCACTCGTCAGGGTTCTCTGGGATCATGTCCTCCAACACTTTGTCTGCTGCTGGAATCAGGACATCCAGTGATGCCTTCCTGCAGTTCAGTTGTGTCCTCAGCTTCACGATGAAGCTGGCGATGGCCTCCTTGGCAAATTTGCGGGCAAAAAGGGTTTTGATCTTGTTTGCCACGACGTTCCAGCAGTTTGTCCTGCTGGACTGGGCCTCTGGTCTTGGTGTGCCATCATTGTTCAGTCCAAACTCCTCTCTGTTGCTCCAAATGTAGTGAGCAATTTCACTTGATGCGTTATCCGTGTCTTCATCAATGCTGCTGACAATCTGCAGACGTTCCTCTTCTGAAATGTCAGCATTAGATTTGACTTCAGAGTCACTCACATGTTCCAGTAGGATCTGTTTTACAGCTTCGGTGGTCGTATCAATGAAGCTTCCTACTGAACAGTCTTCTGGTCCTATCACAAAGACTGGAGTCTCCTCCCGCTCTGCAGGACTTTCAGCTGCAGCTGCCGTATCTGGACTCCTTGAAACAGTCTCACATGACGTCTTTGCTTTGCAGCTTTTAAGCATGCTGCCCCCAGGTGTCGCCATCATCATGGAGTTGACCCTCTCTGTAATCTTCTTGGTCATCAGGTCCGTCAGTCTTTTTGCATTTTCTCTGGGCACTGAGCTGCCAGTCAGGATCTTCAAAGCGTCACTGGGGGAGTCCCCCACGTACAGCCGGACTTCCTCCTCAGAAATCATTTCTGGTGCGAGGCGATTTCGCATCAATGCATCAAAAATGACTTTAGACCCTCTATTAACCGTGTTCACGCATGCGTCTGTTAGGGCAGCTTTGGTTTTGTCATCTACCGAGTGAATGTTGTCTTTACCCCACTGTGTGGCCATCAGCTGGTCCAGGACCAAGTCCACAATTGGGCGAAAGGTTTCTGCTGTGGCCTGTGGAGGCTGCTGATCCAGCCTATCGTTATTTCCTGAAGCCATAGTGTCAGTTTGTGGTCGCTGTGGACTCCTCAATGTATCGTGGAAGTTTTCTGAAAAACACCAACGAAAGTGAAACCTCCTGGATTCCTGTCCTATTTATACCCTGAGCCTTTAATCTCCGAGTGACGTCACGACGCCAATCAAAGGCATTTCTAGCTCAAAAGAAATGAAGCCCCGCCCATAGCAACGGTTGTCAAGTGGCTACCTAGCAACCGTAACTAGGCAGAGCGAGCAAACCAACGTTACACAAAGACTAATTAAATGAAATGAGCCGCTCTGTTTGTCTGAAGTTTGAAATAACCGCCGCAGTGTTCAAGGATTTATGACGACACACAAATAAAATATGGCAATTATTATTTTAATTATCAAAAGTTCATCATAATTGTTTATTTATGAAAACTTCTAAAAGTCTGAAGGCAGCTGTAGTTTCAAAATCTTCTTGTCAGATTCAGTGTTTGTAACTATCAGTGCTAGAGTACTCTAATTACTTTTTTCGTGTAACCTTCTCGTGCTCCCGGGGTCAAGCCCTCTTTTAGTACTTTTTCCGTTGGTCCCGAGGCCAACTGCACTCGTGTTGCTTGTGTAACAAGCGTACAATGTATAGCCGAACCGAACTTTTCAAAATAAAGGACGGTTCGGTCAGAGACGCAAAAACAGCAACACCACTAACAACAACAGCAGCCCTCGGACTCAGGGCCTTGCTGGGCAGACTGCAGCTCCTGAGGACATCGGGCTGGCGCAGAGGTGCCCGCCGGACAAAGGGCAAACGGAAGCGGTGTGCAAGGAAGCGGGAGAGGGGTAAACGGAGCGGACTGCTAGCCAGGCTAAAGGCTAATGCGGGGAGAGCCACCGATCCCGCCACTGTTCCTCTCCAATGTCCGCTCTCTGGACAACAAGATGGACCTGCTTCGACTGAGGCTGAGGGTTTCCCGTGAGGTGAGGAACTGTGCGGTGCTTTGTCTCACGGAAACCTGGCTGAACGACAACATGCCGGACTCAGCCTTCCAGATCGACGGCCGGCTTCTCTTCCGAGCGGACCGTAACCAGCAGTCGGGGAAAGCCCGCGGGGGCGGACTATGTGTCTACGTGAACAAAGGTTGGTGTACGAACTGTGCTTTGGTGAACAGCCACTGCTCCGAGGCAGTAGAGTACATGACTGTGAAGTGCCGGCCACACTACTTGCCTCGTGAGTTTACGGCGGTGTTTGTTATGGCTGTTTACATCCCGCCGGGTGCAAAGGCTAACGAAGCGCTTAAGGAGCTTCATGACATCATCAGCTCGCTCCAGCACAAGCACCCGGAGGCATTTTACGTGGTCGCGGGGGATTTTAATCACGTAAACCTGACAGACACTCTGCCTAAGGTCCACCAGCATGTCACCATACCGACACGAGGAGATAACATGCTGGACCGTGTTTACACCAACAAAAAAGACGCATACAGAGCCGTCCCCCACCCCCACCTGGGCCTCTCCGACCGCGGCTGTGTCCGAAATCACTCCCTAACCACTATGTAGTGCACTATATAGTGACCACGCCATTTTGTAGTGGTGTCCGAATGTTTAGTGTCCACTATATAGTGCACTGAATGTATCCCACAATTCACCGCAAAATGTAGTGAACATCCGATGGTCCCTAACCATCATGCATTGCCAGAAGTTCTCTGGGCGCGGAAAGGAACATAAATATGGCGGATGGACGGGAGTCAGCAGGGGGTGTAGTTTAACGGAGGATGGTTTATTAAATTAATTAAAGAAAATGATATCTACTCTAATTAAAAAGGCGCTAATTTGACGACGTCTTGCTTGTCTTAGAAGAGCAGCGCATCTTCTCCTTTCTCTCTCCCTCTCACTATTCTAGTTCTCCTCCTGATCATCAATAATTTAATTATTGATAAAACACAAACTCAGGGCCGTATTAAGCCAATGTGGTGCCCCTGGGCCCCACCTAACAGGTGCCCCCCCCTGTGTATCAATTCAAACAGCATCCAACTATACACAGTACATGTAGGCATATTCAGATGCCTCAATTTCAAATGTGTATCAATTCAAATAGCCAAAATCATTAAGTGTTAGTGTACATCAACTCAGCAGACAAGCCAAAAACACAAACAATACATTCCCATTATCGTGGGAGAAAGTTTGACATAGAAGAAAAGTAACTTTTTAATCCAAAAAAAATTATGTTTTAATTAAAATAACATCAGTAATTTAACTTTTCCTTGTCTCTGACATGAGTTTTCAGTCTCCCCTCATGGAGGATTTGCGTCTCCACAAGCAGCTTGGCACACAACATGATCATGAGGTCGTTATACAAATATTTTTGTCCGACCTTGTTGCTTAATCTCCGCTAATTAGTTTGGAAACGTGATTATCAGTCCCGCTCGGTGCGCCCTGCCCTGCTCACCCCGGCTCTATGAGACGCACATCGGGATGGTGTGCGAGGCTCTCAGCCTTTATGTCTCTCGGAGGGAAACAGGAGCCGCAGTTTAACCCTCAAATGTGAATTTAAACAACTTAAATCGGATTAGGCTGCAAACAAAGAGTGCGCAAAACGCAGGAAATACCCAAAATATATGACAAGCGAATTTGTTTTATGACTCGGGGTCAGAATCGTTTTTTAAAGTATCGACGCATCGGTTTCAGTCAGCTCATTTAAATAATTAATATCAGTGGGTACCGTACTTGTGGACTGACCCAACTGACAGATTGGGGAAAGGGGGGAAGAATGGTCATGTAATCTCGATTTGTTTAATATTATCATGATTATTGTTTTTGTTATTATGAAATTAGTGTTCATGGTGAGTTATATATGGCCATTTATCATTTTCAAGTGAATAACACAAACATACAAATTAACGAAAATTATTTTTAAAGTTTGTGTCATGTGGTGCCCCCCCAAGTGGTCGTGAATGGTTGGTGCCCCTGGGCACTGTGCCGCAGGCCCATATGGTTAATCCGGCCTTGCACAAACTATTTTATTTTATATTGTTTATTTTATTACACATTTCAAAACTAGGCAAAATTGCTTTCTACGTTCATTTAAAAAAAGTGTAAAACGAACAGCATATAATTAAACATTGCAGTAGATTACACTGTAACTTTCTGTTACTAAAGAGCCAAAATATAAAAATATGCAAATATAGAAAACAAAACACAAAAATAAAACGTACAGGACAGTAATCAAAAGACTGTAATTTAATAACAATGCAGTAGTAAATGGACAAGTATTACGTGAGACGACATTAATGTGGTACGTTTTAATTATGCGACAGCAATGACGTAATTACCGGTGCCAAGAGAAGTGTCCGAACATTTCTTCTGTTAAGATCACTATATAGTCCACTACATTTAGTTCCCTATGTAGGGAGTAGGGAATGAGTGAGTGATTTCGGACACAGCCCACATCTCCATCATGCTGGTCCCCGCCTACCGTCCTCTGCTCAGACGCCACACGCCAACACAGAGGACCATCACCGTGTGGCCCAGTGATGCCGCCCTAACACTGCAGGACTGTTTTCAGCGCACAGACTGGCAAATCTTCAGGGAGGCAGCTGCCCTTGAGGGACAGGTGGATCTAGAAGAATATACGTCGGCTGTCCTCGGCTACATCAAGGACTGCATCGACGTCACTGTGGACCCACACCAGTACGCATACAGAAAGAATCGATCCACAGAGGATGCCATTTCTTCTGTGGTCCACACAGCCCTCACCCACTTAGAGAATAAGGACTCTTATGTTCGCCTGCTCTTTGTGGACTTCACGTCTGCGTTCAACACCATCAGACCGCAGACACTGGTTTCTAAACTCACCACACTCGGGCTGAGCTCTACCCTCTGCAACTGGGTTCTGGACTTCCTAACAGAAAGGCCGCAGTCTGTGAAGATCCATGACATCTCCTCCTCCACCATCACCCTCAGCACAGGCTCCCCCCAGGGTTGTGTGCTGAGCCCCCTTCTGTTCACTCTGCTCACACACGACTGCTCAGCGAGACATCCGAGCTGTCTGATCGTGAAGTTTGCAGATGACACAGCTGTGGTTGGACGAATCGCTGACAACGATGAGTCGAGCTACAGGCAGGAAGTGGAACACCTGGAGGGTTGGTGCAGAGAAAACAACCTCTGCATCAACATGAAGAAGACCAAAGAGATGATCGTGGACTTTAGAAGGGGCAAACATCTCCCCCCTCCCCTGCACATCGGAGGGACAGCGGTGGAAGTGGTCTCCAGCTTCAGGTACCTGGGCGTGAACATCACAAACGACCTCACCTGGAGCACCAACACTTCCTATCTGGTTAGGAAGGCACACCAGCGCCTCTACTTCCTCAGGAGGCTGCGGCGTGCTGGACTGGGGAGCTCAGTCCTGACCTCCTTCTACAGATGTGTGGTGGAGAGCGTCATGTGCACCTGCATCACCTTGTGGCACGGCAGCTGCTCTGCAGCAGAGAAGAAGGCTCTGCAGAGGGTGGTCAAAGCTGCACAGAGGACTGTGGGATGCAGCCTACCCACCACCACGGACACTTACACCTCCAGATGCAGGAAAAGGGCCTCCTGCATCATGAAGGACCCCACTCACCCCGCACATGCTCTGTTTGCCCCTCTCCCCTCGGGCAGGAGGCTGCGGAGCATTAAGAGCAGGACCACCAGACTGAGGAACAGCTTCTTCCCAGAAGCTGTGAGACTGTTGAACTCTGGAGGACCCCTGTAGCCCCTGCCCCTCATCCCCAGCCCCACCTCCACCCCCACCCCCCATCTGGACCCCCCACCACAGACAATAATACTTTGCACTGCAATTACTTTGCACAATGCAGTTGTTTGCACAACCTGGACACTTTGCACATCACCATGGTGTTATACTGTTGTTGTTTTTCTATGCATTGTATATACTTTTGCTTAAATTTTAAATTTGCCTCACCTTTTATATTTTATCTTCTATATATACATATGTATATATATATATATTTTTATTTTATATTTTATTTTATATTATTTTATATTTGGATATTGGGCTGCTCCAGGACCAGGGGAAACCAATTTCGTTGCATCCCATGTTTACATGTGTTGTAATGACAAATAAAACTCCTTGAATCCTTGAAGTATGTAAAAAAATGCTACTCAAGTACTGAAAGTAAAAGTACAAGTACTGTTGTTTATATTATTTCAAATATTTATTAAGGCACAACTTCTAATGTTACAGTGTTACAATGTTCATGGTAGAGTTCTGTGATTTCCCATGGTCTGTGAATGCGTCTGAGTGAATGCAGAGCGAGGGGGCGGCGGAGTATCCGAGTAAAAGTATTAAACTCATCAACAATATGTAGTGCAGTAAAAGTGGAAGTGGGGAAAAAAGTAATACTCCAAAAAAGTACAGATACTGCATTTTAGTACTTAAGTAGTTCCACTTCGTTACTATACATCTCTGGTAACGCTGTAACAGATTACTTTTAATTGATAAAATGTATTATTATGAAAACTACTTTCCAAAGTAACTATACCCAACACTGGTAACTATATACATATTAAAAAGATATAAATCATATATCTTCCTTACACATGTTTATAATATTTGACAAACCCTTTAATATTTGTTGTATTATTATATTATGTTATGTTATATTATCTTATATCATGTTATGTTATGTTATATTATGTTATATTATGTTATATTTTATTATGTTATGTTATGTTATATTTTATTATATTATATTATGTTATGTTATATTTTATTATGTTATGTTATGTTATGTTATATTTTATTATGTTATGTTATATTATGTTATATTTAATTATGTTATGTTATGTTATATTTTATTATGTTATATTTTATTATGTTATGTTATATTATGTTATATTTTATTATGTTATATTATATTATATTATGTTATGTTATGTTATATTTTATTATATTATATTATATTAGATATTATGTTATGTTATGTTATATTTTATTATATTATGTTATGTTATGTTATATTTTATTATATTATGTTATGTTATGTTATGTTATGTTATGTTATGTTATATTATATCTGAGCTGCACTGTGAGGAAAGCGGAACAAAACAAAGCTTGTTTCCGGCCGTGCTCGCTTTAGTGTGGGTCACTAATGCGAGCAGCACCAGGTGTGTGTACAGATGTGTGTACAGGTGTGTGTACAGGTGTGTGGTGGGGGTGGAGTGAGGGTTCACTGTACATTCCTCAGGTGTGCATGGAGGTGCTGTACATGCAGTCAGAGGTAGTCGATGGGGGAGGAGGTGGTATGATGACACAGACAGAGCAGCATGAGGTGACACAGGCTCCGCAGCACAGGGATGAGGAAGAGCCTCAGCAGGTGTTCCACCTGTTCCTGGACCAGCAGGTGGATTTAAGACTGTGTGGCCCTGATAATGAATCTGATGGCTCGGCCAGATAGAGACGTCATCTGGAGAAATGTATGTTTATAGTGTGTTTCCATTAAATTACAAATCGTGACATAATCACTTAAAGCTTTTTGATTCATGTTTGATGGTAGTTCAGTTTAATTAGTCTGAATAGAAATGCCTACGGGCTGTTTTATAGCTCTAATTGATAATTACTATGCAGAGGGGCTAAGTATTATTATTACTATCATTAATATTATTTTAATGATGCTGCCTCTTGTTTCATCACAGATCCCTCTGGGAGGCGGCCCCGGGGAAGACCCAGGACACACTGGAGGGACTATGTCTCTCGGCTGGTCTGGGAACGCCTTGGGGTCCCCCTGGGAGAGCTGGACGAAGTGGCCGGGGAGAGGGAAGTCTGGGCCTCTCTGCTGAAGCTGCTGCCCCCACGACCCGACTCAAACGGATAAACGGGAGAAGACGAGACGAGACGAGTCGAAGAGGTGCGAGAGCAGCCAGAGGATTCAAACGTGAGGCCGTGACGCTGCTACAGGAAAACAAAGGCTGCACAAACACACGACAGCAGGACTGGACGAAAACAGCAAGGACGCTTTTGTTCATTTTTATTTCTTGCGTGACATTTTCGTCTTGTTTTTATTTTATAGCAGGGGTCCCCAAACTTTTCCGGTGCGGGCCACATCAACTTGCCTTTCTGTGATGGGGCCCGGGTCAGTCTATAACTGAACTGATTTCAGCCCCACCAGGATTTCAGTCCTTTTTTGAAATAGTTGCGGCCTAAAATCTCTGATGTTGCTTTCAAAAGAATTGCTGTGAAAGTTGCTTTTTACATTTTTGTTGCGATTTTGTTGCGGGAGGAAGTGAAAGTTAAATTGCGATTCGACAGTCGCAGAGAGGGTCCACGGCCCCGGGAAGCGGCGAGGTCCGGGCGGGAGGGCGCTGTAAAGCTCGCGGCCGGAGCCGTGAGCCACCTTCACCCCCCGAGCCTTTCCAAGCCGACCCAGAGCCGGTCGAAATGCGCCGGCGGAGGCCAGCCAGAGGGATCTGGACCGTGCGGCGGCCCCTGACCCGCCGAGTCGAATCCCCCGGGCAGACTGTGCGTAAGTTGATCACGAGCAAAGTCACGTCGGAATATACCATTGATGTGTGAGGGGATGAAAATTAGCTGGTACTGTAAATAGTTTGTAAATAAGGTCGATTTGAATTAGAATGCCAAGCTTCATCATTAAGTGTGGATATTTTATAACAGGAAAATGCAGTTTTGAAAAACAGGCCATGTTTAGACGGATTGTTTGGGATCGTTAAGTGGACCGCTCCAGTTGTTTAGGCGGCCCGGATGTGGCCCGCGGGCCGCAGTTTGGAGAGCCCTGCTTTAGAACATTGTGTCATCTCATCTGACCTAATTAACACTAATTAACACTAATTAACACTAATTAACACTAATTAACACTGGTATACGGCAGAGTCGTCTGCATACATTGTGATGTTGATGATCTGTTACGTCAGCGCGTCGGTTTGAATAGAAACTTTTCATAATAAAACACATTCATGCAGAAGAAGATGATTCATAAAGACCGACACCCACTCCGACAAAACAAGCCCAGACACTAAATGTTTTAAATGTGGCGACCCGCGACCTCCAGGAGCCACATCGCAGCAACGCTCTCATATTAATGACGCGGCGGGTGGGACCAGACTCTGAGAAAGCTTTGTGATAACCGGTTATTACACACACACACACACACACACACACTCTGCTTTGCTGTGTCTAATCAGGAGCTCATTCAGAGGCTGGACACACACACACACACACACACACACACACACACACACACACACACACACACACTCATTCGCTTCTTTTGTGTTTTCAGGCGACAAAACTTGTTTTTAGCGTTGGCGCTCCATTTTCTCAGCAAGTCTTTTCTCTGTTTTACTTTGCTCTTAACGATTCTCCCGCTGTGGTAACTGTGCTCAGATGTACTCGAGTATTTGTTCAGATTACATTACTAGTAATCGTTCTGCAAAACGAGGATAAAGTTTTTTCATCTTAAAGGTCCGGTGTGTGTGTGTGTGTGTGAGCTAGTGACACCTAGCGGTGAAGTTGTCAATTGCAACCAACTGAATACTCTGCCACGTCTCAGCCTCTCCTCCCAAACAAGAAGAAGAGTATTATTATTCAAGTCCTGCAAAGAAATACTCAAATAAATCTCAGACACCGGACCTTTAACGTCGGAGCTCGACTGAAGGTCGACCTGAGATGTAAACGCCGCCCGCCAACAATCGGAGCGGCCGACTGACGATCCCAAACAATCCGTCTAAACGTGGCCTGTTTTCCCCTCACACATCAATGGTATATTCCGACGTGACTTTGCTCGTGATCAACTTCCGCGCAGTCTGCCCGCTGCGACCGGCTCTGGGTCGGCTTGGAAAGGCTCGGGGGGTGAAGGTGGCTCACGTCTCCGGCTGCGAGCTTTACAGCGCCCTCCCACCTGGACCTCACCGCTTCCCGGGGCCGTGGACTTAGTGCTCGCGGCGCCCTCTCTGCGACTGTCGAATCGCGACTTATCGCAACTTTCACTGCAATTTTTTTGAAAACCTCATGCAACATCAGAGATTTTAGGCCACAACTATTTCAAAAAAGGCCACGAAATCCTGGTGGGACTGAAATCAGTCATAGACCCCGGCCCCCCATCACTGAAGTTGATGTGGCCCGCACCGAAAAAAGTTTGGGGACCCCTGATTTAAAGGCTTAAAAGACAAACCAAATATAATTCATATTTGATAATTGTAGTTTGAAAAGATTGACTCGTTTTAAGTGGAAACAACAATATGAATGTAAAATATTTGCACAGCAGTTTTTTGGTTATTAATGGCTTCGTCATGTGTGATGATGTTAGTGCGCATAACAATGAGACGGGAACAATCCATGAAATAATCATAACGTGCTCTGAAAGTTCAACATTTGAATAAAACATGTTTATTACAGATTTATGGCTCAGCTGCAGCTTCAGGGCGACCTGAGGTCTCGCCCCTAAAGACCCCCAGCTCCTCCTCAAATGATAATAACTTCAGTAACTCCTGGAATTTAAAAAGTTCCAGGCGTTCCTGGAAATCCTGGCGACCTCCTCACCTGTGTGTGAGCTTCACACTCAGGTGAACGTCCGAGGGGAGTGAAAGTCTGTGTCGACAAGTGAGAACTCGCCTTATGTCGTGTGCCACACGTGTGAAATAACAACTACAGCCTGGACTTTATAGACTTTATACATATATATATATATATATATATATATATATATATATATATATATATATATATATATATATATATATATATATGGCAGTGATCTGCATGAAGATTCACTCTCCTGCTGAAGTGAGTCGTACTTAATGGAATAAAAAAACGTCCGTTAACCGGTAATTGTTAGCTGTCAGTCATTGTCTCACAAACAGAAGCCGAGGCAGAGAGTCGATGTGATTCAGGATAATGGCTCCGTGTCATCAGGCCAGCAGACGGTTCAGACTTTCCTCTGTCAGTCAGCATAATGACTCCTTACTTTATTTCTCTGCAGTTTAACTTTCAAAAGTTTTAAATGTTTTCTGGTTTTCCCTCTGATGTCCTCCGGCTGCTCCGCCTCAACTCTCTGTGATTTACAGAGTTTATGATGGACAGTGAAGTAACCTGCTGACAGCTGTAGCTGCTGTTAGCTCATGTTAGCTCAGTCTGTTAGCTGCTGTCAGTTCATGTTAGCTCAGTCTGTTAGCTGCTGTTAGCTCATGTTAGCTCAGTCTGTTAGCTGCTGTTAGCTCATGTTAGCTCAGTTTGTTAGCTGCTGTTAGCTCATGTTAGCTCAGTTTGTTAGCTGCTGTTAGCTCATGTTAGCTCAGTCTGTTAGCTGCTGTTAGCTCAGTCTGTTAGCTGCTGTTAGCTCAGTTTGTTAGCTGCTGTTAGCTGCTGTTAGCTCAGTCTGTTAGCTGCTGTTAGCTCATGTTAGCTCAGTCTGTTAGCTGCTGTTAGCTCATGTTAGCTCAGTCTGTTAGCTGCTGTTAGCTCATGTTAGCTCAGTCTGTTAACTACTGTTAGCTCATGTTAGCTCAGTCTGTTAGCTGCTGTTAGCTCAGTCTGTTAGCTGCTGTTAGCTCATGTTAGCTTAGTCTGTTAACTGCTGTTAGCTCATGTTAGCTCAGTCTGTTAGCTGCTGTTAGCTCAGTCTGTTAGCTGCTGTTAGCTCATGTTAGCTCAGTCTGTTAGCTGCTATTAGCTCCGTCTGTTAGCTGCTGTTAGCTCATGTTAGCTCAGTCTGTTAGCTGCTGTTAGCTCAGTCTGTTAGTTGCTGTTAGCTCATGTTAGCTCAGTCTGTTAGCTGCTGTTAGCTCAGTCTGTTAGCTGCTGTTAGCTCAGTCTGTTACTGTTAGCTGCTGTTAGCTCAGTCTGTTAGCTGCTGTTAGCTCAGTCTGTTAGCTCATGTTAGCTCAGTCTGTTAGCTGCTGTTAGCTCAGTCTGTTAGCTGCTGTTAGCTCATGTTAGCTCAGTCTGTTAGCTGCTGTTAGCTCAGTTTGTTTACTGGTGTTTTGGAGGTTTACAGAGAAAATGCTGACGGGGAGCAGAGCCGTTGTCGTGCCAGAACCGGAGCCGGGCTCTTCCATGGACGTAATGCTGCAGAGCACGGAGGGTTAGTTAAAGGTTTTTGACGAGTTGTGACAGTTTCATAAACTTCAGGCCTGTGAAATGTTTCATGCAGCCTCAGTGAGAGAATATTTTCTGCCATGTGAGATAACGAAGCTTTCAGCGGCATCTGCTGAGGCTAATTAACAGACTTCATTAGAGCGGCGGCTCTGTACTGTCAAAGCTCTTTGTTCCTCGGTTGTTCTTCAGCCTGCAGCTCTCTGCCCACGGCTACAGCTTTCTGTTTATGAGTAACCTGAAGAGTTACGTCACATCCCCACTGGGGACATCTGCTGTGATTTGTCAGCTTGTTACATTTTTGCATGTTTAATAAAGGAGAAACAGTTTATGGATGATGAACACTCTGCTGAGAGTTATGACGGGAGAAGAAACATCCACCACCAGGAGCTGCTGGCAGAGGAAGTTTGTGCAAAAGGATTCAGGTATCTTCACACCTGCCGGTGTCGTGACCAGAACCGGAGCTCGGCAGCTTCTGTGGACGTGATGGCAGAGGAGAAGAGAGCGATGCAGAGCATCCTTCCTCGTCGAGAAGCTGATCGGCTGCAATCTGTACGATCCCTCCACCAGAACAAACGCTGACTCAGAGAAATAAACTGTAGCTGAAGTTTAACACTGAGGAGTGAAGTCGTTTTAGCAGCACACAGTGTGAATGAAGGTTATCTGCTCAGCTAACCGGCACGCTGATGGGAAAAGTGAGGGCTCTGCAGGAAATGACAGTTCACTGCCTGAAGGAAGAGCTGCAGTTTGTCTGATGACACGTTCAGAAGCAGAGAAAGGTTTCAGATCAACTTCGGCCTGGTTCCATTTCTCTGGTAAAATGCTGTTTTCGTCCTGTTTCTGCACCGATGGCAGGGTTAGTCATTATGAGTCCATCAGGGTCTGCCCATCATTGGTGCTGAGCTCTCGATCTTCCAGTCCATCTCGGTTCCAACCTTCACCTCTGGTCATGAGCTTCGGGTAGTGATTGAAAGAATGAGATGTTGAAACAAGCTGGGATGATCCGGATCTGCCTGGGTGCCTCCAACCTAAATGTTTTCTGGTTTTCCCTCTGATGTCCTCCGGCTGCTCCGCCTCAACTCTCTGTGATTTACAGAGTTTATGATGGACAGTGAAGTAAACTGCTGACAGCTGTAGCTGCTGTTAGCTCATGTTAGCTCAGTCTGTTAGCTGCTGTTAGCTCATGTTAGCTACTGTTAGCTGATGTTAGCTCATGTTAGCTCAGTCTGTTAGCTGCTGTTAGCTCATGTTAGCTCAGTCTGTTAGCTGCTGTTAGCTCATGTTAGCTCAGTTTGTTAGCTGCTGTTAGCTCAGTCTGTTAGCTGCTGTTAGCTCATGTTAGCTCAGTCTGTTAGCTGCTGTTAGCTCATGTTAGCTCAGTCTGTTAACTGCTGTTAGCTCATGTTAGCTCAGTCTGTTAGCTCATGTTAGCTCAGTCTGTTAGCTGCTGTTAGCTCATGTTAGCTGCTGTTAGCTCAGTCTGTTAGCTGCTGTTAGCTCATGTTAGTTCAGTCTGTTAGCTGCTGTTAGCTCAGTCTGTTAGCTGCTGTTAGCTCATGTTAGCGCAGTCTGTTAGCTGCTGTTAGCTCATGTTAGCTCAGTCTGTTAACTGCTGTTAGCTCATGTTAGCTCAGTCTGTTAGCTCATGTTAGCTCAGTCTGTTAGCTGCTGTTAGCTCATGTTAGCTCAGTCTGTTAACTGCTGTTAGCTCATGTTAGCTCAGTCTGTTAGCTCATGTTAGCTGCTGTTAGCTGATGTTAGCTCATGTTAGCTCAGTTTGTTAGCTGCTGTTAGCTCAGTCTGTTAGCTGCTGTTAGCTCATGTTAGCTCAGTCTGTTAGCTGCTGTTAGCTCATGTTAGCTCAGTCTGTTAGCTGCTGTTAGCTCATGTTAGCGCAGTCTGTTAGCTGCTGTTAGCTCAGTCTGTTAGCTGCTGTTAGCTCAGTTTGTTAGCTGCTGTTAGCTCATGTTAGCTCAGTCTGTTAGCTGCTGTTAGCTTAGTCTGTTAGCTGCTGTTAGCTCAGTCTGTTAGCTCAGTCAGGGGCAGACCCAGAACCTGCTGGAGGGATTACATAGCCCATCTAGCCTGAGAACGCCTCGGGATCCTCCAGGAGGAGCTGGGATGTGTTGCTGGGTCGGCCGCTGCTCCTTCATGTGGTGGTTCAACATCCGAACAGGATCCTCCTGGGCGCCTCGAAGCCACGTGTGTCCAAACTTTAGACTTCGAGGGGTTGAGAAGCCACCTCCCGTCAAGGCTGGACGTCTGTTCAAGTCGTTCCAGCTCTGTATTCAAAGCGTTCACGTGTCGGGGATTATTCTCTGCGTTCATTCCTCAGATCCAATTTAACTTTGAGTTCTGAAGAGCTCAGCTGACAGTCAGTACAGACGCTGAAGGACATTTTACAGCCGAACGCACAAAATAAATGTCATGTTAGTAAGAGAAGGTCCGAGGTCAGAGCCGCTCGACAAAGAGCGTGAAACACTCTGCGCCTGAGCCGGATGCTGATCACAAACTCATCATTTCTTCTCGGTCGTCTCTGATGATGAAGCTCTGAGGTCGGGAGCCTCTTTCGGTTTTAATGTTCGCTCTCGTTCTTTTGTGAGAAACACGAGACGATCAAACCTCGCTCACGGCTTTTAATTCAACTCCGGCTGTCCCCGTCACCGGGCTGCATGTCTGTGACCAGAACACATTAAAGGTCTGAGCGTCCCTGTAAGATCTGTTGAATCTCGATTTCACGGCGTTGTGGTTTGGATCAGAAAAACCGACAGGCCGTCCGGTTCTGGTTGTTACAGCCGACACTTCAGCAGGGCTTTGTTGTTTGGTCTCTAAAGTGTAAAGGTGACGAGGGAATGAAACTCTCTTCAGCTTCGTGTTAATGGCGATCGATCAGTAAATCTTGAAAACGTTCTCATCTTATAAAGTGATCGCTCCAGTTTACAGCCGCGCTCGGTTCAAAGAAGAAGAGACGGAGACGAAAACATGGAAACACATTTTAATACTTGAAGAACAAAAGTTCAGACGACCAAAAAGGAAATCAGCCGCACACATTCATCATTCATCTTTAAACCGGTGGATGGCGCCGGTTCTGCAGTCTTCGGTTCTTGGTTCTTGAGATCGGTCTCAGACAAAGAGGCCTCTGGATTTTAGTTCAAGACCAAAACTTCAGTCACTTCATTTGGTTTCCTGAACGGCAACTGTGTCTGATACTCAACCTCCACCCAAAGAGTTTGGTGGTGTCAGCGATACGGACTCTGGGTCTTGGTCCTGACTTCGTCTCGGTGAACGGACCCGTCCTGTTTCTGTTTTCCCGCCTCTCTGCAGCTCTAACAGCTGATCTCATCTAATCTTTGTAAATTTGTCGTGGTTTTGAGTTGAAGTCGGATTTTTGGGGCACAGAAACGTTTCGATGTTTTCGCTGGCGGCGCAGGAATCCGTCTCCTCTCAGCCGTCGGCAGCTGATCGGTCGACCCAGTCCCAGACGTGGACGGAGCCATCGGAGGCCGCGGACAGCAGCGTCCGAGCCCGCTCAGGATGCCAGACGTGGGAGGTCACGAAGACGGGGACGCCGTCGTCGGACTGCGAGGACACCGCATGACCGCGATGCTCGAACAGCGGACGGACGTCCTGAGGCTCCGCCCTCCAGACTGAGGTGTCGTAGATGTGGACCGCTCCGCTGAAACCTGGAGGAGGTAGGAAACAAATGTTACTTCATCGAATGACAGTTTATCACGGCAGTTGCTGAATATCACAAACGTTAAAGATCCAGTGAGCGGGATTTAGTGGCATCTGGTGGTGAGGCTGCAGATTGCAACCACCTGAACGCCCCTCGCCGCGTGAGGAGCAGTCGGTGCTGATCCAGTAGAGGAAAGCTGAACTAACCCGACACTGCGATACAGTCGTCCAGCGCCGGAGCCCACGACACTCTGACGTCGTCCACGTTGCAGCAACGTGTTTGGACGTCCAGCTGCGCTCGACTCACGGCGCCTCCCGGCTTCCTCAGGTCCGAAATCACCGTTAGTCCGGACGAGGAGAGTCGGACGATCCTGCAGCTGGACGGATCCAAACAGGACGGACCCGCCGAGACGTCTGTCCACCAGGTGACGGATTCACCCGAAGGCGCAGGCGAAAGCTGAGGAGCGTCAGGCGTCCGAGTGTCTGCGACATGAACGTTCCCGTTAGAGCAGCCGACGACGAAGACGGCATCGGTCACGAAATGGAGGGAACCGACCGGATCCGCCGAGTCCGACTCTGCTGGGACGAAAACAACACATGAGAAGTCGTCAGACGTCGAGTTCTGAACGTGCCGGATCGCGGAGGGTTACCCAGTTTATACAGAGGCTGTCCTGAGCTCAGCTCGGTCAGCTGGACGTCGCCGCTCTGAGCGCCGTGAAGAACTCGCGGCCGCGACGAGAGTCGAGCTGCGACCCGGCTGCCTCCCTCTGAGACGCCCCGCCTTCCCTTCACACTTCCTGTTCGCCTGATCACGTCTGTCATTGGACGATGAGACATTCACTCAGTTTCACTGGAACTACTTCTTCAGTACGAAGACGTGAATTCATCAGAACATCACGGAGCGTGACGGTCTTCAGGTCTCGGGTCTTAAATTAAACTCACCGCTGTCGTCTCCTCCGAGGTCCCAGACCTGCAGGTCCGAGCTCAGCCCGTCGTTGGTAACAACACACCTGAAAGCAGCAGCAGCACATTAAGTCTAATGAATATTCAAATGAAGTCAAATTAATCTTCTCTGTGCTGCACTCTGATCCGACACACCGTGACTCACATACAGGACGTCAGAGCTCATCGTATTACAACACTGCTCCTGCTGGAGTCTCCAAAAGTGGAACGGGACCCAGAGCCTTCAGCAGAACCAGCTCCCAGTTCTGGTTCTGGAGGAGGAGCCTCTCTCCACATCTTGTCTCCTTCTTGTCTCGCAGGTTGTGACGACGTCCAACACTTTTATTATCATCCTCATTAAATCACAAATAGTCAGGTTTCTATTTTAATTATAGTTTTTACTATCACGACCGTTTGCTGCTCTGAGCTCACAGCAGGCGTCTGTTTCTGTTGTTTGCTCGCGGTGAGAAATGTCGTTTTATAACGAGCGTTTGTTTTGTTTTGTCGTTAACGAGTTCATTAATGCAGAAATCAAACCAAACTAAGAAACTCACCGTGTTCCCGGGACGTGTCTGAGACGGCGAACGGGACCGTCTGTGAAGCCGCCGTGGACAACTTTGAAATCCCGTTCTGCACAGAGACCCTGAACACAACACCACACACACACACACACACACACACACACACACACACACACACACACACACACACACACACACACACGTCGTATTCATAAAATCAAACCACCACGTTTGGACTGATCTCACGTTTCTCACCTTGTTTTCGTCAGCGAAGAGTTTCAGCGGCAAACGAAGCTCCAGAATTTCATTTTTAGACGAACTGTACCCGGCGACACACACGGCTGGAAACACGACACACACACACAGTCTGTTATTAAAATTAAGATCACGCTGCTCTCCAGAGGTTTTAAATCATACGATGTGTGTGTTCCTGTTTATTACAGGACACTCCCCTTTATTAATGTTCAGGTTGATGTATGAACAGAGGAGACATTCAGATCATGCTGAATCCTGATTCAGGGAAAAGAAAAAGATGCTAATGTGTGCAGACTGCTCTTTTCCTCTGTGACCACTTCACTGCCAAACGCTCCTTCTTGTACATGAAAAATAAATTCAGCTTAAACTTTGAATCCAGTTTTCCTTATTTAAGGGTTTTTCTTTCAAACGTCCGTTACAACGAAACAAACTGACTCACTCTTCCCTGACGTCCACTCGATGACCCGCGTCGGACGTTCCAGCTGATACACGTGAAGGTCTTTGTACCTGGAGAGAACAAACAGGTTCACGAGTTCATCAGAGATAAATAAGAAATATTTTTACATATGAATTCAGGTAGAAGTTGATGAGAAGATTGTTCAGGACAGCAGCGATCGTGTCCAACACATTCAGGTAAATGCTGGAGACGCTGTGGGACAAACTGGTAACCACGGACACGTCCTACACTGGAGACGGTTTGAGATTTTTATTTGATTTCCAGTCAGGCTGCGTATTACGTCTTCACTCTCTTCAAGTCACTTAAAAGCCGCCTGTTTAAAAATCACGTTTTCCATCTGATTCATTCTTTAACCTGTTTAATGTTGTGTTCTTGTAATTTGATACTTTTTGTTTTTTTGTTTGTTTCTGTTAATTGCTGGGTGACAGAAAGGTGCCTATGAAATAAAATAAAATGGATTATTAATATTATTATTATGTAATTACTCTTATTTAACACGTTCAACCTGAAGACAGCCACAGGTGAAGTTTGTGTTCACATTTTTTACTTTTACTCCTTAATAAAAATCCAATATTTAACTTTTAAACTCTCATAAACAATCACACACGTGCTGCAGATGAAACATGAATGACTTTCTTAAATCAGCAGCATCAGCTGTTTGATTCGGCTCACAGTGATCACCATGACGCGACTCTACAAATCTGTTAATTAGCGTTAATTGGTGTTAATTTACAACAAGAAAAAAAAACAGACGTGTCTTTGACTTGAGATAATTTCAAAATAAAAGCCGCTGAGGATGAGATGCAGAGCACGTGTTGTGACGCTGCAGCTGAAACACGTCTCACGTCTTCAGGGACTCGATGAACCAGTCCTCTAACACGTCCTCAGACTGCTCCGTGTCCTCCATGTCCTGCGTGTCCTGCGTGTCCTCCGTGTCCTCCATGTCCTGCGTGTCCTGCGTGTCCAACACGTGAGTCTGTTGTTGTTGTCTCCTCATTCTTCTTCTTCCGTTTCTTTCCGGGTCATTCAGCTCGTAGACCGAGTCACGTCGCCCCCTGCCGGACAGCAGCGTCACAGCAGCTTTATAACCGATGATGAGTCGTACGTGAACGAGTCGGTTCACAGAGCCGGCTCCGCGTTGAGTGATCGCGGACAGTTTGAAAACACAAAGGCAGAATTTAGCAAAGCGAAGCTTCACAGACACGTGAGGACTGCGCTTCAACAACAGTTAATAAACCTTTAAAAACTTAAAAAAGGTGTTTCCATCTGCTTTGTGCTTCCACAAGAGTCAGTGTATTCATTGGGCAATGAAAGCAATTTGTGTACACATACAAATCAAACAGTGCTAAACTTGGCTGAATTATTAAAGGTATATGTAGCACCCTGTTACCTTTGTTTAAGAGGGTCTTGTGTTTTCCTGTGTCAAAAACAAGAGAAGCAAGGGCTTGGCTCTGTTCTGAAGTTCAGAAAATATTGTTTGTTATTTTATTTCTTTAATTGAAAACAAATCGAGGGTTTATGATCGTCTGGACTCTGGAAGTTTTGGGTGTGGTCGCTGTACAGGCGCACAAACTGAACAGTCTGGGATTTCATCAGCCGGCACTGGTTAGTGAGTTTAAATGAAACAAACAAACGTTTCGATTATGTGAATATATAAAATCTCCAGGAAGATCCAGCGAATGAGTTCCAACTGTGCGGCAGCATTTATGGTAGAATAACTAAAATAAACTGAAAGAGTGTTTTCGCTGTTTATTTGAGTTCATGTTAAATAAATGTTCCTCTATTTATTTATTTATTTATTTTTTTTTTTTTTTAATTTATTTTCATTAGATCTGTGTGTGTAATAATAATTATTTTGCTAATTGGGTAATAATTGTGATTTGTATTGAAAGAAGGTGGTTGTAAATATAAATATATATTTTATATCTGTAAAACACAGATTTCATGTTTTAGTAGACTCCTGCTTTTACACCTCCCATGCTAAAATGTTTCAAAGGCAACTGAGGTTTGTAGAATTATTCTGTATCAAATTAGAACTGAGTGGGCCGACTCTTCTCGGTGAGCTGAGTCAAATGATCTGACTCCCTATAAAGAGCCGAACTTCCCATCACCCCTTTTTTGTTTTTATATATAGAAACTTTATTAAACTGAACGTGAAATGACTTCTCCGCATTTAACCCGCTAATATCCGGAACTTCTTTTAAAGAGGGTTTGACAGATCTGACAATGTGAAGATGCTCAAACTAACATTTTAACAATAAAAAAATTACCAATAAAAGTTACAAATAAATGTTCTAACCATTTTAATTTCATTGTCACAATTATATATTTTTAATGACAGTGTAACCAAATCTAAACCAATGAGGCGTGAACAAATCTAACAGTTCTTCTTTCTGTCACATCTGGAGTCAGATCACAGAATAAACTGGATGAACACGTTAAACTGTATGAACACGTTAAACTGGATGAACACGTTAGACTGTGTGAACACGTTAAACTGTATGAACACGTTAAACTGGATGAACACGTCAAACTGTGTTAACACGTTAAACTGTATGAACACGTTAAACTGTGTGAACACGTTAAACTGTATGAACACGTTAAACTGTGTGAACACATTAAACTGTATGAACACATTAAACTGTATGAACACGTTAAACTGTATGAACACGTTAAACTGTATGAACACGTCAAACTGTATGAACACGTCAAACTGTGTGAACACGTTAAACTGTGTGAACACGTTAAACTGTGTGAACACGTTAAACTGTATGAACACGTTAAACTGGATGAACACGTCAAACTGTATGAACACGTCAAACTGTATGAACACGTTAAACTGTATGAACACGTTAAACTGGATGAACACGTTAAACTGTATGAACACGTTAAACTGGATGAACACGTTAAACTGTATGAACACGTTAAACTGTATGAACACGTTAAACTGGATGAACACGTCAAACTGTGTGAACACGTTAAACTGTATGAACACGTTAAACTGTATGAACACGTTAAACTGTATGAACACGTCAAACTGTGTGAACACGTTAAACTGTGTGAACACGTTAAACTGTGTGAACACGTTAAACTGTATGAACACGTCAAACTGTATGAACACGTTAAACTGTATGAACACGTTAAACTGTATGAACACGTCAAACTGTATGAACACGTTAAACTGTATGAACACGTCAAACTGTGTGAACACGTCAAACTGTGTGAACACGTTAAACTTGATGAACAAGTTAAACTGGATGAACACGTTAAACTGGATGAACACGTTAAACTGGATGAACACGTTAAACTGTATGAACACGTCAAACTGTGTGAACACGTCAAACTGTGTGAACACGTTAAACTGTATGAACACGTTAAACTGTATGAACGCGTTAAACTGTATGAACACGTTAAACTGTATGAACACGTTAAACTGTATGAACACGTTAAACTGTATGAACACGTTAAACTGTATGAACGCGTTAAACTGTATGAACGCGTTAAACTGTATGAACGCGTTAAACTGTATGAACACGTTAAACTGTGTGAACGCGTTAAACTGTATGAACGCGTTAAACTGTATGAACGCGTTAAACTGTATGAACACGTTAAACTGTATGAACACGTTAAACTGTATGAACACGTTAAACTGTATGAACACGTTAAACTGTATGAACGCGTTAAACTGGATGAACAGGTTAAACTGTATGAACGCGTTAAACTGTATGAACAGGTCAAACTGTATGAACACGTTAAACTGTGTGAACACGTTAAACTGGATGAACACGTTAAACTGTATGAACACGTTAAACTGTATGAACGCGTTAAACTGGATGAACGCGTTAAACTGTATGAACACGTTAAACTGTATGAACACGTTAAACTGGATGAACACGTTAAACTGTATGAACACGTTAAACTGTATGAACACGTTAAACTGGATGAACACGTTAAACTGGATGAACACGTTAAACTGGATGAACACGTTAAACTGTGTGAACACGTTAAACTGGATGAACACGTTAAACTGGATGAACACGTTAAACTGTGTGAACACGTTAAACTGGATGAACACGTCAAACTGTGTGAACACGTTAAACTGTATGAACGCGTTAAACTGTATGAACACGTTAAACTGTATGAACACGTTAAACTGTATGAACACGTTAAACTGTATGAACACGTTAAACTGGATGAACACGTTAAACTGTGTGAACACGTTAAACTGGATGAACACGTTAAACTGGATGAACACGTTAAACTGTGTGAACACGTTAAACTGTATGAACAGGTTAAACTGTATGAACGCGTTAAACTGTATGAACGCGTTAAACTGTATGAACGCGTTAAACTGTATGAACACGTTAAACTGTATGAACACGTTAAACTGTATGAACACGTTAAACTGTATGAACACGTTAAACTGGATGAACACATTAAACTGGATGAACACGTTAAACTGGATGAACACGTCAAACTGGATGAACACGTTAAACTGTATGAACACGTTAAACTGTGTGAACACGTTAAACTGTGTGAATGTTCATTTTAAACATGACTCATGATGAGTGATGCAAAGTCTGTGAACATTTAAGTTTTAAACGTTTCACTCTGTCTCTTCTCTTTAACAAAATCATTCAGAAAGTCATATTTACTGTCACATCTGCAGATTTATAACAGCAGCAGTTTTGTCCTTAAAGGTTCAAAAGCTTCGTTACGTCAACCAAACAAATATGTGACAATCCCACCAGGCCATAAATAATTTATTATAAATATGAAGCTGAGGGCTGAAACATGAAATCTGACCGCGGGCCGTGATTGGCCCCCAGGCCCCCCAGGCTTATATTCAAATGTGAACAATCAGACTTTACTGTATTGTCTCTATTGTACTAGAGGACAGATGGTGTGAAGATACTAGTGTGTAGAGCAGTGAACGTCAACTGACGGCCCGCCAGAGGTTCCCATCTGGCCCCCAGAATATTCCTGTATTCAGGTTTATCCTAGTGAAGAGGACAAAGTGTGTTTCTACATTTTTCTTTAAGTGAAATGAAACAAACAGCCTCAGAAAGAGCTTGTGCCAAAGCCCACCTCCGATCAGAAATGACTTTTTATTGTTGCTTTATTGTTTCACCTCTGTCCTTTCTTCTGCCGCACAATAGCGCACTGTTGCAGTGCCTCAATGAAACATAACAGAGAACATTGCACATTGTAAGTGCAAGCTCAGCAAAGATACAAGCGACAAATAAAAGCGCCAGGCTGTCAGTTATTAGAAATGCTACTCTTTACATCAAATCAAAAAAAGTACAAAGTGAAAATCACAGACTGAAATTCTCCTGTTTGGTTAAAGGGAGAAGTGACATTTCTCTGTTTAACATCCGGCTTGGCAGCTGTTGCGCCGGCCTCATGCGCCTGCACTCCTAGTTCATGTTTCACAGCTTCACAGGTGTGTGTTGATCCGAACATGGTGAGCTCACACATGTCCAATGTCTTCGGTGTGTCATCTCTGGGGGACGAGCCACCCAAAGGGCACTCAAGCTTTCAGCACCACGGAGAGCAGCACTGTGATTGGTCGCCTCGCCCGGCGGCTTCACCTTCCCCACGTTAGCAGCTGACAGCCTCGTGAATATGAAGACTGAAATATAGATTTCGCCCCCTAGTGACTCGCTACCATACAGGTGAGTCTGTTAGCACTGACAAAGGCTAAAAAATAACTTGCCTTAAATTGATATATGAAATAATTACTGAGGCATCTGGCCCTGATAGTGTCGGCTGAGGAGAGTTCTGGTCCCTGGACAAGTGTAGTTGATGACCCCTGGTGTAGAGGAACTCCTGCTACAAGTAAAAGTACAAAAGAGTAAGAATACTCCAAGTACTAAAATTAAAAGTACTCATGCAGAATCATCATTTGACATGAAACAGTCACAGGGTTGTATTTTGTGTTTTAGAGACTCTTACCCAGAAACTCCACCGGGCACAGCTGGACACTGTTTTGGTCCGACCTGCACCTGAATACAATGCTTCTGTTTTGCAGCTTGTATGTTGGTCAGCACTCAACCGTACTAACGAACTAATGAATACTAATAATATACTTTAAACCTCCGTACGGTTTTCAATGTTAACATTAAAATGAAACTTTTCTTTCTTTACAGTGGAAAAGGTCTTATCGTTCTTCCATCAGTTGTATTTAACATAACCAACCATGATTTTGATAACGTAACTAGCCATTCTTTTCATTATTAATTAATCTGTCAATCATTTTCTCAATTAAAGCTCCATTGTGTAACTTTTCCATCATGAACTAACAGATGTTCATGTTGATGTACGTAACGCTTTACGGCACCACCAACTTTTTCACTGATTTTGGTGAAACTGGATCATGTTTTATAGAGAAAATGTTTATTTTAATTTGAACAGGTGAGTTCTATAAAAATTCACCCTCAGCTCAGTTGTCTCATTCACACCAGACCTCAGCGATGTTATTCACAGATGTTGTTATCTCTGCCCTGTTTATTTGAGGGCTGTAAACGAAGACACAAAGTTCAGGATTACACCGATACTCACCTTCCTGCAATAAATGATAGAAATCCCCTTGTTATTTTGCTCCATATATTTCCTTGTTCCCTCCCCATCAGAGCTGCACTTTGAAAATGGGCGCAATCTACATGCAGTAAAGTGCGAGAGCGGATCAGAGCAGAGCTCAAACAAGTCTCAGCTCCGATGAAGGGAAAATGCAACATACACAACCGGTATGACTTTTCTTCTTCTTGAAAAAATATCACTACACTGCAGCCAGTATTCTTGTTTTCATTGAACAGAGATCATGAATACGTGCTTTGTTATCTTGAGATGATACAATAATTAATCAGTTATCTTGGGGAAGCTAAAGGTCACATGCGTTTATTGCTTAATAATAAGAATTATCATAAATCAGGAGTGGCATCCGGATAAAGCGGGAGAAGACGAGACGAGACGAGGAGTGTCGTAGCAGAGTGCATGGATGGTGTATTTTACAGTACTGGTAAAAAGTCACAGACATCTTCTGATCCAATGTTTTCTTCATTTTAATTTTCTAGGTTGTAAAACAACACCAAAGACACCAAAACTATGAAATAACTAATAAGAGTCTGTCTGTGGTGTGTGCTTATGCACCAAATGGCAGATCAGAGTACCCAACCTTCCTGGAGTCTAGGTAGGGTCCTAGACGAGAGTCCATCTGGCGACTCAATAGTTCTGTTGGGGAACTTTAATGTTCATGTGGGTTATGACGAAGTCACCTGGAAGGTAGTGATTGAGAAGAATGGTCTGTTTTATCTGAACCCGAGCTGTGCTTCTCATAGATTAGCCAGAACAAACACAATCTTCCAGCATAAGGTTGTTCACTACTAGTACTTGGTGTACCTGGTACCAGAAAACTTTAGGGCGCAGGTCGATGATCGACTTCATGGTCGTGTCATCAGATCTGCGGCTGTATGTCTTGGACAGTCACCACCTAGTAATAAGGTGGATCCGATGGTGGTGGAGAATGCTGGACGGACCTGGTAAACCCAAACAATTACCAGGGTGAACTTCTTGCGCATCCTGGGGGGGTTGAGACATAGAATCCCAGTGGGCCATGATCAAAACCTCTATTGTTGAGGTGGCTGCAAGATCCAAAGATCATCAGTGCCAGTCGTGATGGCAACCTAATAACCTGCTGGTAGACACCAGCGGTGAAGGAGGCCATCAAGCAGAAGATGGAAGCCTTTCAGTCTATGTTGGGCTTGCTGGGTTTCCTTTAAAGGTGTTCTGGGAACGTTTAACTGGGAGGAGATCCGGGGCAGACCCAGAACCCCTGGAGGGATTACACAAAATATCTCACTTGGGAACTCCTTGAGATCCCAGGAGATGGAGAACTTACTTGGGAGAATGATGTCTGGAATAGCCAGCTAAACCTGCTTCAACCCAACCCTGGATAAGTGGAAGAAAATGGATGGATGGATGGATGGATGGATGGATGGATGGATTGATGGAGAACAAAAACTGAGAGAGATTAGAGAAAACAGCGAAGAAGTAAATAACAAGTATAAAACAAAGATGTAAAGAAGAAAATATGATGTGAACTGTGAACTGTGTTACATCCATCCATAGTCGGGTCGCAGGGGCAGCAGCTTCAGCAGGGAGAGCCCAGCCACCCTGCGAAGGAAGCTCATTTCGACCGCTTGTATTCGCAATCTCATTCTTTCGGTCACTACCCAAAGCTCGTGACCATAGGTGAGGGTAGGAACGTACATCGACTGGTAAATCGAGAGCTTCGTCTTTCGACTCAGCTCCTTCTTCGCCACGACGGACCGGTGCAGAGTCCACATCACTGCAGAAGCTGCACCGATCCGCCGGCCGATCTCCCGTTCCATCCTTCCCTCACTCGTGAACAAGACCCCGAGATACTTGAACTCCTCCACTTGAGGCAGGATCTCATCCCCGACCCGGAGGCTGCACTCCACCCTTTTCTGGCTGAGCACCATGGTCTCGGATTTGGAGGTGTTGATTCTCATCCCAGCCGCTTCACACTCAGCTGCGAACCGCTCCAGAGAGAGCTGAAGGTCACCCTCCTGAAAGTCAACAGGACTAGGTCGTCCGCAAAAAGCAGCGACCCAATCCTGAGGCCACCGAACCGCAGCCCCTCAACGCCCTGGCTGCGCCTAGAAATTCTGTCCATAAAGGTTATGAACAGAACCGGTGACAAAGGGCAGCCTTGGCGGAGTCCAACTCCCACAGGAAACATGTCCGACTCTGGCACCGAGAGTACAGGGATCGGATGTGATCCCCCTATAGTTGGAGCACATCCTCCAGTCCCCCTTTTTGAAGAGGGGAACCACCACCCCGGTCTGCCAATCCAGGGGCACTGCCCCCGATGTCCACGCGTTGTTGCAGAGATGTGTCAACCAAGACAGCCCCACAACATCCAGGGCCTTGAGGAACTCATCCACCCCCGGGGCCTTTTTGACTACCTCAGCGACCTCAGCCCCAGAGATTGGCGAGACCGCCATGGGGTCCCCAGACTCTGCCTCCTCAAGGAAAGACGTGCTGGTAGGATTGAGGAGGTCTTTGAAGTATTTCCTCCACCGACCCAAGACGTCCCCAATCGAGGTCAGCAGCACCCTGTCCCAACTGAACACAGTGTTGACAGTGCACTGCTTACCCCACCTGAGCCTCCGGATGGTGGTCCAGAACCTCCTCGAAGCCGTTCGAAAGTCGTTCTCCATGGCCTCACCGAACTCCTCCCACACCAGAGTTTTTGCCTCCGCCACCACTGAGGCCGCACTCCCTTTGGCACGTCGATACCCATCAGCTGCTTCAGGAGTCCCACAGGCCAAAAAGGTTCTGTAGTACTCCTTCTTCAGCTTGACGGCATCCCTCACCGCCGGTGTCCACCAGCTGGTTCGGGGGCCGCCACCACGACAGGCACCGACCACCTTACGGCCACAGCTCTTGTCAGCCGCCTCAACAATGGAGGAACGGAACAAGGTCCACTCGGACTCAATGTCCCCCGCCTCCCCCGGGACGTGAGAGAAGCTCTCCCGGAGGTGGGAGTTGAATCTCTTTCTAACAGGAGATTCAGTGCCCCCCCCAGGGACAAGCCCTGCCCCCCTGAGCGCCGTCTCCGTGGGGGGCGCACGAGCGCCCGAAAATGAAAAAAACCTTGCAAATTTTCGATACCGCTCATTAAGTTAGCGGAGCGGTCGCCCCCCGGAGCGGGGGGTTGACGAGGCAGAGGGGGGCGCACAGGGTTTAGATCAGGGGGGCTCCCAATCACGCCCCTCCAGGTCTCACTGACGCTGCCCAAGTGAGCATTGAAGTCCCCCAGGAGGACAAGGGAGTCCCCAGAAGGGGGAGCTCTCCAGCACTCCCTCCAAAGACTCCAGAAAGGGTGGGTACTCTGAGCTGCCATTCGGTGCATAAGCACAGACGATAGTCAGGACCCGTCCCCTCACTCGAAGGCAAAGAGAGGCTACCCTCTCGTCCACCGGGGTGAACCCCAACGGGCGCGAGCCGGAGGGAAACAAGTATTCCCACCTCTCGCCGGGGGCAACTCCAGAGTGGTAGAGCGCCCAGCCCCTCTCTAGGAAACTGGTTCCGGAACCCACGCTGTGCGTCGAGGCGAGACCGACTATATCTAGCCGGTACCTCTCAACCGCGTGCACCAGCTCAGGCTCCTTCCCCGCCAGAGAGGTGACGTTCCACGTCCCCAGAGCCAGCTTCTGCAACCGGGGACCGCCAGGGTCCCTGCCTCCGACTGACGCCCATCTCTCTTTGCACCTGCCCCCTGAGACCCCTCCCATGGGTGATGGGTCCATGGGAAGGGGGGCCCATGTCACCCTTTCGGGCTTTGCCCGGCCGGGCCCCATGGGTGTAGACCCGGCCACCAGGCACTCGCCAGCGCCTGGCTCCGGGGGGGGGGCCCGGTAACCTGCGTCCGAGCAAGGGAGACCTGACTCCATAGTTCTCTATATTCATCAGGGGTGTTTGAGCTGCACTTTGTCTGGTCCCTCACCTAGGACCTGATTGCCTTGGGTGACCCTACCAGGGGCATGAAGCCCCAGACAACATAGGTCCTAGGATCATTGGAACACGCAAACCCCCCCACCGCGGTAAGGTGTCAGCTCCAGGAGGGGCTGTGTTACATCATATTATCTATTATAACATGGCAGGGGTCAGTGAACACATCATACACTTCCTTATCACTCTATAAAAAACCTTTTCCAGTCAATGTTTTGCTGTTAGATGTTTTTGGATTAATATTACTGCTTTAACATGAAATTGAAGAGAATTTGAGAAAGAGTCGAAAAAAATATGGAGTCATAAGAAGAGTCTGAGGAGTCGAGAAGTATTTTACAACTAAAACTTCAAATGTGGGGCAAAGTTTATCTGAGACTGTAAAAGGTCAGATTTACAATGCTGCTGCTCTAACTGGAATGAATGACAGCATGATAACCCCTTTGCTCCATGTGTTTCCTTGTTCCCTCCCCTTCAAATCTGCACTTTGAATATAGGTGTAACCAACAGAGCGAGAGCAGACAGACCTCATTCACTGTCAAAGCGTGTTTAGATCAGAGCTCAAACTAGTTTCAGCTTTGAGGAAACTCACAGTCGTGACACTGAGAGGAGAAATGGACCAGAATGAAGTTCAACTGGACCGGGAAACCTTCTCTTGTCTGATCTGTCTGGATCTACTGAAGGATCCGGTGACTACTTCCTGTGGACACAGCTACTGCATGAACTGTATCAAAAGCTACTTGGATGATGAGGATGAGAAGAGAATCCACAGCTGCCCTCAGTGTAGACAGACCTTCACTCAGCACAAGACAAACATGTTAGCATCTTTAGTGGAGGAACTGAAGAAGACTGGACTCCAAGCTGCTCCTGATGATCACTGCTATGCTGGACCTGAAGATGTGGCCTGTGATGTCTGCACTGGGAGAAAACTGAAAGCTCTGAAGTCCTGTCTGGTCTGTCTGGCCTCTTACTGTGAGAAACACCTCCAGCCTCATCATGATGTAGCTCCATTAAAGAAACACAAACTGGTGGAGCCCTCCAAGAAGCTCCAGGAGAACATCTGCTCTCGTCATGATGAGGTGATGAAAATGTTCTGCCGTACTGATCAGCAGTATATTTGTTATCTCTGCCCTGTGGATGAACATAAAGGCCACGACACAGTCTCAGCTGCAGCAGAAAGGACTGAGAGGCAGAGAGAGCTCGAGGTGAGTCGACTAAACATCCAGCAGAGAATCCAGGACAGAGAGAAAGATGTGAAGGAGCTCCAACAGGAGGTGGAGGCTATCAATGGCTCTGCTGATAAAGCAGTGGAGGACAGTGAGAAGATCTTCACTGAGCTGATCCGTCTCATGGAGAAAAGAAGGTCTGATGTGAAGCAGCAGGTCAGATCCCAGCAGGAAACTGAAGTGAGTCTAGTCAAAGATCTTCAGGAGAAGCTGGAGCAGGAGATCACTGAGCTGAAGAGGAAAGACACTGAGCTGGAGCAGCTCTCACACACAGAGGACCACAACCAGTTTCTACACAACTACCCCTCACTGTCACCACTCAGCCAATCTACAGACTCATCCAGCATCAAGATCCGTCCTCTGAGGGACTTTGAGGATGTGACAGCTGCTGTGTCAGAGCTCAGAGATAAACTACAGGACGTTCTGAAGTACCAATGGACAAACATCTCACATCTGATAGTGACTAATAATGATGTCCATGTTTCAATGTCAGGACCAGAACCAGAGCCCAAGACCAGAACTGAGTTCTTAAAATATTCACGTGAACTCACACTTGATCCAAACACAGTAAACACAAAGCTGTTATTATCTGAGGGGAACAGAAAAGCAACAGTAATGAAACACCATCAGTCTTATTCTTGTCACCCAGACAGATTCACTTATTGGTGGCAGGTCCTGAGTAGAGAGAGACTGACTGGACGTTGTTACTGGGAGGTGGAGTGGACAGAGGCAGGAGTTTTTATAGCAGCCACATACAATAGTATCAGCAGAATAGGGAACTCAGATGAATGTGTATTTGGACAGAATGACAAGTCTTGGGCATTAAGATGTGAAAAAGACAATTATAGTTTTTATTACAACAAAGTCCGCACTCCCGTCTCAGGTCCTCGGTCCTCCAGAGTTGGAGTGTACCTGGATCACAGTGCAGGTATTCTGTCCTTCTACAGCGTCTCTGAAACCATGACTCTCCTCCACAGAGTCCAGACCACGTTCACTCAGCCTCTCTATGCTGGACTTTATATTTATTCTGGAATCACTGCTGAGTTGTGTGACGTCAAATAGACAGAAGTCATTGAAGGGGTAAATTCTGTCTTTCGTTTCTTAGAGAACCAATATGTAAACTATTTACTGTATTAAATCCTAAAATGACAATGCTGTGTCATCACAGATAAAGTAGGTACGGTACAGTCAGTGTTCCTTTTTTTTAAACTTGCCGGATGTGTGTGATCCGGTGTGATCCTGTAGTGCTCCAGGTTGCCAGAACTAAAACGTACTACAGGCGTAGAAGTAAACTAATGATGTGCGTCAGTGGAGTTAACGTCAGATCGCCCCTGTCTTCTTAATCTCATGGATGCTGTAAGATTCTGTTTCGACAGAGATCCTTATACCGACAGTGGAATTTGCACCACAGAACCAATTAAAACCCCAAGTAAAGTTACATGCTGTTCCTTTAAACTTTTCTTTTTTGTTTTGTTTCCATCATTGTTGCTGATTGTTGTGGCATTTCTTCACCTGTCAATCAAAGACTGTGGGCGGTCCTTTGCCCTCTTCTCATTGATCGTTGTGTAAATGTTTGAGTTTCTGTAGGTGGCGCTCCTTCCTGTGTCTGTTTAGCCATGGAGGCTATCACTGCTCATGATGACTTTAGAGGCAAAGTAAATCTGCACGTTCCAAGTGAGAAATAAAACTCTGGTCTAAAGGGAAGGCAGCTTGTCTTCAGCTTGGCGGCCTCCTTCACTGCTGGTGTCCGCTAGTGGGTTCCTCGGTTGCCACCACAACAGGCACTGACGTTCTTCTGACCACTACTCCTACCAGCCTCCTCAACGATTCATGTTTTGAACGTGGCCCACTCAAATTTTGCGTTGAAGACCTTATGGACAGAGTTCACCCTCACCTGGTGCCACTCACCCTGTGCAACTCCGGAAAAGGAGAGTCCAGCCCCTCTCCGGGACTGGTTCAGAACCAGTGCCATGTGTAAAGGTGAGTTCAACTATATCTGGTTGGTATCACTCCACCTCCCCCACCAACGCAGTGATATTCCAGGTTTTTTACTCTTCTTTAAAACTCCAGTTTGAATAACATTTATTGCCAACTGTTGTCTGTGTCACAGTTCAAAGTCAAACTATTTTACAGCATGTTGTAAAGGACAGATAACACACCCTGACTCAAAGACTGAAAAGCATTCCCTCGTTCTCCAGCTCTCAGTCACAGTGAGCGACACATAATCAGAAGGAGCAGAGATCTGTTGTCTGTCAGAGCGCAGAGAAAGTTTCTGTTCAGAGAAAGTTTCAGTTCAGGAGAAATGGCGCAGAAAGGAGTTAATCTGGACCGGGAAACCTTCTCTTGTCCGATCTGTCTCGATCTACTGAAGGATCCGGTGACTACTTCCTGTGGACACAGCTACTGCATGAACTGTATCAAAAGCCACTGGGATGGAGAGGATGAGAAGAGAATCCACAGCTGCCCTCAGTGTAGACAGACCTTCAAACGGAGGCCTGTCCTGAAGAAAAACACCATGTTAGCAGCTTTAGTGGAGGAACTGAAGAAGACTGGACTCCAAGCTGCTCCTGCTGATCACTGCTATGCTGGACCTGAAGATGTGGCCTGTGATGTCTGCACTGGGAGAAAACTGAAAGCTCTGAAGTCCTGTCTGGTCTGTCTGATATCCTATTGTGAGAAACACCTCCAGCTTCACTTTGAATCCCCCGCCTTTGAGAAACACAAGCTGGTGGAGCCCTCCAAGAAGCTCCAGGAGAACATCTGCTCTCGTCATGATGAGGTGATGAAGATGTTCTGCCGTACTGATCAGCAGTGTATCTGTTATCTCTGCTCTGTGGATGAACATAAAGGCCACGACACAGTCTCAGCTGCAGCAGAAAGGACTGAGAGGCAGAGAGAGCTCGAGGTGAGTCGACTAAACATCCAGCAGAGAATCCAGGACAGAGAGAAAGATGTGAAGGAGCTCCAACAGGAGGTGGAGGCTATCAATGGCTCTGCTGATAAAGCAGTGGAGGACAGTGAGAAGATCTTCACTGAGCTGATCCGTCTCATGGAGAAAAGAAGGTCTGATGTGAAGCAGCAGGTCAGATCCCAGCAGGAAACTGAAGTGAGTCGAGTCAAAGATCTTCAGGAGAAGCTGGAGCAGGAGATCACTGAGCTGAAGAGGAAAGACGCTGAGCTGGAGCAGCTCTCACACACAGAGGACCACAACCAGTTTCTACACAACTACCCCTCACTGTCACCACTCAGCCAATCTACAGACTCATCCAGCATCAAGATCCGTCCTCTGAGGGACTTTGAGGATGTGACAGCTGCTGTGTCAGAGCTCAGAGATAAACTACAGGACGTTCTGAGGGACCAACGGACAAACATCTCACTGACAGACACTGAAGTCCATGTTTCACTGTCAGGACCAGAACCAGAGCCCAAGACCAGAGCTGAGTTCTTAAAATATTCACGTGAACTCACACTGGATCCAAACACAGTGAACAAAAATCTGTTATTATCTGAGGGGAACAGAAAAGTGACATTTATGAAACAACCTCAGTCTTATTCTAGTCACCCAGACAGATTCACTGACTGGACTCAGGTCCTGAGTAGAGAGAGACTGACTGGACGTTGTTACTGGGAGGTGGAGTGGAGAGGTTATGGAGTTCATGTAGCAGTCACATACAAGAATATCAGCAGAGCAGGGAGCTCAGATGAATGTAGATTTGGATTCGATGACAAATCTTGGAGGTTAAATTGTGACATATTCGGTTATGACTTTTATTACAACAGTGTCCAAACTCCCGTCTCAGGTCCTCAGTCCTCCAGAGTTGGAGTGTACCTGGATCACAGTGCAGGTATTCTGTCCTTCTACAGCGTCTCTGAAACCATGACTCTCCTCCACAGAGTCCAGACCACGTTCACTCAGCCTCTCTATGCTGGACTTTGGATCCTTTATTATGAAGACACTGCTGAGTTGTGTGAAGTCAAATAGACAGAAGTCATTGAAGGGTTAAATTCTGTGTTTCATGTCTTCAGCTTGTTTTGTCTTGTTTTGTTTGCTGATTATACTTACAGATTTAAACTTACAGAACATTTTAAATGTTCAAGTAAAGTACCTGAATACTTCCTCCATGAATGTTTGTTTGTAAAGTAAAAACTGATCATGGATCACAAATCAACATTCACATGTCACATGTCTGGTGTCACATGTCCATGTCAGCTCAGGTACAGGTCAGCTGACACGTGGCTGTCTGCCTGTTGGTGACAGTCATGTGACCGCACTGTGTCAAGTTACCACATGATGTCAAGCACACAAGGAAATGTGGATATTTCTTTCAAAATAAAAGTATAACGTTGTTTTTCCCTTTATTTTCTTCTGCATGCTCGCTTTTACTAATCATACATTGTTTAAAGATATACACGTGTGTGTGTGTTTGTCATTTATATGTTGACTCTTTGCGTGTGATCATTTTAATCATGTGTCCACATTAATAAAGGTTTTTGAACTTCGTCGTAGTTGTTGTTGTAAAGTGTCATTTTTTTCATCTGATTCATTATCTTGACACCACAAATTAATTATGTTTTTATCTCAAGAACACAAAGTTTCGTTATCTCAGGAAAACATTTGTTATTTTGATACAATGACATTAAAAACTAAAATAAATAAAATGTATAAATGTATGAACACTCAGGTCTTCCGTAATATAGATATACAGATATATATATATATTTGACAAACAAATCTTTTTGTTATTACTTTGGGTGGATGTGCTTTAAAATGCTGAAATTTCAATAGCAGCTTCTGACTTTTATTTTGAAGCCTAACCGGAAGCCGCGTGTCACAGTTTGTTGACATTGACGTGGTGTGCTGCTAAGCTAAGCTAGGCTAGCAGCCTGTCGGATGGCAGGAGAGGAGAGTTTGACAGGATAGTTTCTCCTCCTCCTCCTCCTCATATGGCAACAGTGTCGGTGAAATGTCCGGTTGTGTGGCTGATCTTGTGGCTCTGCGTCCGGCTGTCCGAGACCGAAAACAACCGGTAAGAAGTCCCGATGTCCGGCTTCCTGTTTTTAGGATAGCCGCTAATGTTAGCCGCTAACCCCCAGACCTGACAGTTAGCAGTTAGCTGTTAGCTGTTAGCTGGCTCAGGTTAAAGTACAGCGGTACGATGCTAACACAGTGCTAACACGATGCTAACACAGTGCTTTACAAAGTTTACAAAGTTGACCGACTGGCCTCAAACACTCCACGCGTGTCTTAACATTTAAATAACATTAAATCAACGTTAATTAGCAGCAGCTGTGTTTAATGGCTTGTTGTGTTTGATGGTTTCTAGCAGCTGTTAGCATGTTAGCATGTTTGAGTGTGGGAATGTTGCTGCAGTAGCACACTTTGGCCACAAGGTGTCGCTGTTTGACGCCACAGCATCTCATCACCGTGGCAGCATATTGCCATGGGAAGTTTATGAAATTTACCCCATTGCAAGCCTATTTGTAAGTTTGAATTATTTAATTGAACAATATCATTGAGACCACGAGCTCAAATGTGTGGCAACTTTGAAAATTCCCACTTTATTTTTATTAATTAAAAATGGAAAGTTTCCAACTTTGTAAATTCCCGCTTTATTCCCATGAATTTAAATGGAAAGTTTCCAACTTTGAAAATTCCAACTTTATTCCCATTAATTTAAAATGGAAAGTTTCCAACTTTGTAAATTCCCGCTTTATTCCCATTACTTTAAAATGGAAAGTTTCCAACTTTGAAAAATTCCTGCTTTATTTAAAATGGAAAGTTTCCAACTTTGTAAATTTCCACTTTATTCTCATTACTTTAAAATGGAAAGTTTCCAACTTTGAAAAATTCCTGCTTTATTTAAAATGGAAAGTTTCCAACTTTGAAAATTCCAACTTTATTCCCATTAATTTAAAATTGAAAGTTTCCAACTTTGTAAATTCCCGCTTTATTCCCATTACTTTAAAATGGAAAGTTTCCAACTTTGAAAAATTCCTGCTTTATTTAAAATGGAAAGTTTCCAACTTTGTAAATTCCCGCTTTATTCCCATTACTTCAAAATGGAAAGTTTCCAACTTTGTAAATTCCCGCTTTATTCCCATTACTTTAAAATGGAAATTTTCTAACTTAGAAATTTCTCGGCATTTTTGCAACCCTACTGCTAACTAGTAGTTAGTTCGTGTAGAAGCGGTCTGGAGTTTGACGCTTCGTTGAGTCGACCAATCAGAGGGCAGCGTTAAACCAGATCAACACATTGTTGATCAGTAATGTTTCTCTACTAAACATCAGGAAACTTTCAAAGCCGTGTAGCAGTGCTCACAGAGAAGCTTCGTCTTACATTTATTAAACGTTTTCAAATGGTTGTTCAGACGTTCTGAAGTCGTATTGGTCATTTGAAGTCTAGAAGAACCGTCAGAGCGCGCAGAGAAACCTCAGCTCAGCCTTTAGAAAACACATTCCTCGATGTGATGAAACCAACGGCGTGTGATGAAATCAAGTCAACACGAGCGCTGCCCCAACTCTGGATTTATCTGTCAACACTCAAAACATATTTTTCCTCCCGGAGGATTCGAGGAAAGTTATTTTGTTTCAGCTCTTTGAGATTTGAGTGAAAGTTTTTCCTTTCATCGCGTTGGAAAAGTTTGATTTAAGTTTCAGTCCTCAGTTTGACAGACGAATGTTTCCCTCGCTCTTTCGTCGTCTTCTGGTTGGTGCCACCTGCTGCTTATCTCACCAACCAACAATAACCAATAAAACCAATATTCTCAGAATGTTTGTGGACGGAAACAGGCGTTTGTTTGTTATAGTTTATGAACTGGCAAGTTGACGTTGACGGGAATGTCGGGAATGTCGTGATCGTCATGACGTGTTCTATTAAAATCCAAACCTGTTGGACGTTGTGTCTCCTTGTAGAGTCTCTATGGACGATGACGTCCTGCTGCCGTACACTGACGGTCACGGCCCCTCCCACTCTCACCGCCACGTCAGGGATTGTCAGCCCATCATTCACGGCAACACCACCCACGAGCGCTGGGCTGCCAGTAAACACGGCGGGCTGCCGGTGGCCGAGTCCACGGTGTTTATATCGAAACAGGGAAGCTCCAGATGGGTTTACGGTCAGTAAGGCTGGCTTTGTTCTGATTCTGACGAAGCAGGATCTATTTCGTCTCATCTCTCCGCCCCCTTTGCTCGCAGGTCACATGACGGTGGTCCACGACCCGCTGAGGACGGTGTCAGTGTTGGAGCCGGGTGGGCCTGGCGGCTGCGGGATGAATCAGAGGGCCACCGTGGTGGAAACGGCCGAGGCCGCCGGGTGTCTGTACGCCCAGAACGCCGGCTTCTTCAACACAAAAACCGACCAGTGTCTGGGCAACGTGGTGAGCGACGGCAGGATGGTGCAGGACAGCGGCGGCGTGCAGAACGCCCAGTTTGGAATCAGGCGGGATGGCACACTCGTGTTCGGGTAAGAGGTCCAACTAGTAACAGTGACACTGACACCAACTCCAACCAAACTACGCCCATCTGCAGCGATGGATTCAATGAAGTGACCCACGGGTCATCACACATCTCTAGCTATCAGCAGCTATCAAACTGAGCTAACAGCAGCTATCAGCAGCTATCAAACTGAGCTAACAGCAGCTATCAAACTGAGCTAACAGCAGCTATCAAACTGAGCTAACAGCAGCTATCAAACTGAGCTAACAGTAGCTAACAAACTGAGCTAACAGCAGCTATCAAACTGAGCTAACAGCAGCTATCAAACTGAGCTAACATCAGTTAACAGCAGCTAACAAACTGAGCTAACAGCAGCTAACAAACTGAGCTAACATTAGCTAACAGCAGCTAACAGCAGCTAACAAACTGAGCTAACAGCAGCTATCAAACTAAGCTAACAGCAGCTAACAAACTGAGCTAACAGCAGCTAACAAACTGAGCTAACAGCAGCTAACAAACTGAGCTAACATTAGCTAACAGCAGCTAACAAACTGAGCTAACAGTAGCTAACAAACTGAGCTAACAGCAGCTAACAAACTGAGCTAACACATTCATCGAACATTTTCCCTGTCTTAGTGACTGCAGTCAGACCGACAGCTTTTATTTTGATAAGGCACAGGCCGCCATTCTTCACGAGAGTTATCAGAAACATTTTGCATGAACACAAATTGCTTCCAGTCGCCTCGCCACTCGCCCGTCCTGTTTGTGCAGACCAGAAACTTTTGACCCAGATTAATGAACGACTCAAAAACAATCCACAGACGATGAGTTCATGTCAACACGACTCTCCGGTCCAACAAAAGAATCTTGTTTTAACTTCGCCAAACGTTCAAAATAAGCTGCTGATGGTTGATTCCTGGAATCGTCTCCGAGGATAGAGCTGGATATTTATACTGCTGCTGCGAGGTCAGGCTTTCACCCACCACGCAAACAAACAGACGTGCTCACACGTTTATCTGTAAACCACGAAAACTCAATTTAACTGGCTTGATACCTGGAAGTCCTCCGTGATGTAACAGTGTGTGTGGGTCAAACACAGCAGGGAGCTCAAGGCTGACGAGTGTGTCATTAGTTTTGTGACCCGATGATGGCGCTAAACATCAGACTGAGTCACGATGCTCCCGTGAACCCGGGCAAAGTGCTCCGTTAATGATGTCCCAACTTTCCTCCAGGTATCTGTCACAGGACGACGTCTCGTCAAACCAGACCAACCCGTTCGTCCAGCTGGTCAGTGGTGTCGTGTGGCTGCTGAGGAACGGCGAGGTTTACATCAACGAGAGCCTGGAGGCCGAGTGTAACAAGACACAGGAGACAGGTACGTCCATCGTCCACATGGCGGAAGGCTTTAGTCTGCTAGTTTTCTGGCTAATCAAACGCCAGAGGAGCCGGTGTGATGGTCATCTCTTAGCTGGTTGTACGCTAAAGCCGCTACCTCACACAGCTAACAAACTGAGCTAACAGCAGCTAACAGACTGAGCTAACAGCAGCTAACAAACTGAGCTAACAGCAGCTAACAAACTGAGTTAACATGAGTTAACAGCAGCTAACAGACTGAGCTAACAGCAGCTAACAAACTGAGCTAACAGCAGCTAACAAACTGAGCTAACAGCAGCTAACAAACTGAGTTAACATGAGTTAACAGCAGCTAACAGACTGAGCTAACAGCAGCTAACAAACTGAGCTAACAGCAGCTAACAAACTGAGTTAACATGAGTTAACAGCAGCTAACAGACTGAGTTAACAGCAGCTAACAAACTGAGCTAACAGCAGCTAACAAACTGAGCTAACAGCAGCTAACAAACTGAGCTAACAGCAGCTAACAAACTGAGCTAATAGCAGCTAACAGTGGCTAACCAACTAAGCTAACAGCAGGTAACAAACTAAGCTAACAGTAGCTAACAGCAGCTAACAAGCTGAGCTAACGGCAGCTAACAAGCTGAGCTAACGGCAGCTAACAAACTAAGCTAACGGCAGCTAACAAGCTGAGCTAACATTAGCTAACAGCAGCTAACAAACTGAGCTAATGGCAGCTGACAAGCTGAGCTAACATTAGCTAACAAACTAAGCTAACAGCAGCTAACAAACTGAGCTAACGGCAGCTAACAAGCTGAGCTAACATTAGCTAACAGACTGAGCTAACAGCAGCTAAAGTAACAGAAACTGGACGAGCTTCAGTTCGCCATATCGTCTCTGACCTGATGTGACTCACATCACGCCACCGAAACACAACACAGCCATGTTTGATTAACGCTGTTATCACACACACACACACCCACGTGTCATAAAATAAATAAGGATGAGTTTCTTTGTTTACATACCACTGAAACACGACCTCAGCTTTGTTCTCTGAACTAACATGAGCTAACAGCAGCTAACAGACTGAGCTAACATGAGCTAACAGCAGCTAACAGACTGAGCTAACATGAGCTAACAGCAGCTAACAGACTGAGCTAACATGAGCTAACAGCAGCTAATAGACTGAGCTAACAGCAGCTAACAGCAGCTAACAAACTGAGCTCACATGACAGCAGCTAACAAACTGAGCTAACAGCAGCTAACAGACTAAGCTAACATGACCTAACAACAGCTAACAGACTGATCTAACATGAGCTAACAGCAGCTAACAGACTGAGCTAACATGAGCTAACAGCAGCTACAGCTGTCAGCAGTTTACTTCACTGTCCATCATAAACTCTGTAAATCACAGAGAGTTGAGGCGGAGCAGCCGAAGGACATCAGAGGGAAAACCAGAAAACATTTCCTCCATAAAATATGATCCAGTTTCACCAGAATCAGTGAAATAGTTGATGCTGTGTGTGTGTGTGTGTGTGTGTGTGTGTGTCTGTGTGTGTGTGTGTGTGTGTGTGTGTGTGTGTGTGTTGATTTAAATGCGTTACAGGACATTTCCGTAAGTTTGTGGACGTGGTGTCGGCCAGGACGGCAGTGGGTCACGACGCTGATGGCAAACTGATCCTGTTTCACATCGATGGACAGACCGAAAGACGAGGGTAAGAGCTGGAGCACGTCTGACCTGCTCTCCTCTGAACGAGGGTGAATTTATATACAACTCACCTGTTCACATTATATTAAGGATTAAAGTTATGCAGGATTAAGAGCAGGGACGCTTTGATTGACAGGTGGGTGTGGTCACAGGTGGCTTTACAGGTGTCATTTGGCCCGCTCAGGTCCACAGATGATCTACGACTCATAAGATGTCACTAAAATCACACTGTCCCTTTAAAATCTTTCGTGTATCATATCGTGACATTAGTGTATCGCTCTGCTGAGGTTGGCGTACACATGTTTGAACTTTTTAATAACACGTCCAGTCACCAACTTTTGGTTTCAGCCTCTGAACTGTTGAACACGAAACAAACATCCGACCTGAGACGTGACGCTCTGTGACAGCATGCAGGACCTTCAGTTGAAATGTTACCTGTGAGACTTCCTGTAAACCTGGTGGAGAACCTGACGAGGTTCGTCCAACAAAAACCGTCTCCGTAAAACTGAAGCTCGAATTATTTTTACAGTCAGTCGATATTTTGGTTGAGAGTGAAGTGAACGTTGCAGTTCGGCACGTACGCGTCCGAGACGGCTGAAATCTGATCATCATCCGAGCTGACGAAGAATCCAGCGTGAACCCGTCTGTCTGCTGCTGATGTTACACTTCATGTTAAAACACGAGACCACAGAGTTATTTAATAAGTCAGAAGATACTGAAGATGAAGATGGGTCGTTGTCTCCATGGTGACGGCATGTAAACACGTGTACGAGCACAACAACGTCTCGTTTGTTTGTTGTCAGGCTGAATTTCTTGTTTGACGGAGCGGACGTTAAACTAAAGACACGATCACGGCCAAGCCGGTCCAGTGAGTTTTCAAAATAAAACACCCAGGAGGAGCAGAGGAGCCAGTGAGTTTTCAAAATAAAACACCCAGGAGGAGCAGAGGAGCCATTGAGTTTTCAAAATAAAACACCCAGGAGGAGCAGAGAATCCAGTCAGTTTTCAAAATAAAACACCCAGGAGGAGCAGAGAATCCAGTGAGTTTTCAAAATAAAACACCCAGGAGGAGCAGAGAATCCAGTGAGTTTTCAAAATAAAACACCCAGGAGGAGCAGAGGAGCCAGTGAGTTTTCAAAATAAAACACCCAGGAGGAGCAGAGAATCCAGTCCGTTTTCAAAATAAAACACCTAGGAGGAGCAGAGAATCCAGTCAGTTTTCAAAATAAAACACCCAGGAGGAGCAGAGAATCCAGTCAGTTTTCAAAATAAAACACCCAGGAGGAGCAGAGAATCCAGTGAGTTTTCAAAATAAAACACCCAGGAGGAGCAGAGGCTTGACCTGCTGCCGTGACCTGGATAAGCAGAAGAAAATGGACAGGTGGACAAAAGAGTCGATTTAACGACATCACGTACCTGCCGTAGAACAACGTGATTTAAATTAGTTATTTATGGTCACGTGACGTAGCTGTAACAGATATTGACAGATGACCTGATGGTTAACGTGATGAAGGTTCATGCTCAGATCTCTGCACCGATCGATGGCATTGATCTGACCTCCACCCTCCTCCCTCCACCCTCGGGCGAGCCCCACAGGTTAATGTCTGTCTGAACATGTCCGCCTCCGTCTGTCTGCTCAATAAAACGCGATAGAGTCAAACAACGACAGCTCCTGTGCACATGTGGCGCCTGATTATCATAAAGCAGCCAAGAGCAAAACAACGAGCAGGAGAACAAATACTCGATTACAAGTAAAAGCACTAAAGTATTCAAGTAACAGAATACTCATGTCTCTGAAAGATGAACGTACGCATCGCGTTAATGCAGCAGCTGATCGATGTTTTTTATATTAATCTGAAAGTTTAAAGGTGTCAGAAATGTGTGATAGAATATTCATAACTTTTTTATTTAGTGTATAAACACCTGAAAATAATTAATTATTCATAAAAACATGGAGAAAATGTGTTTTCTCTGTATGATTTATTATTTATCCAAAGTTCACATTAATGATGTAAATCAGTGAATTTTAATGAGTTGATGTCTCATTTGCATATTTAAACTTCGCCTTGTCTTACTGTCGGAGGTGTCGTCCTCTCTTGTTGCACAGCATGAGTCTCTGGGAGGTGGCTGACTTCCTGAAGAGCTACGGAGTCATCAACGCCATCAACCTGGACGGAGGCGGGTCCTCCACCTACGTGGCTGACGGCTCGTTGGCGAGCTACCCGTCCGATCACTGGTGAGCCGTGAACAGAGGAGCCAACATGCACCCAGCCTCCTCCTCCTTCTTCTTCTTCTTCTGTCTCTCACTCGTCTGTGCTTCCCTCACAGTGATATGGACGACAGGTGGCGCTGTGCTCGCCGTGTCTCCACCATCCTCTGCGTTCACCCGCGACGCTGCCGGCCGACAAACTGCAGCGGACACGGAGACTGCGTGGACGGACGCTGTCGGTGCCACGAGGGCTGGCAGGGCGCCGCCTGCGACTCTCTGCTGTGTCAGCCGCCGGCCTGCGGAGCCCACGGAGTCTGCACCGCCCGTAAGTGTGGAGCAGGTGGAGGAGCAGACGGCTGCTCTTTGTGTCACGTGTTGAGTTTATTCAATCTGCAGGTGATGGACGACACGTGACACGTGACACGCGACACCTTCAGTCCTCAAAGAAACGTTGTGTTGTTATTAACCTCGTCAGAGCTCCACCTTCACCAGCTACGACCTGTTACTGCATCAGGAAACACACACACACACACACACACACACACACACACACACACACACACGTTTCTAAACAGACACACAAACTGAGGAAATAATAAATACATAATTAATAACTCGCTGTGAGATGTGAAACGTTTGCGTCTGTGTTCCTGTTGCTGCCGCGCAACGAATGAAAATAAAGTAAATAAAATAAATTATAATAAAAAATAAAACACGTTCAATGTGTAAATATATAGAAAATAACAATAATAAAACAAAATAAATAAATTATGGTAATAATAAAAACATTAAAATATATAAATAAATATAAATAGTGATAAGAATAATAAAACATTGAGATATATAAAAACAGTAAATAAAATATTCCATTCTGTGTGTTGTGTACTTTAACTTTTGGTACTTTAAGTATATTTCCATGCCAGTACTCGAGTACTCGAGTACTCTGCCTCTCCTGGAGTGTTACATTGTTTCATGTCCGTCTCCTCGCTGTTGCAGGTGGTTGTGCTTGTGATGCTGGATGGAGAGGAGAGAGCTGTAACCAAGGTAACCGAGAAACACACACACACACACACACACACACACACACACACACACACACACACACACACACACACAGTAAACTCACGCCACCCGTCCGTCAGTCATCAGAGTTTGACTCACTGTCTCGCTCCTCTGGCACAGAGAGTTACCATGGTTACGGGGACGCCCTGAAGCATCGTTAGAGTAACGATGCTCAGTACGCTCACACTTCTTCTTCTTCTCACTTTAAAGAGTGCCTCCCTGGTTTCCACGGCGACGGCTGCAACCGAACCTGCGGCTGCGTCAACGGCGCCTCGTGCGACCCCGTCCACGGACGCTGCGCCTGCCCCCCTGGTTTCCACGGCGACACGTGCGAACGCGGTACAGTGCCACGTCACACTACGCAACACGCAGTCGGTGACACACTGCGCCACACAGTGCTGGAATTTAATGTGTGTGTGTGTGTGTGTGTGTGTCAGTGTGTCCTCTGGGTTTCTTCGGCCCGTCCTGCACTCAGGAGTGTCGCTGTGACGACCAGTGTTCATGTGACCCGCAGACAGGAAGCTGCAACGCCACCCTGCGAGGAGAGAGCAACGACACGTTACACAGAGGTACACACACACACACACGCACACACACGCACACACACACACACACACACACACACACAGGCCTGTTGAAGTGTGTGTGTGCTGTCTCCTGTTTTTATTGATCGTACTTTTTTCATCATTTCTCTCTGAGTCTGTTTTTCTGTCTCCCTGTGTCCTCTGTTTGTTTTTGAAGGAGTTGTATGAATAAAGTTATCACTCTCTCCGTCAGCTCCTCCGTCAGCTCCTCCGTCAGCTCCTCCGTCTTGTTGTGGAGAGCTCTCTCGTCTCCATCAGCTCACTTTAATCCTCATTCACTTCTTCAGCTCAGCAGCTGACGGTGTTGAGCTCTCTCTCTCCGCCTCCCTCAGTGATAATCATCATCATCATATTCATAATCACATAATCTGCAGAGCTGGATGTGAGGTGAAACTCTAAACCGTTAGCCGCTGTGGTTACCAACCTCCTGTAGCTCCTGACGTAGCTCCTGACGTAGCTCCTGACGTAGCTCCTGACGTGTTTGTAGTTCAGATCTCTGTCATCAGAAACTTGGACGTCTCTCGTCCTTTTTCAAACAGCTGCAGATAAGTTTTGATCTTGTGTTGATGATTTTTAATATTTAAATCAGGAGAACTAGTTTCTTAGACTGAGATGTAACAGCGATGATCAGCTCTTCTTCTTCTTCTTCTTCCTCCACAGCTGGACGATGTCTCGCCACACAGATGTTTAGAGAGCAGCCTCACCTGACAGAGTGAGTGTCACCTTTGACCTTTGACCTCTCCAAAAACGGTCCGTGTTCTCCTGTTGGGGCGTTTCAGCTCGAGGTCCGCCAGCCTCATGTTGAACAGCCGCTCACGCTGTTTCCTGAAGTTAAAGCAGCGAGTCTTTAAAATCAGAGAGCCTCCACATGCAAGGGAGCAAATGTTAGTGGTTGCCATGGTTTCACAGATGGAGGAAAGTTTTAACCCTCACATGACCAGAAGAGGCAGCAGAGGGCCACAGACCTAAACCTGACAGCAGTGAGTCAGTCTCCATAAGTCCCCATGTTTCACAGCAGAAATAAACATGTTTACAGCCTGGTACAAAAAACAGTTTTGGTCTCTGTAGCTAATTTCCCCGTTCATGACAACTGTACTGAGGGTGAATTTATATACAACTCACCTGTTCACATTATATTAAGACTTAAAGTTATGCAGGATTAAGACGCTTTGATTGACAGGTGGGCGTGGTTACAGGTGGCTTGTTTCAGCAACCAGGCGTCATTGAGCCGCCTCAGGTCTGTGATGATCCATGACTGAGCTGATATTCAGAGGCAGGACGAGAATAAATCCAGTTTTTCTAGAACTTCAGTGTTGAACCAAAAGTAACTGTAAAATCTAAAGTAATCTATTGAATCTAAAGTAATCTGTTGAATCTAAAGTAATCTATTGAATCTAAAGTAATCTATTGAATCTAAAGTAATCTATTGAATCTAAAGTAATCTGTTGAATCTAAAGTAATCTGTTAAATCTGAAGTAATCTGTTAAATCTGAAGTAATCTGTTGAATCTGAAGTAATCTGTTGAATCTGAAGTAATCTGTTGAACCTAAAGTAATCTGTTGAACCTAAAGTAATCTGTTGAACCTAAAGTAATCTGTTGAATCTGAAGTAATCTATTGAATCTGAAGTAATCTGTTGAATCTAAAGTAATCTGTTAAATCTGAAGTAATCTGTTAAATCTGAAGTAATCTGTTGAACCTAAAGTAATCTGTTGAACCTAAAGTAATCTGTTGAACCTAAAGTAATCTGTTGAATCTGAAGTAATCTATTGAATCTGAAGTAATCTGTTGAATCTAAAGTAATCTGTTAAATCTGAAGTAATCTGTTAAATCTGAAGTAATCTGTTAAATCTGAAGTAATCTGTTAAATCTGAAGTAATCTGTTGAACCTAAAGTAATCTGTTGAATCTGAAGTAATCTATTGAATCTGAAGTAATCTGTTGAACCTAAAGTAATCTGTTGAATCTGAAGTAATCTGTTAAATCTGAAGTAATCTGTTGAATCTGAAGTAATCTGTTAAATCTGAAGTAATCTATTGAATCTGAAGTAATCTATTGAATCTGAAGTAATCTGTTGAACCTAAAGTAATCTGTTAAATCTGAAGTAACTGTTGAATCTGAAGTAATCTGTTGAATCTGAAGTAATCTGTTGAACCTAAAGTAATCTGTTGAATCTGAAGTAATCTGTTAAATCTGAAGTAATCTGTTGAATCTGAAGTAATCTGTTAAATCTGAAGTAATCTATTGAATCTGAAGTAATCTATTGAATCTGAAGTAATCTATTGAACCTAAAGTAATCTGTTAAATCTGAAGTAATCTGTTAAATCTGAAGTAATCTATTGAATCTGAAGTAATCTATTGAATCTGAAGTAATCTGTTGAACCTAAAGTAATCTGTTGAATCTGAAGTAATCTATTGAATCTGAAGTAACTGTTAAATCTGAAGTAACTGTTGAATCTGAAGTAACTGTTGAATCTGAAGTAATCTGTTGAATCTGAAGTAATCTGTTGAACCTAAAGTAATCTGTTGAATCTGAAGTAATCTATTGAATCTGAAGTAACTGTTAAATCTGAAGTAACTGTTAAATCTGAAGTAACTGTTGAATCTGAAGTAATCTGTTGAATCTGAAGTAATCTGTTGAACCTAAAGTAATCTGTTGAATCTGAAGTAATCTATTGAATCTGAAGTAATCTATTGAACCTAAAGTAATCTGTTAAATCTAAAGTAATCTGTTAAATCTGAAGTAATCTGTTGAATCTGAAGTAATCTGTTGAATCTGAAGTAATCTGTTGAATCTAAAGTAATCTGTTGAATCTGAAGTAACTGTTGAATCTGAAGTAACTGTTAAATCTAAAGTAATCTGTTGAATCTAAAGTAACTGTTAAATCTGACGTAACTGTTGAATCTGAAGTAATCTGTTGAATCTAAAGTAATCTGTTGAATCTGAAGTAATCTGTTGAATCTAAAGTAATCTGTTGAATCTAAAGTAATCTGTTGAATCTAAAGTAACTGTTAAATCTGACGTAACTGTTGAATCTGAAGTAATCTGTTGAATCTGAAGTAATCTGTTGAATCTAAAGTAATCTGTTGAATCTAAAGTAATCTGTTGAATCTGAAGTAATCTGTTGAATCTGAAGTAATCTGTTGAATCTGAAGTAATCTATTGAATCTGAAGTAATCTATTGAACCTAAAGTAATCTGTTAAATCTAAAGTAATCTGTTAAATCTGAAGTAATCTGTTAAATCTGAAGTAATCTGTTGAATCTGAAGTAATCTGTTGAATCTGAAGTAATCTGTTGAATCTGAAGTAATCTATTGAATCTGAAGTAATCTATTGAACCTAAAGTAATCTGTTAAATCTAAAGTAATCTGTTAAATCTGAAGTAATCTGTTGAATCTGAAGTAATCTGTTGAATCTGAAGTAATCTGTTGAATCTAAAGTAATCTGTTGAATCTGAAGTAACTGTTGAATCTAAAGTAACTGTTAAATCTGACGTAACTGTTGAATCTGAAGTAATCTGTTGAATCTGAAGTAACTGTTGAATCTGAAGTAACTGTTAAATCTAAAGTAATCTGTTGAATCTGAAGTAATCTGTTGAATCTGAAGTAATCTGTTGAATCTGAAGTAACTGTTGAATCTGAAGTAACTGTTAAATCTAAAGTAATCTGTTGAATCTGAAGTAATCTGTTGAATCTGAAGTAATCTATTGAACCTAAAGTAATCTGTTAAATCTGAAGTAATCTGTTAAATCTGAAGTAATCTATTGAATCTGAAGTAATCTGTTAAATCTGAAGTAATCTGTTAAATCTGAAGTAATCTGTTGAATCTGAAGTAACTGTTAAATCTGAAGTAACTGTTGAATCTGAAGTAATCTGTTGAATCTGAAGTAATCTGTTGAACCTAAAGTAATCTGTTGAATCTGAAGTAATCTGTTGAACCTAAAGTTATCTGTTGAATCTAAAGTAATCTGTTGAACCTAAAGTAACTGTTAAATCTGAAGTAATCTGTTGAACCTAAAGTAATCTGTTGAATCTAAAGTAACTGTTAAATCTGAAGTAATCTGTTGAACCTAAAGTAATCTGTTGAATCTAAAGTAACTGTTAAATCTGAAGTAATCTGTTGAACCTAAAGTAATCTGTTGAACCTAAAGTAATCTGTTGAATCTGAAGTAATCTGTTGAATCTAAAGTAATCTGTTGAATCTGAAGTAATCTGTTGAATTTGAAGTAATCTGTTGAATCTGAAGTAATCTGTTAAATCTGAAGTAATCTGTTGAATCTAAAGTAATCTGTTGAACCTAAAGTAATCTGTTGAATCTGAAGTAATCTGTTGAATCTAAAGTAATCTGTTGAATCTGAAGTAATCTGATTCCTGAATCCTCAGGCGTACGTGGCTGGCGATCACCTTCACTCTGGCCTCGCTGCTGTCGGTCAGCCTGCTGGTTCACCTCGCTCAGGCGTGTTGCGGCTCGGCGGCAGCGGCTCGCCTCCCCAAACGGCGGGACTACTCCTACGTCCCGCTGAACGACATCAACAGAGCCGGAGCGGGCGCCGGGAGATCCGAAAAAGGTGGATTTGGACCGGATGACCTGGACTCTGAGGAGGAAATCTGGACTCCGTCACACTCGGGGAGGTCGTAGCGGTCAGGAGGACGACGAGGAGCGAGGACGACGAGGAGCGAGGACGCTCTGCCATTGCACAAAGAGAAGCTGAGTCCAGAGGGACGGACTCGGACTGAATGATTCGCATCAGCTGTCCTGTCTCCTTCCTGCTGGTCAGACATGTGCTTTGCGTTTACAGGTCAGAGGTCGAAGCGTTACTGTCAGGACGAGGCTGGTTCGCTTTTAAACCGAGGTTAATCACCATGGTAACTACGCTGCACAGCTAAACCGCTCCAGGTGTGTTTAACCTCGAGTAGTGACCAATCAGAGCCCTGAAATCATCCTGCCGGGTCTTCGCGTGGACAAACGGAGCGAGTTACAAAAAAAGATGAATCGATCAGCTGTCAGCGATTTAATTCATTCTCAAAATATTTTCGGACCAAACTGCTGATCGATGATTGGAGGAAATCATCAGATTGATCCTAAATCAAAATAAAGTTCAGCTGCAGTGATGAAGACGAGTAGAGACATTTTTAATATTTAATAATATAATAATAATATAATTTATAATTTAATAAGTCAGAGAAACCGTCAGACGGATTAATCAGCGTCGTTATTGGCAGCTACAGTTTAATTAATTATTGAAGTTTCTTTCAGATAATCAGACTCGAATCACGACGATTCAACCTTCGTGTGACTTTGAGTCCACGTCACGCTGCGGCTGCGTTTCAGCTCGTTGCCACGTAAACAGTCGAACTTTGAACTTTTTATCTCAGTTTCTTATCATCATCAGGGTTTTCAAGCGTCTGAATGTAGAAGAAGCACAATTTCCTCATCTTCATCGTTCTCTGTGGAGACGTGCCAACTCTGTATCTCGCCAACATTTCCTGCTGTTGCCGGACGTGTCACTGACGGCGTCTCTGTGCCTGTTTTTAATCAATAAAGTTCAAAATCAGCCGTCTGAAACACGAGTCTCTGATTTCTCTCAGCTCCACTCCGAGAACTTCACAGGTTCCACTCACTGTTCTCTTCCAGAACCTCCGTCCGCCTCGCAGCAGGAAGGTTCCTGGTACTCAAAGACGTCACAGGTTTAGAACCGGTGACCTGTCCAGGTCGCACCCCGGCTCCAAAACCCAACGACCATGATGAGGATGAACAGTTATTAGAAATAAGTTTCAGTCGGATCATTTCGATGTCCGACTGCTTGTTCGCTCGCTGCCGACTGATCTGGGAACTCTCGGCCGCTCGTGTTATTTACAGCAACAGATTGAAGAGGATTTGAAATGGTGGCGTTCTGATCTTTTGTACGAACAGTCGATGGATTTTATCACATTTGGACAGAGCCAGGCTAGCAATTAAGAAAGTCGTATTGTTTTTAATTATGGTGATGAATAATTTGTGCATTGAGCTTCATGTTCAGACATGACGATGTTCTGCAGCATGTCTGACAGACAGACACTTCCTCCGGTGAAGTATTGAGCAGACTGGTTTGTTCTGCAGGTCAGACGTGTGACATCAATCCAGGTCAGCTGTTTGTCACTCCTCCTCCTCCTCCTCCTCCTCCTCCTCCTCCTCCTCCTCCAAAACACCAAAACCTGTCGGGACACATTCTCCTGCATCGGCTTTTAAACTACTCCAACATTCACAAATATTGCATCAGTCGCTCTCAGCTGATCCGAACAAAAAAAACAGTCAGCGACAATCTGCTGCTGATGTTTACAATGTGAGATCTTCACGTCTCAGGAATAAAATGCTACCACGAGCTGAGAGAGATAATTCTGCATTTTCCTCCTCAGCTTTAGTTACTTTACAAATTCAGACTCATGCACAGGAAAGATGTGAAGAGAGGTACAAACTTTCATGTTTTATTCTGAGGGTAGAAACTTGTTTTTATGCAGTAACATATAAACATAGAAATGTATTTTCACTCCCATCACTGCACATGGTCTCTGAGCAGCTCCACTTGAAATGCTTCTGGTCGTGGTGGATCTCCTCACACTCTTATTTTCCAGGCGTTGACTCACTTTGATGGAGAAAAGAAACAGACTTCACCTCCCTCACTTTATGAGCCGAGGGTTGGAGCCAGCAGGGAAGAGTTCACTGAGGTGACTGACAGGACGTTAGGAGCCAATCACCTGCTGGCTCTCTGCCTCGTCCCGCCTCCAGCTGCAGCTGATGCAACTCAGGCGTTGGATGTCACTCTTCAGGTTTTCATCCTGCAGACTCAGTCGCCCGGTTCAATGAGCAGTTATCAGCTTATCACACTGCTCGCATGTTTGTGGTATCGAGTCCGAGTGACACTCCACCCAAAAACTGTCGGAGCATCCAAACACTCCTCCACCCTCTGTAGACTTCCTCCTTGCTGAAGACCAGCAGCTCCAGTTCAGTCAGTCACAATCAAACAGGAGAGAGGCCAAACGTCTGATCATGAGATACCGATGTTAGATTTAATGTTACAGACTTCAGAACTGATCGCAAGATGATCGGCTCCAATAAGGGCTCGTCCGGGATTTGAACCCGGGACCTCTCGCACCCAAAGCGAGAATCATACCCCTAGACCAACGAGCCACATGCCTCAGCTCATGAAAGTAAATTTTTACTGAAGTAAACCATACTCCTACCACCGCGCCTCATGTGTACAGGCCCACAGTGTGTGTGTGTGTGTGTGTGTGTGTGTGTGTGTGTGTGTGTGTGTGTGTGTGTGTGTGTGTGTGTGTGTGTGTGTGTGTGTGTGTGTGTGTGTGTGTGATCACCAGTGATCAGACGGGTAGCGTGACATGATCACTATAACTGACACTCCTCAACTCTCTGTGATTTACAGAGTTTATGATGGACAGTGAAGTAAACCGCTCACAGCTGTAGCTGCTGTTAGCTCATGTTAGCTCAGTCTGATAGCTGCTGATAGCTGCTGTTAGCTCAGTTTGTTAGCTGCTATTAGCTCAGTTTGTTAGCTACTGTTAGCTTATGTTACCTCAGTTTGTTAGCTACTGTTAGCTGATGTTAGCTCAGTTTGTTAGCTGCTGTTAGCTAATGTTAGCTCAGTTTGTTAGCTACTGTTAGCTGATGTTAGCTCAGTTTGTTAGCTGCTGTTAGCTGATGTTAGCTCACGTTAGCTCAGTTTGTTAGCTGCTGTTAGCTGCTGTTAGCTGATGTTAGCTCACATTAGCTCAATTTGTTAGCTGCTGTTAGCTAATGTTAGCTTAGTTTGTTAGCTGCTGTTAGCTCAGTTTATTAGCTGATGTTAGCTCAGTTTGTTAGCTGCTGTTAGCTGATGTTAGCTCAGTTTGTTAGCTGCTGTTAGCTCAGTTTATTAGCTCATGTTAGCTCAGTTTGTTAGCTGCTGTTAGCTGATGTTAGCTGATGTTAGCTCAGTTTGTTAGCTGCTGTTAGCTCAGTTTGTTAGCTACTGTTAGCTTATGTTACCTCAGTTTGTTAGCTACTGTTAGCTGCTGTTAGCTCATGTTAGCTCAGTTTGTTAGCTACTGTTAGCTGATGTTAGCTCAGTTTGTTAGCTGCTGTTAGCTAATGTTAGCTCAGTTTGTTAGCTACTGTTAGCTGATGTTAGCTCAGTTTGTTATCTGCTGTTAGCTGCTGTTAGCTCACGTTAGCTCAGTTTGTTAGCTGCTGTTAGCTGCTGTTAGCTAATGTTAGCTTAGTTTGTTAGCTGCTGTTAGCTCAGTTTATTAGCTGATGTTAGCTCAGTTTGTTAGCTGCTGTTAGCTGATGTTAGCTCAGTTTGTTAGCTGCTGTTAGCTCAGTTTATTAGCTCATGTTAGCTCAGTTTGTTAGCTGCTGTTAGCTGATGTTAGCTGATGTTAGCTCAGTTTGTTAGCTGCTGTTAGCTCAGTTTGTTAGCTACTGTTAGCTTATGTTACCTCAGTTTGTTAGCTACTGTTAGCTGCTGTTAGCTCATGTTAGCTCAGTTTGTTAGCTACTGTTAGCTGATGTTAGCTCAGTTTGTTAGCTGCTGTTAGCTAATGTTAGCTCAGTTTGTTAGCTACTGTTAGCTGATGTTAGCTCAGTTTGTTATCTGCTGTTAGCTGCTGTTAGCTCACGTTAGCTCAGTTTGTTAGCTGCTGTTAGCTGCTGTTAGCTGATGTTAGCTCACATTAGCTCAATTTGTTAGCTGCTGTTAGCTAATGTTAGCTTAGTTTGTTAGCTGCTGTTAGCTCAGTTTATTAGCTCATGTTAGCTCAGTTTGTTAGCTGCTGTTAGCTGATGTTAGCTCAGTTTGTTAGCTGCTGTTAGCTGATGTTAGCTCAGTTTGTTAGCTACTGTTAGCTCAGAGCACTGGGGGAGTTTAGCTCACTGTTGTGCCAGAACCTGAGCTCTCTGTACAGCTTTCCATATTTTATTCTTTCTCCATGATGTTGCTTTAATGTAAACGTGGAGCTGATCTGAAGTTCTTCTAAGTGTAAACACTGTTTTCAGTCTCCAGCTGTTGACTGTTGCCGTGGTGACGAGTTATGTCAGTCAGGGTTCAGTGGCTGCTCGGCCGTCGATCGAGGACGTAAACATGCAAAGAGGAATGTGGGCCGGGTCGAGTTTAACCCAGTGACCTCTGTGGTGTGACAGTTCACAGCTATACAACCCACAGGGTGACACACACACACGCACACGCACACGCACACACACACACACACACACACACACACACACACACACACACACACACACATAACTGTGGGCCTGTACACATGAGGCGTGGTGGTAAACATATTCATGAGCTGAGGCATGTGGCTTGTTGGTCTAGGGGTATGATTCTCGCTTTGGGTGCGAGAGGTCCCGGGTTCAAATCCCGGACGAGCCCTTATTGGTCCGAACCATAAACGTACAAAAGAAAGTCTGACGTATGTTGGTTTGTTTTGTCCATGTGCTGAAAGTTCTGCATAACTCCGAGACTTAACATGGAGACTTATGGAGACTGACTAAACTGCAGTATGTTTTGGGCACATCCTGTTTACTCACAGCCGGAGGTTGATGATTGGTTGTTTGTCCTCCTCGGTGTGTGTACTCAACATAAACATGACGGTCGGCCAGCGTAAAGTTTGAAATTCAAACCTCCGACTTTGACCTTGAACGCAGCGTTGCTCTTACTTTAGTCGCTTCTCCACCGGCTGGTACCAGCTCGACTCGGTTCGACTCTACTCGGCTTTTTTGCTTTTCCATTACTAAAACTTGGTACCCGGTACCCGGTACCATTTCTAGTACCACCTTTGCCGAGGTTCCAAAAGGGCTGAGCCGATACTAAATGGTGACGTTAAAGTCAGATACTTTTTGAGAATGTTCCGGTCACCATAGCAACTGGTACCTCAACTATTTTGTAGTGGAGAACGGCTCCCAAACCAAACCGTGTCGAGTCGAGCAGAACCAAACCGAGTCGAGCTGGTACCAGCCAGTGGAGAAGTGACATTTGAGAAGTTTCTCAACATTGGCACTGGAGGACTCGAAGCTAGAAGCTAACTTCCAGCGGTGCGTCGGTGCCCCTTTGATTTCCCGCCGCCCCTGACCCTCCAACAGCCTGAGTCCACCACTGGATGTGGATCTTAAACTCATAAAACGTGAATATTACTCTAAAGATAGAGTACAAACCTCAGCAGCGACAACAACACGAGGTCATCGACCCCCGCTGTGTTTGCAGAGGACACTATTGTGCAACATGGGCGGTAAACATTAGCCAGATTATGTAAAGACGCGGCGGCAGAGGGAAGTCGACCGTGCATTGTTATGATGTGTAACAGTGACCGCTTATCATGTCGGTGAGTGGGACATTTTGTCCACGACACACCCAAACAAACACAGCGAGTACCGGACGCCCCATGTGCTTCATTAAGAGCTGATGAGGACGATGTGACCGCATCATGAAGATAAAGTCAAAGTAGCTACAGAGACCAAAACTGTTTTTTGTACCAGGCTGTAAACATGTTTATTTCTGCTGTGAAACATGGGGACTTATGGAGACTGACTCACTGCTAGAGCCAGCCTCAAGTGGACGTTAGAGGAACTGGTTGCTGCTACAGTAGCAACGAACTGGGGAAATTAAACGAGCAGGTTGCAACCAGCATCTCTAGATGCCACTAAATGCTGCACACTGTACCTTTTAGGCAAATCATAAATATTTAGTTTAAAAATGTTCAGTCATTTCCTTAAACAGACGCTCGCTGTATTTTTCAAATAGTGCATTTCTTTGGGACTATTTTCAGCAGCGGATTAATCCACGTCTAGTGTATTTATGGCAGTAGTACAGTGTGTGTGTGTGTGTGTGTGTGTGTGTGTGTGTGTGTGTGTTTCATTGATGTGTTTTAATAGTTTTTGTGTCAGAGTCAGAGTGATGTAACACGCAGAACAAAAACAGGACAGACTTCTTATCAGTGTTGTGATGTCAGAGCGTACAGGTGTGACCTTGTTCTTTGGGAATGGAAAGATCTAGAGTAGCATGTTGTCCCGTGTCCTGCTTCTCTGTGTGTTTTTCCACATGGATGTTCAGCACGAGTCACTGTGTTGTTCACTGGGACCAGCCCACACTGCAGGAATGGCTCAACTCTCACACCTTAACATTAATAAAACAAAATTAAAGCATTCAAGAGAAAACCCTCCCTGCAGTGAAACATATTAAAGAATATTAAGACAATACAAAATAATAACAGTGTGTTAAATAAGAAGCAGATAAAAGACTTTGTTACGGTGGGAACTGAGATGAGGTTTGAAATAAATGCATTAATTATTTACATCAGAAACATTCACACAGCTAAAACAGAGCGAGGTTTGATTTACTGCGTGATTTGTTGCTGGCTTTGTTCCTTTAAATGTTTTACACATATACATTTTTAAAAAGAAGGCCAAGAAAGCTTTTTTCATTTGTTGTTAGCTTTTTTAGCCTGTTGTTAGCTTGTTTTAGCCTGTTGCTAGCTTATTTTAGCCTGTTGTTAGCCTGTTGTTAGCTGGTGTTAGCCTGTTGCTAGCTTGTTTTAGATTGTTTTAGCCTGTTGCTAGCTTATTTTAGCCTGTTGTTAGCTTGTTTTAGCCTGTTGCTAGCTTATTTTAGCCTGTTGTTAGCCTGTTGTTAGCTTGTGTTAGCCTGTTGCTAGCTTGTTTTAGATTGTTTTAGCCTGTTGTTAGCCTGTTGTTAGCTTGTTTTAGCCTGTTGCTAGCTTGTTTTAGATTGTTTTAGCCTGTTGTTAGCCTGTTGTTAGCTTGTTTTAGCCTGTTGCTAGCTTATTTTAGCCTGTTGTTAGCCTGTTGCTAGCTTATTTTAGCCTGTTGTTAGCTTGTGTTAGCCTGTTGCTAGCTTGTGTTAGCCTGTTGCTAGCTTGTTTTAGCCTGTTGTTGGCTTGTTTTAGCTTGTATTAGCCTGTTGTTAGCCTGTTGTTAGGTTGTGTTAGCCTGTTGCTAGCTTGTTTTAGCCTGTTGTTAGCTTGTGATAGCCTGTTGTTAGCTTAGCTTGTTAGCTTGTCATTAGCTTGTTTTAGCCTGTTGTTAGCTTGTTTTAGCTTGTTTTAGCTTGTTTTGGCCTGTTGTTAGCTTGTTGTTAGCTTGTGTTAGCCTGTTGTTAGCTTAGCTTGTTAGCTTGTATTAGCCTGTTTTAGCTTAGCGAAGTACAATCTAGTTTTCATGAATGTGGAAATTAGCTACAGACCAGAACTGTCCACATCCTGGCACTGTGCGACAGGATTTAAACAATGAGGAAATGTAAGCAGAGTTAAAGGTCCAGTGTTCTAATCGCTGCATTGCAGTCTCCTCACATCACCCTTGCAGTTTGACGTGAGGATAAATGTTGATTTACGTTTATTAATAACACATTATCTGTATTTCTATCCCGATCTACAGATCTGCTGACTCGTCATCGTGTTGCTGCTCACGGTGTCGACATATAAAGTGCTGACTGCCCAGACTTCCTGTCCCGTCACGCAGGATGGCTGACTTCCTCTTTTCCTCGCAGTGTTTTGGAGTTTAGTTTGTAAACACGTGCACATGCACACAATATTCAGGCACTTCCTCTTTCCGTCAGCGAGGACGCTCAGCTGGGAGGATTAAAGCTCGAACAGCAGAGAGCGTCCTCACGACAGCTCGGCGTAGATCTGTTCCTGGAGGCCCTTTGTCTGGAGCTTACGGCCTTCCTCCAGATGATGGACTGAATGCAGGCAGCGGGAGAGGGGGAGGTGTGAAGGAGGGAAGTGGACGCTGGCTCGGTTCCTCTTGTGAGGCTCATGGTCCCTGTCAACAGAACCACTGACCCAAATATCTCTCTTGTGTTAGTGGCAGAGTACGCCACCGCTGGAGAAGAGAAGATGACTGTCACTTCCATGTCAGCGTATCAAGTTTGGAGCAGGAGGTGATTAGCGTAGCTTAGCATAAAGACTAGAAGTGGAGGGAAACAGCTAGCCTGGCTCTGTACAAAGTTTGAAATTACACTTACCAACATGCTTTTTATTTAAACCGTGCACACACACACACTCACAAAAACTATTCTAACGAAGAATAGGAAATAAACACGATGCAATGAAAACAATTGGCTGCAGCATTTTACTGATATTAGAAAATAACTTTTACTTTAAAGGTCCAGTGTGTAAAACTGAGTTGCATCTAGTGGACTAATCGCTGCATTGCAATCTCAAACAACTCTTTAAAGGTTCTGTTTACAGTCAGTGTTTAGTTTGTCTGTTCTGGGCTAGCGTAGAAACACAGAGCGGCTCCCACTGTACATATAAAAGGAGATTAACAAAACAAAAAATAAAAAGATTCTTATTTTCAGGTGATTTATACGTGCATGAAAACATAGTTATGAATGTCTGAATGCCTTATCCTGAAAATAAATGCTCCAAATGTTACACACTGCACCTTTAAATACTTCAGTACAAAGGATGTTTTGAATATATACACATGATATATGTGTACACATACAAATCATAAGTCAAAACAGCGCTAAATTTGGCTGAATTACAAAAAGTACAAGTGGTAACATGAAGAGATGTTTTTTTTGGGAGTCAAAAGAGCCAACTCCCTAAAAAGAACTGAACTTCCCATCCCTACAAATCACTGGTACCTGTTTGGGACCCCCTGCAGTAACAAAAATAAAAAAGATTCTTATTTTCAGGTGATTTATACGTGCATGAAAACATAGTTATGAATGTTAGATTCCATGTTTGCCTTATCCTGAAAATAAAGGCTCCAAATGTTACACACTGCACCTTTAAATACTTCAGCACAAAGGATGTTTTGAATATATACACATGGTATATGTGTACACATACAAATCATAAGTCGAAACAGCGCTAAATTTGGCTGAATTATAAAAAGTACAAGTGGTAACATGAAGAGATGTTTTTTTTAGATTAGATTAGATTAGATTAGATTCAACTTTATTGTCATTACACATGTACATGTACAGGGCAACGAAATGCAGTTTAGCATCTAACCAGAAGTGCAATAGGCAGTAAAGTGCATGTGGCATAAATATTGTGGTAAGAAGAGAACGAAAGGAAAGCATTGTGGAGAATGCAGGCGTTGATCCCGCTACCTCTCGCATGCTAAGCGAGCGGACTACCATTTGAGCTAATTCCCTATTTTGGGAGTCAAAAGAGCCAACTCCCTAAAAACAACTGAACTTCCCATCCCTACAAATCACTGGTACCTGTTTGGGACCCCCTGCAGTAACAAAAATAAAAAAGATTCTTATTTTCAGGTGATTTATACGTACCTGAAAACATAGCTATGAATGTTAGATTGGCTGAATTATAAAAGTACAAGTGGTAACATGAAGAGATGTTTTTTTGGGAGTCGAAAGAGCCAACTCCCTAAAAACAACTGAACTTCCCATCCCTACAAACCCATGGTTACATAATATAATTATATGATATAACTGTGTTTAAAGCTACAGTAGAAAATGTAATAAAGTTTTTTCTTTGTATTATTTTATGACTCTAACTGCTGTTGTTGTTTTTTAACATTCAGCCGCTCTGAAAACAGGAAGCCATGAAGCCTGACCCGGATGTGTGTTCGCTCCTCTTATGTAACCTGAGTCTGTTTTTAGGGACCCAGATGTGGTTCAGGTTCAGGCTCGGTCCCGAACCCGAACCCGGCTCTGCCCAGTCATGCCCGAGTCACGTGGGTTAGTGACAGCCTGTGAGGCCTCGTGTGATTGGCCGAGCCACTCCCCTAATAGGCTGGCCCGCGGTGACGTCACCGCCCCGATCAGCTGTTCGGAGCTCCACAACAACAACAAAAGAAGGAGCAGCCGTCGGGGCGAGCGAGGAGGAGGAAACGGACCGAAGACGCAAAGCTGCGACTCCCGATGAGCAGCCCGTGAAAACAACAACTTTTATATTTTATTTCTTCCGAGAAGAAACTTTTAACTTTTTCTATTTTTCGAAAAGTGACGCCTCTACCTCAGCGTGAAGGATTTTAACGCCGTGTACGTCTCTCTCCGTGAGCCGCAGGTGAGCTCTTTGTTTGCCGTTAACGGCTCCGGTGCCTCTTATTTTAAAAAGCCGACGATCTTTTTTCACGACAGACACAGTTTTTACTGACACACACACACACAGCAGAGAGCTACGACCAGTCTTAACCGTCTGCGACCAGTTTTTGCTCGGCTAATCTAAGCTAGCTTAATCTTAGCTTATCTATGCTAACCGTGCTAAGCTCTCGTTTCCTCGCGTTGGCACGGATGTTTATCCCGGGACATGTCCTCATGATATATTTCAGGCAGGTCGAGGTTTAGCAGCCAGGCCCGGGTCCGGTTGCAGCTAAGACCGTCAGATAGACCGAGACCAGCCCAGCTGGTTACTGTTGTTGTTGTTGTTGTTGTTGTTGTTGTTGTTGTTGTTTGGCCTCACAGCTGATTATTAAATCACATCAGGCAGCCGATGAGTCTGTAACGGTGTCTGCGTCAATGTCAGCTCACAAACACGTCGACAGCTCATCGGGTTCATGTGCAAATGTTGAATAATTTTAGTTTTTGGTGTTTTTTAAACGAGGATTCGCTTCATACAGTTGTTTTCTTATGTATGTGTGTGTGTGTGTGTGTGTGTGTGTGTGTTAAATCTTCACATTTGAATCTTCCAGATGTTTTTATCTGGACACAGACCTGAGCTGAGTATAACACTCATATAAAACATAATTATTATGTGTTGACAGTATTTGTCGTGTAAAAAAATATATATATAAAAATGTTGAATCATTTTTAGTTTTTTTTTAAGACGAAGACTCGCTTCATAAAATTGTTTTTGGGGCTGTAAGAGTTTCATATTGTGATTTTTCTTATACATATATGTGTGTGTGTGTGAATTATTTGAGAGTTTTCAACCTTTTGTTTAACCTGAGTGACAAACGACACAGACCTGGACTGAGTCTAACACTCATAATACTAATGTTTCATTATTTATTATTATTATTATTATAGAGTGTTGACAGTATTTGTCGTGTTCGTCAGTATTTTTATATAAAAATGTTGAATCATTTTTAGTTTTTAGTGTTTTTTTGTTTTTTTACATGGAGCATACATTTGAGCATAAAGTGTTTTTAGGTTTGTCATGTCACGGCTGCCTTACATTAACAGCATCGCTAATCACCAAATTCATTTTTAACGTTTCTCTGATGGTTCATACAGCAGTGGTTTTTAATGCTGAAATATTATTGGTATTATTAAAGTTACTGTGTATCAAATTCTAGTCTTACATGATTATATTTAATTCTAGATAATGATTAATTATTGTAATTATAGTGTTAGTGGTTGGATGTTGTTAAATTGGGTTAGGGGTTCAGTGTGAAGGATTTGGTGGCACCTAGTGGTGAGGTTAGAGATTGCAGCCTACTGAGTACTGCTCGCCTCACGCTTTTCTTTCAGCCTCTGTCTAAGGCCGATGTTTGGTTTGTCCTCTCTGGGCTACTGTACAAACACAGTGATGTAACATGGCTTATAAATATTAAATGTGAGCAGCTTCCAGATGTGACAAACGCCTCGATTTAATATTTTAGTGGATTTTCTGTGTTTTTGTGCTGTAGTGCTTAATGATTGATGATCACTACTTTCTGATGAATATATTTTAATTATTTGACTGTTTTACATAATTTTTTATCTGTTTTATTTTCTGGTGTTTGACCTGAAGACGTCCATGTTTCAGTGTTTAACAATGAAATGTGTTTTGTACCGGGCTGTAAACATGTTGGACATTTGAACACGGGGACTGTTTGTGTCACATCTGTCCAGATGTGTGTGTGTGTGTGTGTGTGTGTGTGTGTGTGTGTGTGTGTGTGTTGTGTGTGTGTGTGTGTGTGTGTGTGTGTGTGTGTGTGTGTCGATTCACAACGCGGTGAAATCAGACCGGATTAATCTCCCGTCAGATGTGATGGAGGCGAGCGGCAGCTGCAGCTTCCTCGACTGTCGAGTGTTTTATTCAACAGTAAATAAAGAGATGTGTTCACAACACACACGCACACATACACACGCAGCTGGCTGGCAGCCGCTCTGCTGGTCTCCGTACAGTCTTTCATGGAAAGTATTAGTCTACAGAATAAGAAGCGATCGGTGTTGTTGTCTCTGCAGCTGCTGTACGAAGGACGAGCGTTACAGCCCGGTTTACCATCACGTTCTCCTGCAGGCTGCGTTCAGGAGTAACTAAACGGACCACGCACCTCTCAGGCCAGACATCAGTGTTGTTTTCAGAGAAAGTTCTGCAGCAAACAGCGGACAGACTCAGCTTATGAGCATTTAGGAGGTGGTGGAGACCAAAAACGAAGATAAAAGAGAGAAAATAGATTCCTCGGATCTGTTTTCAGTTTGTTTTGATGCCCCCATGTGGCCAAAATCTGAATCAAAAGCTTTAAGTAAAAAAAAAGAGTCGACTTAGAAGCTTTGAGACGAACAAGACCTCTAAAATCTAAAATCTTGACTTGACACCAACAGCAGCTTTCACAGGTCAACACTCAGAGACCTGACCGTACTGACTCCTGTCTCGTCTTTTCTCTCCTCAGGATTCGTCTTTTTGTATTTTTGCACTCCGACCCTGACACCGAGCGATGTCCAGCCCGTGTCTGCTGACCCTCAGATGATCCATGACCACACCTTATTGATGCACTTTAACACCTTTCCGGAGCCTTCCTGCCGCCGTGAACCCCGCAGCTGATGACCAAAGTGTGCGGCACGCCTCCCCGCCGTCGCCCCGAGCCACGCGCCTCCCTCAGCCCCGCCTCCCTCGGCCTTGTGCCACCGCAGGACGTCCAGGGATGTTCCAGAGGTTTGCCAGCGCTCTGTTCGGGGACGACGTGGAGGAGCTGAGTCGACGCAGCAGAACCGGAGACGGCAAAGAGGAAGAGGACGAGGAGGAAGATTGGATCCTGGTCAACTACCTGGGTAAGACTCAGAGACGACACCGCTGTGCTGCTGTGTGATTGGTCGTCTGTGACCTCCTGTTGACCCACTCTGACCTGTGATCAGGTGATCCACTCTGACCTGTGATCAGGTGACCTACTCTGACCTGTGATCAGGTGATCCACTCTGACCTGTGATCAGGTGACCCACTCTGACCTGTGATCAGGTGACCTACTCTGACCTGTGATCAGGTGACCTACTCTGACCTGTGATCAGGTGACCCACTCTGACCTGTGATCAGGTGACCCACTCTGACCTGTGATCAGGTGACCCACTCTGACCTGTGATCAGGTGAACGGTGTCTCTGTCATTCGTACGTCTGTTCTCACACTATGTAACTTTGGGCTCCGGGTCTGGAGAAGTACGTAACGCTTTACGGCACTAAGTCACACAGCAGCAACTATTTCACTGATTCTGGTGAAACTGGATCATATTTTATGGAGGAAATGTTTTCTGGTTTTCCCTCTGATGTCCTCCGGCTGCTCCGCCTCAACTCTCTGTGATTTACAGAGTTTATGATGGACAGTGAAGTAAACTGCTGACAGCTCATGTTAGCTCAGTCTGTTAGCTGCTGTTAGCTCATGTTAGCTCAGTCTGTTAGCTCATGTTAGCTCAGTCTGTTAGCTGCTGTTAGCTCATGTTAGCTCAGTCTGTTAGCCGGGCTGCTCGGGCTGTGAGCTCAGAGCACCGGGGGGAGTGTTAGTGTTTGTACCACAGGAGTTTTGGACCAGGAAGAAGAAGAAGTTGTTTACAGGTGAATGCTGAAGGGGTGTGGAGCTGGTGTCATGCCAGAACTGGAGCTGAGCAATGTAACCAGGCTCAGCAGCTTCTATCGACATAACGGCAGAGGAGCAGAGAGTGAAGAGGACGCTGACGGAGGAAGCTAAGAAGTCAGCTGGATGCTGGGTCTGCTGCTGGTGACCTGGTTGATGATTGGCTGTCAGCACAGTTTTTGATCAGAAGTAATGTGATCAGAACAAATACTCGAGTACAGCTGAGCATAGTTCCCACGGTGGGATTATATGGATCTGTTAAAGTTGGACGACGCTGAGTTCAGATAAACGAGGTCAGAGAGAAAGATGCTGTTTAACTTTAGACCAATGGAACGTCTCCGAGCCGAGCCAAGTTTCCAGCTGAGTCTCAAAAAAAGACTCAGTCAAAACAGACACCCAGAGAAGTTCAGGTCAACACACACACACACACACACACACACACACACACACACTGTATACAGTAACATGACACACTGCTCTAAGTGAAGCTTAGCACAGCTTGAGTTTGGCCCATCGTTCACCCGCCGCCGGTCTCGACCCGTCTTTGGTTCCACGTCTGAGTGGATGTTTCAGGCTGGAGGAGGAGGAGGGGGGCAAACCGAGGCCGGCTGTCCCACTTCGGCTGCAGGAGGGTCGGTCGGGGCCGAGGGGCAGAGTGCCATCAGGCAGTTTATGGAAGTCAACCTGTAAACAGGTCAAACAAAAGCGCCTGCGGGACCCAGAGGAAGTAAAAATAGACGCTGCTGGAGCTGCTGGAGTTCCCATTCTGGGTCGGTGGAGGTGGACATGTATGGGCAGAGAGTTAAACACACACACACACACACACACACACACACACACACACACACACACACACACACACACACACTCTCCATCACACACTCCATCACACACCTGGATGCAGGCAGTGTGTCCTGGTCTGATCATGTAAATCTTCAAAGATTGAAGACTGATCGCCGTGACAACCACCACCACCATCATCATCTTTAAGCTACAACAGAGACGTCACGAGACGTTTAGTTTGATATTTAAACTGCAGGAAACACATTTTAAAAATGACTTTCCATCATTTGAGTGGAAGTGGAGACGCTCGGGCCGAACATGTAAACACCGACCCGTCGCGTTCTGACTCTGTTTATTTCATCAAGCAGCTTCTGTTTAATTTGAAACATGGACAGTGATGATGACGTTCCTGATGGTGCCGCTCGGTTTGAACACGTCCGCGTGTGGACGGTCAGCGAGGTCCGAGGTGTGGTTCGCTGTGGACGGTCAGCGAGGTCCGAGGTGTGGTTCGCTGTGGACGGCTCGCTCCTCCAGCTGTGTGCAGCCTCTGTGGACAGAGGAACAGCTCCTTAAACAGACAGAGTTATTTTTAGTTTCCCGTCTGCCAGCTCCAGATCATGTTGCTGCGTTCCACCTCATAACTTCCTGTGTCTGTCTCTGTGAATCATTAGAGGCTGACGGATCAGAACCGAGGCTCTCGGGCTCTGGCACGCCTCGCGCCGTGCGAGCAGCAGCAGGACGTGATGCGATAATTTATTTCTGCAGCTTTGTTGTCGCAGGAGGAAGCAGATGATTCAGCGGACAGAAACACGCTGTGGTTTCACATGGACGTGATGCTGAGCTCAGTGATCGGTGCCACCTGCTGGCAGACTGAAGACACTACACTGGAATCCATAATGTCTTTGTAATGACTTTAATTAAAGGTTTAGTGCAGCCTGTCTGACGTGACAGTGTTTAAAGAACGACTCCGTCCTTCCGTCTTCACACATTGTGCAAAGTTTCATTTTTTTTTTACGTCAGTTCATGCAGCTCCGTGTCGACCTCGCTGTTAACCTGAAGCTGTTTCTGTCCCTGCAGCTGAAGCCTGCTCCGGTCAGTGCGATGACGGCCTCTCTGAATCCACTGCCGGGCCTGAGGAGGAGGAGGAGGAGGAAGACCTGGTGATGATCCCCTCACCCATGGCCAGCCCTCCAATCCGCTACGCCTCCTGCACCTCCCTCAACTCAACAGCTGACACCGACCCAGACGGCGGGGCAGAGGAGGAGGAGGAGGACCATGAGGATGAAGAGGAGAGCGGGTTCCTCAGTCTGGACGTCGGCTCTCTGGAGGAGAGCTGGTTCGTCACCCCTCCGCCGTGCTTCACCGGCCGAGGCAGCAAGCCCGTCCTCCTGGAGACCAGCCCTCTGGAGAACCTGCTGATCGAGCACCCCAGCATGTCCGTGTACGCCCACCACAGCCCCCCCAGACTGAGCCTCGACCCCCTGCCACGCTCCCTCGACCTGGAGCTGGGCTTGTTGCCTGGAAACATGTCCTCCGCCCCGACAGCCTCAGGTGGGAAGGAGAAGGGCAGGCGTGGTCTGGACGGCCCTCGTCACAGGTAAACCGACGCACTCTGACCAGGTGTTAATGAACTTCCTGTCCGCCAGAGAACGCTTGACAGTTTTTGTCTGTGTCGCCCCCTGCAGGCCCGAGGTGGCGGTGGTGCAGCGTCGCTCCAGCCTCCACTCCGCCTGCTACGCCGCGGCGCTCTCCGCCCGCAGCGGCGTCCTGCAGCAGCGGGCGGGTAACGCCGCCCAACGCACCCAACCGCTGTCCCGCAACGCCCTGCGACGCCTCAACCTGCTGCGCCCCCCGAAGGCCAGCAGCACCGTGCACCTGCACCAGCCCAACCAGAGACACCTCAACTTCTGAGGAGTCCTGAGGAGTCAGCGCCATCTTCATCATCATCATCACCTTCATCATCATCATCAGTCCTATAAGCAGTATGGGGAAACTAACACTGGCCCCACACACACACACACACACACACACACACACACACACACACACACACACACACACACACACACACACACACACACACACCTCTGGTTTCTTCTTCTCTTTTCAAGAAATCATCACCAGCAGCAAGTCGATCGACGTCATTGGCCGTCAGTCGCACCCCGATCTGTTCTGAAATCTGATTGGACGGTGAAATAGGGAAAGTGGCTGATGATGTCATCAGCTCGTGGTCAGTGGGTAAAAAGTTTCTGTCCTCCTCCTCCGTCTGGACCAGTTTGTGTCCAATCACAGAGAAGAAGGGTTGTCATGGTGACGTCTTCTTCTTCTTCTTCTTCTTCTTCTCTGACATCTTAATGTGTAGAATCAATGCTGTAGGTCACTTTACTCAGTGGCGGGTTCACGGACGCTAAGATGATGATGATGAGGTCACGGCGACGTCAAACGGCAACTTTCTGGGCAACTTGACATCAGGAGACATTTCATCATCACTTGAACAGTAGCAGCAGCACAACGTCGCCGTTTAATCAGAACAGGAGCGTCGTGGTCGTTGCCCAAAGTGTTGCCCGTAGCGATGAAGCGCGTGAAGTCAAAACTTTAAAGGAAACTTCCCCTCAAATAATCTGACGCTGTCGTCATCAACAATCGGAGAGCTCCTACGTTTCCCAGAATGCTCTTTGACTAAAGGGGCATTCCGCTGGAAACAGCTCCCATATAAGGAGTCTTATCAAGTTGCATTATGGGAAACGTATGCTCGAGAGTCAGCCTGTGCTGCTTCCATGTCCCCCTGAACTCACGATTTGATCTGGAAAGTTTCGAGACGTTTTGGCGCTCAGAGCGTTTTCGTGTGAAACCGGACGGCGTAGTAACCGAGAACCGAGAGTCAGAACCGAAACTCAAACCTGAACCTGCAGCTGCAGCCTGTCTGCCTGTTTCTGCTCCTGCCGGTAAGGACGCTGGTTTTTAGTTCCCTCAGAGTCTTTATGTAACCGGAGGAAACAGCGTCCACGCGCGTGTACATGCAGTTGTAGACAACTGAATACCACTCGCCTCCCTTTTCCCGTGTGTGGGATAAACAATCAGTGACTGTTAAACTTTTGAAAAAAGGTTCTAGATCAGCGTGGACATTTGGACACAGGGGCTGACTCTCTTCTGGAGCCAGCCTCAGGTGGACGTTAGAGGAACTGCACTTCCTGTGTTAGCTCCCCCGGCGCCGCAGTGCTCGACGGGATGTTTCCTGCCTCAAATCGTCGCTTGGCGCCGTCGCCGGGCTGAACCCGCCTCTGACTTTGTAATTCAGTAATTTTCACGGTATTTTTTTGAAAAAAAAAAAAAAAGAGAAATGACTGGGTTAAATATCACTAAACGCCTTGTTTTAACGGTAGCTTTGAGACGAATAGAAATGTTTAAAAAATAAAACAAAATGTATTTAAAAAAACAAAAAAAAAACAAAAAAACTTCCAAAATATTTTTTTGAAAAGAAAAAAACAGATTTTTACATATCAGTATGAAGTCGGTATATCTGCGTCTACGTTTCTCGCTTACGTATGTTTGGTTGATGTTAGTGTGGCGATCTGTTGCATGGTTGTAGAGTCGTGTTAGCGTGACGGGAAAAAAGAAAATGGAAAAAGATTTGTTTGTTTGTTTGTTTGTTTGTTTGTTCTTAAATGAATCTGCAGTCCACTTCTCAGGGTCACAACCAATCACCTTTACTCTTTCTAGGAAAATGCAGATTTACTTGACGCTGATGATTCTTTGACTCTTTTCCAGCTCGGCGAGCTTTCCCCTCGTGTTTCTGAGGAATAATTGAATTTTATTTGTTTGTTTTTGGTCCCTGGACTGTGAAAATGAACTCTTGACGTTCTCAGTCGACTGTTGGAAATCCATCGAGATGGAGAGAAACTGTTTCATTGTTTATAGATTTGTTATTTCTTGTTGCTCGAGTGAACCTAACACGTTTTTTTTTTTTAGAAACCTACTTTATGCTTTTTAACTCTATTTTTCATGTTACTTAGTTACATTTTTGCTAAACTGTTTTAAAAATATTTAAACCAAAAAAGTAGCAGTGATCTTTTAACCTTTCACTAGTTTATGACGTTTCTTTTTTTTAATTTTAATTGTTGTTGAACTTTTTAAAGTGTGTCGTTGCCGCGCCGCAGGACGAAAAGAAATCCATCCCAGAGCGACGCGTGACGTCACACGAAGTCTTCAGACTGAATCCTGTCGTCGTTCTCTCATCATGGAGACGAAGCACAGCGGTTGTAGTGAGAGATGAAACGCTTCGGAAAGTTGGTGGAGTTGTAGTGATCGTTTCCCTTCGTGACGTCTGCGACGTTCGTCTCTCTGATCCCGTTTATGTTTCATATTTTCGACAGTCAGTTCGGCGAAGACGTAACTCGCCTGTGATGGAGCGGCGATCAGTTTGCGTGGATGCGTGGTAGCATTAATAAGGAAGCACTAACAAGAGCGTTTGTTAGCCGTCTGCACGGTTTGCTGTACATAGTCCGATGGTTGTTGGCTCTCTCTCTTTTTTTTATCTCTCTCTGACCGTGGACGATGATATTTAGTGTTTTTAAAAAAGGCAAACTTAAAGACAGAAGGGACGGAGGAGGCGCTGATCTGTCTCCTCCTGCTGTCAGGAGCCTTCCACGTGTTTCACGTTGTGTTCTCAGTTCATCTCTCCATCATCAGACTAACAGGGATTTCTAATGTTTGTGTTCAATGCCTTGAAATTTGTGGATCACGTGCCTTCCAGGTTGAAATGTTGTAATGACAATGCATCAATGAAGAACTTGAACTCCCTTTTTGTTTTTGTTTTTTAATGTCCTGAGCAGACGTAATAAATAAACACGCATCAGAAACCAACTATGCACGCCGCCGCCGCCCGTGTCCAGCTTTTCTAATGACTCAACAAACCAGACAGAACGATGTAGCAACTTCTCTCCTTGTTTGTTTGTGTGAAGAATATTTTGTGGCATTTTTATTTTTCACCACGTGTTAGACGTTTTCTTTGTGTAGTTTACTGGAATAATAAAAACAGCACTTTGCCAAAAATCAAAAAAAGGTTGTAGGACGTTTTTAGTTTTAACTTTTTATTTATCGACATAACTGGTCTTTGTATTTTTGGATGTGTGACAGATCAACTCGCTCTGTTCTGAAAAAGCTAATTAAAAATAAATAAACTGGGGTCATCTGTTTTTGAACTGTTCTAGTTAATACATGTGATCTCTTATTAGCCTATAATAAATGTTTTCATACGCAGCTCTGCTGACTCTGATTCATTGGACTCATCACATCAACACCAGCAGACGGCCTTCAAAGTAAACTTTACTGATCATAACATGCAGGACTTTAATCTGAAATTGAGTATTTGTACTTTTACTTAACAAAATACTTTTTTACTAGGATAACACGTCAGACAGAAACAGAAACTTTATTAATCCCCGCAGGGAAATTGTTTTAGTTACCGCGGCTGCCAAACGGTGAGTGATAGCAAGAAAACAAAACTTTAACAATATACCCTGTAGAATATCCTATTGTAAACAATATGTACACATGTATAATAACAGTTAAATAGAAGCAGTGACAGTAAAAAATAAAACAGTGAACTGTGCAATATGTAAATCAAAGCCTCATACAGAGTTTGGTGAGGACAGAAGGTGGAAGAAGTAACGTTAGTAAAGTAAAACTAAAACAGCACAACACTGATGCATTTGAATACATATTATGTATATTACAGTATAACTACTTTCTATAACGTTAGGTGGACGAGCTCCAACACACGGATACTTTAATAAAACATCTTCAAACTTAAAATGTTTGAGAATATTTGGAGGATTCTGGGCTCGCGTCTTTAGGTCTGTGACTTCAGAAGTAAGTTTCACATTCACACAAGTTATTGCACACTGTATATTTTCATGTTTCATATGTTTCCAGCCTTTATACTGCTGCATGCACTGTGCGTCTGTTCTTTGTTTGAATTTACAGAAAGAACCAAAAACAAACAAACACCTGGACGTGATCATGGTGTCGCCTCCTGTCTCTATTACAGTTATTATCTGTATCACGTTACGTTACATTATATTTATCACGCCACCTGTTTGATTATTATTATATTTCTGTGTTTATTGTTTTGTTCTGACTCTGCTACATTTCTAACCGAAAGTACTTTAACACAGAAATACTCGATTACATTGTGGCCTCGGTGTAATAAGTTACTTCTCACTCTGTCTGTTTATTGATTTTTACAATTATCATTAAAAACGCGGTAAACGCGCGCGCCGTGCCGCTTCTCGTTTGACAGCAGCTCGCACGTGCTCCGTCTGTTTACATTCTGCGCGGGACGCACGCGGCGGCGGCTGCTCGCGCTCCCATTGGCTGCGCGTCACCGAGGCCGCCTCCCACGGGCGGGACTCGCACGCGGAAGTCGTTTCGGTACCGCGAAATTAACGGCCGTTAACTCCGCGACGTTCACGAATTACCGCGCGACGGCGCCGTTAAACGGTGTCCGCGTGCCCGCCGCGTCGTTAAAGTCCAACCGGAACTAACGGAACGCGGCGTTTGCGTCACAAAAGCGTCGCGCGCTCGGGCGTCCATTAGAAATGAGCGTGAGCTCCCGGTAAACACGGTGCACGAGCCGTTAAAACGCTTCACGTCGACGGTTCGGTCACGTGAACACGTGTACCGGGCGTGTTCGAGCCGGGCCGGGCCGTTCGCTCGGTGAAATCGCGGCTCCGGTTTGAACATTTTAGCGCGTTAATGTGAACCGGGAACGCGCATGCGCAGTGAGCGGCGGATATAAGGATTGGCGCCGGCGCCACAGCTGATGCATTCATTCATTCAGCACCGAGGAGGTAAGAGCACCGGGCACCGAGCACCGGGTCACACACACACTCACATCTCCGTTTCTAACACTCTCACCTGCTCAGCACCGTGTCCCGGTCCACACCGAGCCCTGTGACCGGTAAATACCCGAGTCCAGCCGTTAGTTCGCGGGGTTGTTTCTGTCGTTAACTCGTGTTTTGGCGCTTTTACCGGACGCGCGTGCTGAGGTTTGTTTACCGGCTCACCTGAGCTCAGCCTCACCGGTGTTTACAGCTCCTTCTCGGTGTCGGTGTGTTCGTGTTGCACCGGCTCCGTGATCAGCTGTTTCCCCGGTTAGCTGCTCATTGTTGCCCTGTTAGCTCTTGCTAATCCCTGTAGCTCCCTCCAGAACTTCGCCCCGCGCTGCTCCCGGTTTACCGGACTTTAACGTCGCTTACCGGGCTTAAAGAAGGCTCCTCTCCCGGTGTGTTCTTCCTGGGCAGTTGTGCTGGAAGTCTGCAGCCGGGCATGGTCGATGTTCAGCGGGTTCTTCTTCACTTTGTCCCCCCTCCTCCCTCTCGATCCTCCCGCTTTGGCGCTGTGGAAATTGGCGCGTCTTTTGAGTTTCAACCCGGGAATAAAGTTCATATCCCGGGTTTTTTCTTCGGTCTAACCTCCCGCAGAGCACCGCGGGGCTGTGTGCTCGGTGCCCGCGGAGCCGGAACCGGGTTTGGATCCGGTACTTTTGAGCTTTTTTTGTGTGAAGCGGCTCCGAGCGGCCCCTCCTCCACCAGCTCCCAGCTCGTCCGGCTAGTTTCAGTCTCATGTCTCGTTTTTGTCTCTCAGGTGTCCTGACACACCTGTGCGCGCGCTGTCCACATGTGCTGACCCAGCTTCGTTAATCGATGTTCGGAGCCGCTTTGTCTGATTTACTGGTGATCAGAGCTAACCACATCCAGCTCCAGGCTGAGCCCTGAAACATCTCTGCCTCATGCTGGGTCTTTGAATCCAAGGACTCCTTTCCAGGACTCCTTTCTAACTCTGATTTATTTTCTGGCCTCGGCTCTAACATGGCTCACACACACACACACACACACACATCATGGATGACTTGTGTTTACATAAAGTGTCTCACCTGTCCTCTCTCTGTCTCTGCAGCGCAGCCATAACTTCATCGACATCATGTCCAGACGCAGGTGAGGTTTAAATCCAGGTTCAGATCTTGAATGACTCTGTGACCAGAGTTTGATTTGTACTGACACTAAATATTTATCTCAGAGTTTATCCTCATTAGAAACGTGTAAACGATGCAGGATCAAATGATTTATTAATTCTTTCCTAGTTGAGTCTTTTAAATCTTCAGTCATCGTACCGACTCAGTTTATCGCCGCTGTTCGTCCAGAACATCAGAACCTCCCTGACCCAGATATTTGTTTGGATCAGGACGTTTTTCTTAAATCATCAGTGACTCTGGCTGCGTCCCGTCAGCGGCTCCTGTGCCACAGTTTGAGAAACGTCTGATTCATTTTATATTCATTTATTTCTCCGTCTGCTTCCAGCGGTCGCATCACTTTGCAAACCAGAGACTCAAACACACTCGAGCCGACCGTCAGAGCGCCGCTGAAGAAGAGGAAGTCTGAGGTGTGTGTGTTTTTTAAGTGTGTGTGAATGTTTTCAGCTTCATCATCCTGACGTAGCTCTCATGCACTCACCTGTTTTTATTTTCTCCTCCAGCCGTCCAAGAAGAAACTCCAACCTGCTGCCAAGAAACAGAGTTATGAAATCCAGGTCAGTGTGTGTGTGTGTGTTTACGGCTGATAAGAGTGTGTGTGTGTTCCTCCCTTTCAGAGCGCCCTGCCCTCGTTTCTGTCGATTATATTTTTAATTTGGCTCTTTAAGTCCAGCTTGATGCAGAATGTCTGATTATAATTAAAGTTTTTAATTGTTGAGCCTGAAGCTTTAATAAAGAGACAGTGTCCTCATGTCACCACCAGGTGTCACTGTTAGTTTACCTGTTGGCAGCAGAGAAGAAGAAGTTTGTTAGAATGGACGTCAGGTCGTAACTCGTCTCCTCGCTCTGTCTCTGCAGAAGTGTTGGTCGGAGGACGGAGCGAGTCCGTGCGTCCTCATCGAGACTCCGCACAAAGAGCTGGAGCCTTCGGACCCGTCCGGCTTCAGGCAGTACACCTTCAAGAACCTCTTCATCAAGGCGTCGCCCATCCCTCGCCTCAGGTACGCCGTGTGTGTGTGTCGCCTGAAAACCTTTTTTTAAACGTTGTTGAACGTCACACAAACAAAGACGTCTCTTGGTCTTCCAGCTGGGCCAGTTCAGACGACGTCTGGATCAAGATGCTCAACAAGGAGCTGAAGTACGTCCACGATAAGAGCTACCTGCAGCGGCACCCCAAGCTGCAGCCCAAGATGAGGTCCATCCTGCTGGACTGGCTGCTGGAGGTGAGGACGCGTCCAGGGTCCGCTTCGTTCAGACACGTTGAGGCGTTCAGGTGTTAACGCTGTGTGTGTGTGTGTGTGCAGGTGAGCGAGGTGTACAGCCTCCACCGGCAGACGGCGTACCTCGCCCAGGACTTCTTCGACCGCTTCATGCTGACGGAGGAGAACGTCAGCAAAGAGTACCTGCAGCTCCTCGGCATCACGGCGCTCTTCATCGCCTCCAAGATAGAAGTGAGTCCGCTCGCCGAGTTCTTATTGGTTCTTGTGAGATAGAGATGTCACATGACTGACCTCCACCCGTCTCACTTCAGGAAATTTACCCGCCCAAACTGTTCGAGTTCGCCTACGTCACAGACGGCGCCTGCGACACGTGGGACATCCAGAACACGGAGCTGATCATGCTGAAGGTACGACAGCAGAGCGCCGCTCGTCCTCACGTCTGTTCGTGCGTTAGTAAACGACGTTCTGTGCGTAACTTCAGAGTCGACGAATCCAGTTTGTGATCTCAGACTCGGCTCACAGCTGACAGGAAGTCCGACAGTTATTCGGACTCCTGGTCTTGCTGGTCCGTCTGTCCAGAGTTCTGCCGTCCTCACGTGGTCGCGTCCTCTCCGTCTCTCTCTGCAGGCGCTGGACTGGAATCTGTGTCCGGAGACGCCGATCTCGTGGCTGAAGCTGTACGCTCAGGTCGAGGCTCAGAAGGACGGAGAGAACTTCCTGGTGCCGCAGTTCTCCCAGGAAACGTACATCCAGATCACACAGGTAACTCACACCTGAGTCACTGACTCACCTGAGCGGTGATGATGTAAGCAGCCGCCCTGACCTCTGACCTCTCCTGTGTCGCAGCTGTTGGACCTGTGCATGATGGACTTCAACTCGTTGGACTACAGCTACAGCGTCCTCGCCGCCGCCGCCTTCTGCCACTTCTCCACGTTTGACGTCGTCCATAAAGTCTCAGGTGAGTTTGATTTCCTCGCCTGAACGTCCGCCGCGTGTTCTGTGACTCTGATTCGACGGCTCACGCTCGGTTTGTCTCCACCAGGCCTGACGTGGGAGAGCGTGGCGCCGTGTGTCCGGTGGATGACGCCCTTCATGGACGCTCTGCGGTCTGAAGCCAAACCTCAGCTCAAGGACTTCCCCAAAGTGAAAGCTGACGACCGGCACAACATCCAGACACACGTGGGATACCTGGAGCTGCTGGTGAGGCGACTTGGCGTGTTGATGTGTCAGCAGTTACAGTTTACGCTCCGTGTTTGTGACCGACTCCGTCTTTGTCTCGTCCTGCAGAGGAAAGCTCAGCGCCGCACGACCGACCTCCCCGACTCGCAGATGTCGCCCGTCGCCGTGGGAGCCATCCTGACTCCGCCCAGCAGCGCGGAGAAACCAGCCAATCCGTGAACAGCCGCACGCGACCACGAGCGAGACACGCTACCTCTCCAGTTTGACCTGAAGTGACGCCGCCGAATGCCAAAACCTCCTCGGACCATCGAGCCGGCCGAGCGATGAACTCAGACTTCCTGTCCTGTAGCACGTTTTGATTCCTGAACACTAAGACTGTTTTAGGCCGTTACCAAACTCTGAATCTGACCCGAGACGATCTGAACGTTTCGAACCTGTGACGATCTCTGAGCGTTTCTCTGGTGCTGTTGAAATCTCAGGAGAACATTTAACACGAGGAGAGTCTGGGAATCTTTCCACCCTGACGTGGAAACATTCAAGTGTTTTATTATTAACCTGGAGCCGCACGAACAATCGACTTGTTGACGTGGCTCAGATTTATTTTTTATTAATAGTTGCAACCTGGTTGCACATTCTTGTTACATTCCTGGAAAACTTGACTTTCAGAGGAAAACTGAAGTTTTCATTTTCAGTGCTTTGTATTTATTGATGAACAAGCTCCAAAAAAAAAAAAAGCTATTTATGATTCAGCTGTGACGTCGTTCGTCCTCGTGGTGCCTTCTTTGTTTTTAATTAAAGATGAACTGGACGGCGACTTAACGAACAAACCTGACTGTAAGCCGGAGCCAACTGTGTTAACGAATGTATGTTTGTGTAAATGCAGCGACTCAGCAACATGTGTCATTTTTCTTTTATGATGGATTTTAAATAAAATGACGTGAGTTTGGTTTTGTCTCAGTCTGACAATTAAACTGAGCTTTAACTTTACAAATGAAGATTTAACTGGTTTAAATTAAGTTTGTACAGCTGACAGAATTATTGATCAAGAAAATGTAAAAACGAGTTTATAGAATCTGCTTTGTTCAATTAAAGCATAACCGCAATTATATAATTAATATAAATACAATTTCACTTTTTTGATTTTTGACTTCAAATATTTTACCGTTTTTATTTTTTTTGCCTTCATTGATCTCGGCCCACTTCAAATAACCTGAACCGACACTTTCTAAACTTTGAGAGGAATCCAGTTTTATCTGAATGAAGTCGTGGAATAATACGACTCTGAGCTGAAACTCTCCGGCAGGCGGCCGGTCTCGGTTCAGTGCGAAAAGAAAAGTTTGAGCAGGTGTGAAGAAAAACATTCAGGTGTCAACGAGGAGAAACACCAGACGTGTCGGAGAAACTTCAAGAGTTTACGAGCTGCTTCACAGCCACACGATGATACTCGATCTGCATCAGAATCAGGGTGACCCGGTTACAAAACATCAGACCACGCTCAAAGTTCTGACAAGATGGAGGCGAGCAGAGCTTCACCAACCTGAACACAGGACAGAAAACGTCTGGACAAAAGCTTGAATAGTGACCGTGGCATTCACTGTGTGTGGCGGTTTGGCAGTCCTGTGTGTGTGTGTGTGTGTGTGTGTGTGTGTGTGACATGTATATATCGGCCGTTTTTGGCCTCCATACACATGCGACCCCCCTTTTTAAAAACTCCTGTCGAGTGAGTGTATTGTGTGTCGGCCTGGGAAAGCGTGCCCTCCACACACACACACACACACACACACACACACACACACACAGAGCTGCATTAGCGCACATGGCCTCCATTCATTGTTCACAACAATGCCCTGTATGTGTTTGGGGGGGGCGGAGGGTCAAAGGTCACCTTCCCAGCAAATGCTGATTCAGTAAAACGAATAAACACTTTCACCACAGATCTGAAGTTTGATGCATTTTGTAAAAACTGAAACTGAAAATACTTTATTTGAAAATTTCAGTTCTGACTTTTAATAAATATATATAAAATTCTGACTTTTTTCTTAAATTCTGACTTTTTTTTTCTCACATTCTGATCCTATTAAATTTCTGACATTTACCTCCAAATTCTGACTTTTTCCCCCTCAAAATTTTGACTTTTTTCTGACAGATTCTGACTTTTCCCCTCAAAATTCTCAAAATTATGTATTTTTTCTCAAATTCTGACTTTTTTTGGGAATTTTGTTGTTTTTTCCTCCAAATTCTGACATTTTTCTAACATATTCAGACTTTTTTCCTCAAAATTCTGAAGTTTTTTCCTTCAAATTTCTGACGTTTTTTCTGAAATACTCACTTTTTTTTCTCAAATTCTGATGTTTTTTTCTTCAAAATTCTGACTTTTTTTTCCTCAAATTCTGATGTTTTTTTCTTCAAAATTCTGACTTTTTTCCCTCAAATTCAGAATTTTTCCTTCAAAATTCTGACTTTTTTTCTGAAATACTCACTTTTTTCTCAAATTCTGAAGTTTTTTCCTTTAAAATACTGACTTTAATTTCTCAAATTCTGCCTTTTTTTTCTCAAATTCTGGTGTATTTTTCCTTCAAATTTCTGACTTTTTTTCTGAAATACTCACTTTTTTTCTCAAATTCAGATGTTTTTTTCTCAAATTCTGCCTTTCTTTCTCAAATTCAGATGTTTTTTCTTTCAAAATTCTGATGTTTTTTTCTCGAAAATTCTGACTTTTTTTTCTTCAAAATTCTGACTTTTTCCCCCAAATTCAGAATTTTTCCTTCAAAATTCTGACTTTTTTCCTGACAGATTCCAACTTTTTTTCCTTCAAAATTCTGACTTTTTTTTCTCAAATTCTGATGTTTTTTCCCTCTTAAAATTCGGACTTTTTTCTGACAGATTTGGACTTTTTCTGATAAATTCTGACTTTGTTTCCTCTCAAAATTCTGTCTTATTTCTCCTCAAAATGACTTAGGGTCAATTTGGGGAACTTTTTAAAAAACCTGTCGGGTGGCTGACCTGTGACACTTGGGGGGGGGGGGGCATCGTTTATGAAAAGGTGTTAAATTTTCCTTTTGAGGAATTTTTCTCTCAAAATTCCGACTTTTTTTTAGTCAAATTCTAAAGTTTTCTCGCTCCAAATCCTGATTTTTTTTTCTGTCACAATTCAGATTTTTTTCCCCTCAATTTCAT
>CM014091.1:33161155-33176640 GCA_004119915.2 Collichthys lucidus
TTCTTCAAATGTTCTTCCAACGTTTGGGCTGCGTTCAAATCAGCTTCTTTGCTCGGGAAGGTTCCAAACTGAGTAAAAATCTTTACGGGTCCGTAAACGTAGAAACTTTGACAGAATCATGACTCGGACTGCAGATCATCCAACCTCCAGTCCACACACCTCCACCTCCACCTCCACCTCCACCTTCACCTCCACCTTTACCTCCACCTCCACCTCCACACACCTCCACCTCCACACACCTCCACCTTCACCTCCGCCTCCGCCTCCACCTCTGACTCAACAAGAGGAAACGTTATAAAAATAATCTGATCTTTACGTGACGCGCTGACTCTTCAGTCGGACTCTGAATCGTCCACTAGTGCAACAGGAAGTAGAAACTACAAATTAAAAGCTGGTTGTTCAGTTTCTGTCTTTGGGAGAAAAACGTTAAAAAGTTTCGTTACAGACGAACTCGTCAGACTCGTCAGACTCGTCAGACTCGTCAGACTCGTCAGCTCTCTGTGTGCTTCGTGTTAAATTAAACTCATCCCGCGGTGACAGAGTCTCGACCTGACGGAGCTGCTGCGTTCACGCCGCGTCGCAAAGCGTCTTCGAAATGATTCGTCCGTTCATCGACAGGACGGAAGCTCTGATTCTGTTTTGTTTTGTTTTCCTGAGATAACGACATGATTAATATGAAATCAAGAAAACAACATTTTAATAAATCACTGCAGTTAAATGAAATAAATGAATTTAAAATCATAATTCTGTGATTTTGATTTTGCTGAAATGTCGTTCTGTCTTTCCTGAGATAGATTTTGTTTCGTCCGTCACCTTGAGTTCATGAATTAAACTGAAATGTATTTTAACGTCGTCAGTTAAACTCTCCTTCTGTTTTCAAGATCTCTCATTAATCACGTCGTTATGAAGAAAATAAACGTATGATGCATGAGCGCTTTGGGCTTCCGTAGCCCGGTCTGTGATTTTAAGATGAATTATTGGCAGATTGATTTAAATAAAAATAATTATTAGTTTGTAGTTATCGTTAAAAAAAGAGGCAGCGACTGACGGAGACGAACTTTCACCAAACGTATTTTGAACGTTCAGTCGCCTCCTCGTCAGCCAATCAGAATCCGATCTGGTGTTTCCAGTTTAAATAAAGTTTTATCGTTGTGTCTCACTGAACTTTATTCTGACGATCTTCAGGATTTATGTTGAAGTTGATAAATTGTGTTTGGTTTGTTTCCGATGGGACGTGAACGCAGCAGGACTCGTCCTCCGCCCGGTTGCTTGTTCAGGGTGGAGTTGCGTGGTGATGGGGCAGGACGCCGTGGCTCCTCTGGATGTACGCCACGGCGTCCCGGTACGTGAGGCCCAGCTGGGGTCGGTCGTACATCTCGCTCAGAGCCTGAAACTTCGGCCCCCACCGCGACAGCCGGTCATGAACAAACCCTCCTCCATCCTCCTCCTCCTCCTCCTCCTCCTCCTCCTGCTCCTCCTCCTGCTCCTCCTGCTCCTCCTCCTCCTGCTCCTCCTGCTCATCGCAGCGGGGAATGTTTCTACGTGACGCGGCTGACTCCAGCGAGCTGAGGCTTCCTGCCGACGACCCCGAGCCTTCCACGCACCACACGTGGTACGCGTCCGGCGGGAACGCCTCGCAGTCGTTGTCCGCCTCCCAGATGATCCGAGACACGTAGCTTTTAAAGTCCACGTGGGAGCGCGAGCCCGACGGGGCGTAACCTCCTCCTCCTCCTCCTCCTCCTGCTCCTCCTCCATCGCTCATCTCGTGGGCGGTGTAGTTGGCGTAGGTTGCGTGCTGGTGATGGTGGTGATGGTGATGCGGGATGCTGAGGTAGGGAGCGCTGGAGCTGCAGGAGGAGCCGGACGGGTGGACCTCCTCCTGGGAGCCGGGCGAGGACTTGATGAGCGGGGCGGTGGTGCAGGACGACGACTGAGACAGACTCGAGCAGAGAGGACGCTTCAGCTCCGTGATGTCGTATCCGTTCTGCAGAGAGACGGACGCACAAAGTTTTATTTTGAAAGGAGCTGTTATGTAAGTGTGTGTGTGTGTGTGTGTGTGTGTGTGTGTGTGTGTGTGTGTGTGTGTGTGTGTGTGTGTGCGTGTGTGTGTGTGTGTGTACCTGGTCCTGCTCCCCCCCTCCCTCCTCGTTGTAGTTCAGGATGTTTTCTCGGATGTCCTCCCAGCTCTCGTGTTCGGCGGGGATGTGGTAAACTCCGCGCTTCCTGAACTTGTTACGACTTCCTTTCTGGTTCCACACCGTCACCGCCACCAGCACCGCTACACACACACACACACACACACACACACACACACACACACACACACACACACACACACACACACACACACAGAGGAGGAGGATGGTATAAATATCTGAATGTGCCTCTGCAGCTCATTAAACATCAGGATAATTACTGCAAACAAACGAGCACGTCAAGACGTCCCCACAGACTGTCTAAAACCTGGACGTAGTCTCCGTGACGTCCCCACAGACTGTCTAAAACCTGGACGTAGTCTCCGTGACGTCCCCGCAGACTGTCTAAAACCTGGACGTAGTCTCCGTGACGTCCCCACAGACTGTCTAAAACCTGGACGTAGTCTCCGTGACGTCCCCACAGACTGTCTAAAACCTGGACGTAGTCTCCGTGACGTCCCCGCAGACTGTCTAAAACCTGGACGTAGTCTCTGTGACGTCCCAGCAGACTGTCTAAAACCTGGACGTAGTCTCTGTGACGTCCCAGCAGACTGTCTAAAACCTGGACGTAGTCTCCGAGACGTCCCCGCAGACTGTCTAAAACCTGGACGTAGTCTCCGTGACGTCCCCGCAGACTGTCTAAAACCTGGACGTAGTCTCCGTGACGTCCCCGCAGACTGTCTAAAACCTGGACGTAGTCTCCGTGAGGTCCCCGCAGACTGTCTAAAACCTGGACGTAGTCTCCGTGACGTCCCCGCAGACTGTCTAAAACCTGGACGTAGTCTCTGAGACGTCCCCGCAGACTGTCTAAAACCTGGACGTAGTCTCTGTGACGTCCCCGCAGACTGTCTAAAACCTGGACGTAGTCTTCGTGACGTCCCCGCAGACTGTCTAAAACCTGGACGTAGTCTCCGTGACGTCCCCGCAGACTGTCTAAAACCTGGACGTAGTCTCTGAGACGTCCCCGCAGACTGTCTAAAACCTGGACGTAGTCTCTGTGACGTCCCCGCAGACTGTCTAAAACCTGGACGTAGTCTCTGAGACGTCCCCGCAGACTGTCTAAAACCTGGACGTAGTCTCTGTGACGTCCCCGCAGACTGTCTAAAACCTGGACGTAGTCTCTGTGACGTCCCCGCAGACTGTCTAAAACCTGGACGTAGTCTCTGTGACGTCCCCGCAGACTGTCTAAAACCTGGACGTAGTCTCTGTGACGTCCCCGCAGACTGTCTAAAACCTGGACGTAGTCTCTGAGACGTCCCCGCAGACTGTCTAAAACCTGGACGTAGTCTCTGTGACGTCCCCGCAGACTGTCTAAAACCTGGACGTAGTCTCCGTGACGTCTCCGCAGACTGTCTAAAACCTGTTGTGTCTCTTACCGAAGAAGACGAGCAGACACATGCTGATGGCCAGGATGGAGCTCGGGCTGAGGGCGGCCAGCCGGTGACCTTTGACCTGGCCCAGCTCACAGCGCTGACCCCTGAACCCGTCCTGACACCGGCACCGGTAACTGTCGGGCGACAGCGCCTGGCAGATTCCACTGTTACGGCAGGAAGTGGCTCCGCAGGGCGACGGCACGCAGCGCAGCTGACCCGAGTCATCCGTCACCGTCACCTGACCACCGGGACACCTGGAGGACGGCGAGGGACGGAGTTAACGAGAACACAGTCACAGTTTGAAAGCAGAGCAGGGGCTGATGGGATACGTGTCTCACCTGCACTGGTGCTTCCTCCACAGGTCGATGCAGCGCAGCGGGCTGCGGCACGGCTGGCTGCTGCAGGCGTTGCTGGAGCAGCCGAAGGTGACGCCACGTCTCTCCAGGACCGTCACCAAGTCCCGGCTCTGCCCGTCCAGAGGCAGGACCTGACCGTTGAAACGAACGTCCCGCAGACAACCTGCACGACGAGACGCAGAGTTAAGTTCATGTCGGATTCGAACCTGTGAACGTGTTCTTTAGGATCGGACCCAGGTCTCACCCTGAAAGTCCGCCTCGTCTCCCGCCGTCGGGCCGTTGCCGACCATCACGCCGGCTGGGTGGACCACCATCTCCCTGCGGCTCCCCAGCCGGGCCTGGACCTCCCGTGAGCCGCCGCCCTGCTCCAGCTGTAGAGTAAACAGGTTGTCATGGCGACTTAGGCTGACCAGCACCCACTGCCCGATGTCCACCCGCTGGCCGGGGAGCCGCAGGGCGTGGGCGCCGTCTCCAAGGTTGACACGGACGGACAGGTGACCCTCCAACACCTGAAGAGAGAAGTCAGCACGTCAGAGCTGCAACTACGTCAGTCTGATTGGCTGACGGGCGGACGGACTCACCTCCAGGACGATGTACTCGTTGGCCTCCTGCGACGTCACGGACAGCACGGAGCCCGACGCGGCTCTGGTCCGGAGGAGCAGCTGGATGTTCGTACGCCGAGAGCTGCCGCCTCCTCTCAGCTGATACCGAACGACGCTGCCCGAGTCGAAGGAGAACTCGGGGACGGCTGAGGGGCGAGAAGTCACGTTAACTCTGCCTAAATGCAGCTGCTGTTAGTTCATGTTAATTAGCTCGTTAGCCAGCGTCCTCTCACCCCTGTCACACTTGTGTCCGGTGTATCCGGCGTGGCACTCGCAGCTGAAGGAGCCCCAGTCGGCGAGGCACGAGGCCTGAGCTCCGCAGGACGGCCCGGCCGCCGTCACGCACACCCCGTCCGTCAGCCTGCAGCCGGGGCTGCTGTCCACGCTCTCACCTGGAGACGCCAGGTCGTACACCTGAGGGACGGACGAGGTCAGGAAACACAACATGGCTGCTGCAGCTGAGTCATGTGACTCACGACACACACACACACACACACACACCACACACACACACACACACACACACACACACACACACACACACAGGTTACCTGACTGTCCACCTGCAGGTTTCGGATGCAGCCGGTGAAACTACGGTAACGCCGATGAGGAGACGTCTCCTTCACTCCTCCCAACTGAAGAGGCTGGAAGACGTTCAGATACCTGAGGAGGAGGAATGTTTAGTGATGGTGTGTCTTTGGTGTGTCTCAGGTGTCTCTCAGGTGTCTCTCTAGTGTCTCTCAGGGGTCTCTCTAGTGTGTCTCAGGTGTCTCTCAGGTGTGTCTCAGGTGTCTCTCTAGTGTGTCTCAGGTGTCTCTCAGGTGTCTCTCAGGTGTCTCTCAGGTGTGTCTCAGGTGTCTCTCTAGTGTGTCTCAGGTGTGTCTTAGGTGTGTCTCAGGTGTCTCTCTAGTGTGTCTCAGGTGTCTCTCAGGTGTGTCTCAGGTGTCTCTCTAGTGTGTCTCAGGTGTGTCTCAGGTGTGTCTCAGGTGTCTCTCAGGTGTGTCTCAGGTGTGTCTCAGGTGTCTCTCAGGTGTGTCTCAGGTGTCTCTCTAGTGTGTCTCAGATGTCTTTTAGGTGTCTCTCTAGTGTCTCTCAGGTGTCTCTCTAGTGTGTCTCAGGTGTCTCTCTAGTGTGTCTCAGGTGTCTCTCAGGTGTCTCTCTGGTGTGTCTCTCTAGTGTGTCTCAGGTGTCTCTCAGGTGTGTCTCAGGTGTCTCTCAGGTGTGTCTCAGGTGTCTCTCTAGTGTGTCTCAGGTGTCTCTCTGGTGTCTCTCTGGTGTCTCTCAGGTGTCTCTCTAGTGTCTCTCTGGTGTCTCTCTGGTGTCTCCCAGGTGTCTCTCTAGTGTCTCTCTGGTGTCTCTCTGGTGTCTCTCAGGTGTCTCTCTAGTGTGTCTCAGGTGTGTCTCAGGTGTCTCTCTAGTGTGTCTCAGGTGTCTCTCAGGTGTCTCTCAGGTGTCTCTCAGGTGTGTCTCAGGTGTCTCTCAGGTGTGTCTCAGGTGTCTCTCTAGTGTGTCTCAGGTGTGTCTTAGGTGTGTCTCAGGTGTCTCTCAGGTGTGTCTCAGGTGTGTCTCAGGTGTCTCTCTAGTGTGTCTCAGGTGTGTCTCAGGTGTCTCTCAGGTGTCTCTCAGGTGTGTCTCAGGTGTCTCTCAGGTGTGTCTCAGGTGTCTCTCTAGTGTGTCTCAGATGTCTTTTAGGTGTCTCTCTAGTGTCTCTCAGGTGTCTCTCTAGTGTGTCTCAGGTGTCTCTCTAGTGTGTCTCAGGTGTCTCTTTTAGGTGTCTCTCTGGTGTGTCTCTCTAGTGTGTCTCAGGTGTCTCTCAGGTGTGTCTCAGGTGTCTCTCTAGTGTGTCTCAGATGTCTTTTAGGTGTCTCTCTAGTGTGTCTTAGGTGTCTCTCTGGTGTCTCTCTGGTGTCTCTCAGGTGTCTCTCTAGTGTCTCTCTGGTGTCTCTCTGGTGTCTCCCAGGTGTCTCTCTAGTGTCTCTCTGGTGTCTCTCTGGTGTCTCTCAGGTGTCTCTCTAGTGTGTCTCAGGTGTGTCTCAGGTGTCTCTCTAGTGTGTCTCTGGTGTCTCTCAGGTGTCTCTCAGGTGTCTCTCTAGTGTGTCTCTGGTGTGTCTCAGGTGTCTCTCTAGTGTCTCTCAGGTGTCTCTCTAGTGTCTCTCAGGTGTCTCTCAGGTGTCTCTCTAGTGTCTCTCAGGTGTCTCTCAGGTGTCTCTCTAGTGTCTCTCAGGTGTCTCTCAGGTGTCTCTCTAGTGTCTCTCAGGTGTCTCTCAGGTGTCTCTCAGGTGTCTCTCTAGTGTCTCTCTAGTGTGTCTCTGGTGTGTCTCAGGTGTCTCTCAGGTGTCTCTCTGGTGTCTCTCAGGTGTCTCTCAGGTGTCTCTCTGGTGTCTCTCAGGTGTCTCTCAGGTGTGTCGCCCTCACCTTTGGTTTCCCGGTGTCTCTCCTGCGGCTCTGCAGCTGGACTCGTCCGTCTCCTGGACGTCTCCTCCGACACCCTCCCTCTCGTTGACCGCCGTCCCCGCACACTGATCCAGGACGAGCTGCACGGCCTGAGCAGAGACAAAGTGTCGCTCACACAAACCTGCTGAAGCTCCAGGTGAGCTGAGAGCAGACGTTTCTCAGCTCGCTCCATCAGCACAGTTTTTAACTTTAGCCACAAATTATATCGACAGTTCATCCAGAGCTGAGGATGCTCGTGATCACATCGTGTAGTTTGATCGTGATCACATCGTGTAGTTTAAGGATGCTCGTGATCACATCGTGTAGTTTGATCGTGATCACATCGTGTAGTTTGATCGTGATCACATCGTGTAGTTTGAGGATGCTCGTGATCACATCGTGTAGTTTGATCGTGATCACATCGTGTAGTTTGATCGTGATCACATCGTGTAGTTTGAGGATGCTCGTGATCACATCGTGTAGTTTGAGGATGCTCGTGATCACATCGTGTAGTTTGATCGTGATCACATCGTGTAGTTTGATCGTGATCACATCGTGTAGTTTGAGGATGCTCGTGATCACATCGTGTAGTTTGAGGATGCTCGTGATCACATCGTGTAGTTTGAGGACGCTCGTGATCACATCGTGTAGTTTGAGGACGCTCGTGATCACATCGTGTAGTTTGAGGATGCTCGTGATCACATCGTGTAGTTTGAGGATGCTCGTGATCACATCGTGTAGTTTGATCGTGATCACATCGTGTAGTTTGATCGTGATCACATCGTGTAGTTTGAGAATGCTCGTGATCACATCGTGTAGTTTGAGAATGCTCGTGATCACATCGTGTAGTTTGAGGATGCTCGTGATCACATCGTGTAGTTTGATCGTGATCACATCGTGTAGTTTGATCGTGATCACATCGTGTAGTTTGAGAATGCTCGTGATCACATCGTGTAGTTTGAGAATGCTCGTGATCACATCGTGTAGTTTGAGGATGTTCGTGATCACATCGTGTAGTTTGATCGTGATCACATCGTGTAGTTTAATCGTGATCACATCGTGTAGTTTGAGGATGTTCGTGATCACATCGTGTAGTTTGAGAATGCTCGTGATCACATCGTGTAGTTTGAGGATGATCGTGATCACATCGTGTAGTTTGAGGATGTTCGTGATCACATCGTGTAGTTTGATCGTGATCACATCGTGTAGTTTAATCGTGATCACATCGTGTAGTTTGAGGATGTTTGTGATCACATCGTGTAGTTTGAGGATGCTCGTGATCACATCGTGTAGTTTGAGGATGCTCGTGATCACATCGTGTAGTTTGAGAATGCTCGTGATCACATCGTGTAGTTTGATCGTGATCACATCGTGTAGTTTGAGGATGCTCGTGATCACATCGTGTAGTTTGATCGTGATCACATCGTGTAGTTTGAGGATGCTCGTGATCACATCGTGTAGTTTGTGGATGCTCGTGATCACATCGTGTAGTTTGAGGATGCTCGTGATCACATCGTGTAGTTTGAGGATGCTCGTGATCACATCGTGTAGTTTGAGGATGATCGTGATCACATCGTGTAGTTTGAGGATGTTCGTGATCACATCGTGTAGTTTGAGGATGCTCGTGATCACATCGTGTAGTTTGATCGTGATCACATCGTGTAGTTTGAGGATGCTCGTGATCACATCGTGTAGTTTGATCGTGATCACATCGTGTAGTTTGATCGTGATCACATCGTGTAGTTTGAGGATGCTCGTGATCACATCGTGTAGTTTGATCGTGATCACATTGTGTAGTTTGATCGTGATCACATCGTGTAGTTTGATCGTGATCACATCGTGTAGTTTGAGGATGCTCGTGATCACATCGTGTAGTTTGCTGACAGCCGTTTGTTGTTTGTTGTTTGTTGTTTACTTTCAAGGCTCCATCTCTGTCTCGACAGTTTCAGTTGACAGCTCAGCTCCATGGTTGTCAACCAATCAGAGCACAGCAACTACTGTTTCTATTCATGGCTGCCAATTTCAGCTGGTTGCTGGGCAGAAATTCACAAGATCGACTGTGATTAACGAGGGGCAGGTGTCAGGTGGACGATCCATCTTACCTTTCCGTCACTGATGATGTCGAGGCGATGCCAACGTCGGTCGGTGGCGGTGGATTTCGGCGGCAGGTGCAGGGTCAGCGTTCCCGATCCATGGTTAATACTCAGAGCCGGGACGCCGTTCCTCAACTCTGGACGGGAGGACGAGAGCGTTAGGTTTTTTTTTTAACGCAGCCAATGGGAACTGACGACACCTGAAGTGATCACATGTTGTTAACGTGTTGTTCATCTTTGACCAACCCTCCGCCTGTGACATCACTCCTCTGTATCGCCGTGTGTGTGTGTGTGTGTGTGTGTGTGTGTGTGTGTGTGTGTGTGTGTGTGTGTGTGTGTGACCTCACAGCTGCGTTATCGAACACGCGAGTGAGAAACGCTTCACAGAGATCGATGCTGCGGTCACCTTTGATTTTCCGCTCTCCGGGTTCAATAATTACATAAGTTTAATGTCACCAGATTATGCAAGAAGAGTTTGAAAGGCCATCTGCGGACTAATCCGTTACACCACAGCAGGACCACCGGGAGCTGACATTAGATTTCATGAAGCTCTTTGTCCGCCGGGTCTGTCGGAGCCGGATTGATTCACTCAGCGCCGCGAGATTAGCATGTCAGCGTCCGCGATAAAAACAATGTTTCAACTTTTAGTAAAAGAGTTTTCAGCGTTATCACAAACAGCGCCTCCCAGAAGCATCGAGAAGAGGACCGGTCACCTCTAAACATGTCTCTGAACATGTCTCTGAACATGTCTCTAAACATGTCTCTGAACATGTCTCTGAACTGTCTCTGAACTGTCTCTGAACATGTCTCTGAACTGTCTCTGAACATGTCTCTGAACCGTCTCTGAACATGTCTCTGAACATGTCTCTGAACATGTCTCTGAACATGTCTCTAAACATGTCTCTGAACATGTCTCTGAACTGTCTCTGAACTGTCTCTGAACATGTCTCTGAACTGTCTCTGAACATGTCTCTGAACCGTCTCTGAACATGTCTCTGAACATGTCTCTGAACTGTCTCTGAACATGTCTCTGAACATGTCTCTGAACCGTCTCTGAACATGTCTCTGAACATGTCTCTGAACTGTCTCTGAACTGTCTCTGAACATGTCTCTGAACATGTCTCTGAACATGTCTCTAAACATGTCTCTGAACATGTCTCTGAACATGTCTCTGAACATGTCTCTGAACTGTCTCTGAACATGTCTCTGAACATGTCTCTGAACATGTCTCTGAACATGTCTCTGAACTGTCTCTGAACATGTCTCTGAACATGTCTCTGAACATGTCTCTGAACCGTCTCTGAACATGTCTCTGAACATGTCTCTGAACTGTCTCTGAACTGTCTCTGAACATGTCTCTGAACTGTCTCTGAACTGTCTCTGAACTGTCTCTGAACATGTCTCTGAACCGTCTCTGAACATGTCTCTGAACTGTCTCTGAACTGTCTCTGAACTGTCTCTGAACTGTCTCTGAACATGTCTCTGAACCGTCTCTGAACCGTCTCTGAACATGTCTCTGAACATGTCTCTGAACATGTCTCTGAACTGTCTCTGAACTGTCTCTGAACATGTCTCTGAACTGTCTCTGAACATGTCTCTGAACTGTCTCTGAACTGTCTCTGAACATGTCTCTGAACATGTCTCTGAACATGTCTCTGAACATGTCTCTGAACCGTCTCTGAACTGTCTCTGAACTGTCTCTGAACATGTCTCTGAACATGTCTCTGAACCGTCTCTGAACTGTCTCTGAACATGTCTCTGAACATGTCTCTGAACTGTCTCTGAACTGTCTCTGAACCGTCTCTGAACATGTCTCTGAACTGTCTCTGAACTGTCTCTGAACCGTCTCTAAACATGTCTCTGAACATGTCTCTGAACTGTCTCTGAACTGTCTCTGAACATGTCTCTGAACTGTCTCTGAACATGTCTCTGAACATGTCTCTGAACTGTCTCTGAACATGTCTCTGAACCGTCTCTGAACTGTCTCTGAACTGTCTCTGAACATGTCTCTGAACATGTCTCTGAACTGTCTCTGAACATGTCTCTGAACATGTCTCTGAACTGTCTCTGAACATGTCTCTGAACATGTCTCTGAACTGTCTCTGAACATGTCTCTGAACATGTCTCTGAACATGTCTCTGAACTGTCTCTGAACCGTCTCTGAACTGTCTCTGAACATGTCTCTGAACTGTCTCTGAACATGTCTCTGAACTGTCTCTGAACCGTCTCTGAACTGTCTCTGAACTGTCTCTGAACCGTCTCTGAACTGTCTCTGAACATGTCTCTGAACTGTCTCTGAACATGTCTCTGAACTGTCTCTGAACCGTCTCTGAACTGTCTCTGAACATGTCTCTGAACTGTCTCTGAACATGTCTCTGAACTGTCTCTGAACTGTCTCTGAACATGTCTCTGAACTGTCTCTGAACCGTCTCTGAACTGTCTCTGAACTTGTCTCTGAACTGTCTCTGAACATGTCTCTGAACTGTCTCTGAACATGTCTCTGAACTGTCTCTGAACATGTCTCTGAACATGTCTCTGAACATGTCTCTGAACTGTCTCTGAACATGTCTCTGAACTGTCTCTGAACCGTCTCTGAACTGTCTCTGAACTGTCTCTGAACCGTCTCTGAACTGTCTCTGAACATGTCTCTGAACTGTCTCTGAACTGTCTCTGAACTGTCTCTGAACATGTCTCTGAACTGTCTCTGAACATGTCTCTGAACATGTCTCTGAACATGTCTCTGAACATGTCTCTGAACTGTCTCTGAACATGTCTCTGAACATGTCTCTGAACATGTCTCTGAACTGTCTCTGAACTGTCTCTGAACATGTCTCTGAACTGTCTCTGAACATGTCTCTGAACATGTCTCTGAACATGTCTCTGAACTGTCTCTGAACTGTCTCTGAACTGTCTCTAAACATGTCTCTAAACATGTCTCTGAACATGTCTCTGAACCGTCTCTGAACCGTCTCTGAACTGTCTCTGAACATGTCTCTGAACATGTCTCTGAACTGTCTCTGAACATGTCTCTGAACATGTCTCTGAACCGTCTCTGAACCGTCTCTGAACTGTCTCTGAACATGTCTCTGAACATGTCTCTGAACTGTCTCTGAACTGTCTCTAAACATGTCTCTAAACATGTCTCTGAACATGTCTCTGAACATGTCTCTGAACTGTCTCTGAACTGTCTCTGAACCGTCTCTGAACTGTCTGTGCATTGTTTGAATTATTCGTTAACTTCATTTCTGTGCTTGGACCCTTCACAATCTTGGTCATGGCTCAATACGTTCTGGTCTTGGTCTTGACTTGGTGTAAATCCCGCAAAGTTTTGATCTTGTGTCTTGGTCCTAGTCTTGAAAAGTCTGAGTCAAGTCTTGGTCTCAATACCTTCTTTCTGGTCTTGTAAGGCCTTGGTCTTGGTCTTGGTGTAAACAAGGTCTTGGTTATGTCTTGGTCTCAATACACTCTGGTCTTGGTCTACAACACCGGCATTGGACAGGACGGGCATTAGAAGAAGACGGGCGACCTCCTTGGCGACACTCTGAACCTCGCGTTGCTCTAACAGTTTGGATCTTACCGACGGCGATGAAGTCCTCCCGCTCCCCGGAGTGGGCGTGGCCGAGCGGCCCGTTGTAGAGGAGCAGCCCGTTTGCCGACTCAGCGAGGAACTCCAGGGAGATGTGGCTCTGGAAGCAAGGCATGATGGGAGGGAACCAGGCGTAGCCCTGGCCACCAAAGCTGTGTTTGGTCTGCTGGCACTCAGGCCCGTCGAACATGGGAGGACACTTACACCTGAGAGACGGAAAGACCAAAGATCTTTACGACAGGTTTTCATATCTGTTAGTAAGAGCTGCCACAGATACCAAACATGAGGTTAAAGGAGCGACAATCAATCAATCTTTGGTACAGAGTACATGAGTACTCGTTTGGACAGGAGTACTCGAGTACTCGTTTGGACAGGAGTACTCGAGTACTCGTTTGGACGTCAGTCGTATTTCTTATTATCTGCCATATTGTTCCTTTAATTGGTTCAGATGTTGACAAGGATGCAGAAATCATTAATTTATTTACTCCCCTTGTTATATTCACATTAAATATATTTAGTCTATAGAACATGTGGAGACCCTTCATGACCCGCTGTGTGTGTGTCACTGTTAAAGCTGTTTTCTATCTCTGTTGCCGTGGCAGCAGTTTTCTTTCCAAACATACAAACATTAATTAAAATGACCCGACACACAAACGAGACGTTGACGGAAACACTGTTAATTAAAGTGTTTATTCTTTAATAAGAGAGCGAAGCCGAGAGAACCGCCTGTCTGAGACTTTACAGTCGATAAGAAGGATGCAAACGTTCTGTCAACGCTACAGAAACATTAGGTGACTGTTAAGTAAGGTTGTCTGACAGAACAAAAGTTTCCTCAGCCTCCACCCTGCACCTACCTGTATCCCAGCGGTCCGTCCTGGCAGGTGCCCCCGTTGAGGCAGGGGTTAGCGGGGTAGGCGGAGCAGGGCAGGTGGATCGCCTCGCGGCCTCGGCAGCCACATCGCGCCGTTGTTGAGGCGAACAGCGACACCAGAGATGTGTTGCCGGTGCTGAGAGCCACCGGGGCCTGGCTGAATGAAGCGTCGCTGCTGCAGCCTCCAGTCTGACTGCAGTCGGTGGAGGGACATTCATCAACGCCCACCTGAGAGACGGACACGCCCAGCATGGCCTCCAGCTGCAGGGGGGCAAATACGACATGTTAGACAGGGAAACAAGGACGTTACATTAAAATACAAAAAATAAAACGAGTTCATAACTAACTGAAATATACATCAGATAAAACAAACTGTTAGCATGAAGCTAATGACACTAAAACCAGCTGAAACTGGTCTACAACTCTGGGATTAAAATAAAACTGAAAACACACACAAAAAAAACAGGTTGAAACCAGGACGGAGAATTAAACTAAAACTAGCATGAAGCTAACTGAGAGACACAGAAAATCTCTAAATGAAGCCCCTCCAACTAGTGGACGCTGATGCCAAACGGTAGGTGGTATCAAAAAGCCCAAATGAGCGTGAGCATCCTCATCTTGTCGACCATGTGGATGCTGAATTTCAGTGTGTGAAGTTAAAAACTGTGACCTGGGCAGAGAGAGAAAGAACAGGTGCCCCGTGCTCCTCTGGGACAATTCTCCTCTCCAGTTTACATGGGAGTAGATGGGGCTGTCGGTGGGTGATCCTGGAGCATCAGTGCGTCTCCCGCCAAAACTATAAGTCTGACAGCTTCAGCAGTGATATCGCTGCGGAGCCCACGAATTTTCCTACGTTTCTATGTAGAAATTATTTCTGTAGAGTGACATTTGTGGCCACGAGAGCCGTTTGTAAATGTGTTTTTGGACAAATGTTTCTCTAGCTCTGGAACATTCTACCAACACACACCCATTGTAAACGTTGTCGTGGTTTTTGGTGATTTTTGGTGAAACCGTTTGGTGAAACTCTGAGAAAAGTCACAGAACATCATTCCAGACCGAGCCGGTCGATTTGATACCTTTTTTGTGTTTGTGCGACCAAAACTGAGGGAGGAGGAGGACGATGAACTTCCTGGGATACGTCAGAATAATCAGCCTGGGGAACATCAGGAACACTCGTTCATCGTAAACTGACCAAAACTTTTATTAATGTCAAAGTAAAAGTCACATGAACTCCAAAATAAAAGACTAATTAAAAGTAGCAGCAGACTCTTAGTAACTACAGTTAAAACTGTTGTTGTTATTTTTAGAACGTATCCCCGGCGATAAACAAGGGACCAGTGTGTATATAATATATGATATATATGAACACAGTATTTATTATCCTGAATCTGTCTCATCACACTGGAACACTTTGTCCTTCATGTTGTGTTTATCGTTGTTTTCGTTCTTTTATAACGTTTTTATCGCCTTATTATCATCTGCAGTTGTGAAAAGTGAGTTTTATTTATTCATTTATTATTTTATTTTATCGTTGACATTCTGAAATATTTAAACTTTACTCGAGTATTTTAATTTTCTGATACTCAACACTATTTTTTTACTCCACTACATTTTATTTGGATTATTAATACAAAATATAATTAACACATAAATGATTGGTAGCAGCTTTTGAAGTAAAGTAGCTCCAACTTTAATGGCAGCAACAGCAACAACAACAACAACAACAACAACAACAACAACAACAACAACAATAATAATAACAATAACAATAATAATATAAATAATCTGTGTGTATTTAACGTGTTTACTGACCTGGAGTCAGCAGCTGCTCTCAGTGTTTTTAAAATATTCATCTGCACACGTGTGTGTGTGTGTGTTTGTGTGTGTGTGTGTTTGTGTGTGTGTGTGTGTGTGTGTGTGTGTGTGTGTGTGTGTGTGTTTGTGTGTGTGGGTGGGTGGTGGGTGTTGGTGTGTGC
>CM014091.1:33176740-33279746 GCA_004119915.2 Collichthys lucidus
AAGTGTTACAGGTCAGCCACCTAAGTCATTTTGAGGAGAAATAAGACAGAATTTTGAGAGGAAACAAAGGCAGAATCAGAAAAAGTCCAAATCTGTCAGAAAAAAGTCCGAATTTTAAGAGGGAAAAAACATCAGAATTTAAGAAAAAAAGTCAGAATTTTGAAGGAAAAAGGTCAGAATTTGAGAAAAAAAACTTCAGAATTTGAGAAAAAAAAGTCAGAATTTGAGGAAGAAAAGTCAGAATTTGAGGAAGAAAAGTCAGAATTTTGAAGAAAAAAAAATCTAAATTTGAGAAAAAAAAGTCAGAATTTTGAAAGAAAAAACTTCAGAATTTTGAGGAAAAAGTCTGAATAAAAAAAGTTAGAATTTGGAGACAAAAACATCAGAATTCGAGAAAAAAAGTCAGAATTTGAGAAAAAAAGTCAGAATTTGAGAAAAAAAAAGTCATAATTTTGAGGGAAAAAAGTTGGAATCTGTCTGGAAAAAAGTCTGAATTTTTAAGGAAAAAACTTCAGAATTTGAGAAAAAAGGCATAATTTGAGAAAAAAGTGAGTATTTCAGAAAAAAAGTCAGAATTTTGAAAGAAAAAACATCAGAATTTGAGAGAAAAAAGCAGAATTTGAGAAAAAAGTCCGAATTTGGAGACAAAAACATCAGAATTCGAGACTTGAGGGAAAAAAGTCAGAATTTTGAAGGCAAAACTTCAGAATTTTATGGAAAAAAGTCTGAATACAAAAAGTTAGAATTTGGAGACAAAAACATCAGAATTCGAGAAAAAAAGTCAGAATTTGAGAAAAAAAAGTCATAATTTTGAGGGAAAAAAGTTGGAATCTGTCTGGAAAAAAGTCTGAATTTTTAAGGAAAAAACTTCAGAATTTGAGAAAAAAAGGCATAATTTGAGAAAAAAGTGAGTATTTCAGAAAAAAGTCAGAATTTTGAAGGAAAAAAACACCAGAATTTGAAAAAAAAGGCAGAATTTGAGAAATAAAAGTCAGAATTTTGAAGAAAAAAAGTTGGAATCTGTCAGGAAAAAAGTCAGAATTTTTAAAGAAAAAACATCAGAATTTGAGAGAAAAAAGCAGAATTTGAGAAAATAGTCCGAATTTGGAGACAAAAACATCAGAATTCGAGACTTGAGGGAAAAAAGTCAGAATTTTGAAGGCAAAACTTCAGAATTTGGAGGAAAAAAGTCTGAATATGTTAGAAAAATGTCAGAATTTTTAAGGGGGAAAAAGTCAGAATTTGGAGGTAAATGTCAGAAATTTAATAGGGATAAAACATCAGAATGTGAGAAAAAAAAAAGTCAGAATTTAAGAAAAAAGTCAGAATTTGGAAGAAAAGAGTCAGAATTTTATATATATTTTTTAAAAGTCAGAACTGAAATTTTCAAATAAAGTATTTTCAGTTTCAGTTTTTACAAAATGCATCAAACTTCAGATCTGTGGTGAAAATGTTTATTCGTTTTACTGAATCAGCATTTGCTGGGAAGATGACCTTTGACCCCCCGCCCCCCCCAAACACATACAGGGCATTGTTGTGAACAATGAATGGAGGCCATGTGCGCTAATGCAGCTCTGTGTGTGTGTGTGTGTGTGTGTGTGTGTGTGTGTGGAGGGCACGCTTTCCCAGGCCGACACACAATACACTCACTCGACAGGAGTTTTTTAAAAAGGGGGGTCGCATGTGTATGGAGGCCAAAAACGGCCGATATATACATGTCACACACACACACACACACACACACACACACACACAGTGAATGCCACGGTCACTATTCAAGCTTTTGTCAAGACGTTTTCTGTCCTGTGTTCAGGTTGGTGAAGCTCAGCTCGCCTCCATCTTGTCAGAACTTTGAGCGTGGTCTGATGTTTTGTAACCGGGTCACCCTGATTCTGATGCAGATCGAGTATCATCGTGTGGCTGTGAAGCAGCTCGTAAACTCTTGAAGTTTCTCCGACACGTCTGGTGTTTCTCCTCGTTGACACCTGAATGTTTTTCTTCACACCTGCTCAAACGTCGCACTGAACCGAGACCGGCCGCCTGCCGGAGAGTTTCAGCTCAGTCGTATTATTCCACGACTTCATTCAGATAAAACTGGATTCCTCTCAACGTTTAGAAAGTGTGGGTTCAGGTTATTTGAAGTGGGCCGAGATCAATGAAGGCAAAAAAAAAAAACAAAAAACCGGTGAAATACTTGAAGTCAAAAATCAAAAAAGTGAAATTGTATTTATATTAATTATATAATTGCAGTTATGATTTAATTGAAAAACAAAGCAGATTCTATAAACTCGTGTTTTTACATTTTCTTGATCAATAATTCTGTCAGCTGTACAAACTTAATTTAAACCAGTTAAATCTTCATTTGTAAAGTTAAAGCTCAGTTTAATTGTCAGACTGAGACATTTTTCCGACAGAGACAAAACCAAACTCACGTCATTTTATTTAAAATCCATCATAAAAGAAAAATGACACATGTTGCTGCATTTACACAAACAAACATACATTCGTTAACACAGTTGGCTCCGGCTTACAGTCAGGTTTGTTCGTTAAGTCGCCGTCCAGTTCATCTTTAATTAAAAACAAAGAAGGCACCAAGAGGACGAACGACGTCACAGCTGAATCATAAATAGCTTTTTTTTTTTTGGAGCTTGTTCATCAATAAATACAAAGCACTGAAAATGAAAACTTCAGTTTTCCTCTGAAAGTCAAGTTTTCCAGGAATGTAACAAGAATGTGCAACCAGGTTGCAACTATTAATAAAAAATAAATCTGAGCCATGTCAACAAGTTGATTGTTCGTGCGGCTCCAGGTTAATAATAAAACACTTGAATGTTTCCACGTCAGGGTGGAAAGATTCCCAGACTCTCCTCGTGTTAAATGTTCTCCTGAGATTTCAACAGCACCAGGGAAACGCTCGGAGATCGTCACAGGTTCGAAACGTTCAGATTCAAAGTTTGGTAACGGCCTAAAACAGTCTTAGTGTTCAGGAATCAAAACGTGCTACAGGACAGGAAGTCTGAGTTCATCGCTCGATGGTCCGAGGAGGTTTTGGCATTCGGCGGCGTCACTTCAGGTCAAACTGGAGAGGTAGCGTGTCTCGCTCGTGGTCGCGTGCGGCTGTTCACGGATTGGCTGGTTTCTCCGCGCTGCTGGGCGGAGTCAGGATGGCTCCCACGGCGACGGGCGACATCTGCGAGTCGGGGAGGTCGGTCGTGCGGCGCTGAGCCTTCCTCTGCAGGACGAGACAAAGACGGAGTCGGTCACAAACACGGAGCGTAAACTGTAACTGCTGACACATCAACACGTTAAGTCGCCTCACCAGCAGCTCCAGGTATCCCACGTGTGTCTGGATGTTGTGCCGGTCGTCAGCTTTCACTTTGGGGAAGTCCTTGAGCTGAGGTTTGGCTTCAGACCGCAGAGCGTCCATGAAGGGCGTCATCCACCGGACACACGGCGCCACGCTCTCCCACGTCAGGCCTGGTGGAGACAAACCGAGCGTGAGCCGTCGAATCAGAGTCACAGAACACGCGGCGGACGTTCAGGCGAGGAAATCAAACTCACCTGAGACTTTATGGACGACGTCAAACGTGGAGAAGTGGCAGAAGGCGGCGGCGGCGAGGACGCTGTAGCTGTAGTCCAACGAGTTGAAGTCCATCATGCACAGGTCCAACAGCTGCGACACAGGAGAGGTCAGAGGTCAGGACGGCTGCTTACATCATCACCGCTCAGGTGAGTCAGTGACTCAGGTGTGAGTTACCTGTGTGATCTGGATGTACGTTTCCTGGGAGAACTGCGGCACCAGGAAGTTTTCTCCGTCCTCCTGAGCCTCGACCTGAGCGTACAGCTTCAGCCACGAGATCGGCGTCTCCGGACACAGATTCCAGTCCAGCGCCTGCAGAGAGAGACGGAGAGGACGCGACCACGTGAGGACGGCAGAACTCTGGACAGACGGACCAGCAAGCCCAGGAGTCCGAATAACTGTCGGACTTCCTGTCAGCTCTGAGCCGAGTCTGAGATCACAAACTGGATTCGTCGTCTCTGAAGTTACGCACAGAACGTCGTTTACTAACGCGAACACGTGAACAGACGTGACGCGGAGGACGAGCGGCGCTCTGCTGTCGTACCTTCAGCATGATCAGCTCCGTGTTCTGGATGTCCCACGTGTCGCAGGCGCCGTCTGTGACGTAGGCGAACTCGAACAGTTTGGGCGGGTAAATTTCCTGAAGTGAGACGGGTGGAGGTCAGTCATGTGACATCTCTATCTCACAAGAACCAATAAGAACTCGGCGAGCGGACTCACTTCTATCTTGGAGGCGATGAAGAGCGCCGTGATGCCGAGGAGCTGCAGGTACTCTTTGCTGACGTTCTCCTCCGTCAGCATGAAGCGGTCGAAGAAGTCCTGGGCGAGGTACGCCGTCTGCCGGTGGAGGCTGTACACCTCGCTCACCTGCACACACACACAGCGTTAACACCTGAACGCCTCAACGTGTCTGAACGAAGCGGACTCTGGACGCGTCCTCACCTCCAGCAGCCAGTCCAGCAGGATGGACCTCATCTTGGGCTGCAGCTTGGGGTGCCGCTGCAGGTAGCTCTTATCGTGGACGTACTTCAGCTCCTTGTTGAGCATCTTGATCCAGACGTCGTCTGAACTGGCCCAGCTGGAAGACCAAGAGACGTCTTTGTTCGTGTGACGTTCAACAACGTTTAAAAAAAGGTTTTCAGGCGACACACACGGCGTACCTGAGGCGAGGGATGGGCGACGCCTTGATGAAGAGGTTCTTGAAGGTGTACTGCCTGAAGCCGGACGGGTCCGAAGGCTCCAGCTCTTTGTGCGGAGTCTCGATGAGGACGCACGGACTCGCTCCGTCCTCCGACCAACACTTCTGCAGAGACAGAGCGAGGAGACGAGTTACGACCTGACGTCCATTATAACAAACTTCTTCTTCTCTGCTGCCAACAGGTAAACTAACAGTGACACCTGGTGGTGACATGAGGACACTGTCTCTTCTTTATTAAAGCTTCAGGCTCAACAATTAAAAACTTTAATTATAATCAGACATTCTGCATCAAGCTGGACTTAAAGAGCCAAATTAAAAATATAATAGACAGACACGAGGGCAGGGCGCTCTGAAAGGGAGGAACACACACACTCTTATCAGCCGTAAACACACACACACACACACACACACACAGACCTGGATTTCATAACTCTGTTTCTTGGCAGCAGGTTGGAGTTTCTTCTTGGACGGCTGGAGGAGAAAATAAAAACAGGTGAGTTCATGAGAGCTACGTCAGGATGATGAAGCTGAAAACATTCACACACACACACACACACACACCTCAGACTTCCTCTTCTTCAGCGGCGCTCTGACGGTCGGCTCGAGTGTGTTTGAGTCTCTGGTTTGCAAAGTGATGCGACCGCTGGAAGCAGACGGAGAAATAAATGAATATAAAATGAATCAGACGTTTCTCAAACTGTGGCACAGGAGCCGCTGACGGGACGCAGCCAGAGTCACTGATGATTTAAGAAAAACGTCCTGATCCAAACAAATATCTGGGTCAGGGAGGTTCTGATGTTCTGGACGAGCAGCGGCGATAAACTGAGTCGGTACGATGACTGAAGATTTAAAAGACTCAACTGGGAAAGAATTAATAAATCATTTGATCCTGCATCGTTTACACGTTTCTAATGAGGATAAACTCTGAGATAAATATTTAGTGTCAGTACAAATCAAACTCTGGTCACAGAGTCATTAAAGATCTGAACCTGGATTCAAACCTCACCTGCGTCTGGACATGATGTCGATGAAGTTATGGCTGCGCTGCAGAGACAGAGAGAGGACAGGTGAGACACTTTATGTAAACACAAGTCATCCATGATGTGTGTGTGTGTGTGTGTGTGTGTGTGTGTGTGTGTGTGTGTGTGTGTGTGTGTGTGTGTGAGAGCCATGTTAGAGCCGAGGCCAGAAAATAAATCAGAGTTAGAAAGGAGTCCTGGAAAGTCCTGGAAAGTAGTCCTTGGATTCAAAGACCCAGCATGAGGCAGAGATGTTTCAGGGCTCAGCCTGGAGCTGGATGTGGTTAGCTCTGATCACCAGTAAAAAAGACAAAGCGGCTCCGAACATCGATTAACGAAGCTGGGTCAGCACATGTGGACAGCGCGCGCACAGGTGTGTCAGGACACCTGAGAGACAAAAACGAGACATGAGACTGAAACTAGCCGGACGAGCTGGGAGCTGGTGGAGGAGGGGCCGCTCGGAGCCGCTTCACACAAAAAAAAAGCTCAAAAGTACCGGATCCAAACCCGGTTCCGGCTCCGCGGGCACCGAGCACACAGCCCCGCGGTGCTCTGCGGGAGGTTAAACCGAAGAAAAAACCCGGGATATGAACTTTATTCCCGGGTTGAAACTCAAAAGACGCGCCAATTTCCACAGCGCCAAAGCGGGAGGATCGAGAGGGAGGAGGGGGGACAAAGTGAAGAAGAACCCGCTGAACATCGACCATGCCCGGCTGCAGACTTCCAGCACAACTGCCCAGGAAGAACACACCGGGAGAGGAGCCTTCTTTAAGCCCGGTAAGCGACGTTAAAGTCCGGTAAACCGGGAGCAGCGCGGGGCGAAGTTCTGGAGGGAGCTACAGGGATTAGCAAGAGCTAACAGGGCAACAATGAGCAGCTAACCGGGGAAACAGCTGATCACGGAGCCGGTGCAACACGAACACACCGACACCGAGAAGGAGCTGTAAACACCGGTGAGGCTGAGCTCAGGTGAGCCGGTAAACAAACCTCAGCACGAGCGTCCGGTAAAAGCGCCAAAACACGAGTTAACGACAGAAACAACCCCGCGAACTAACGGCTGGACTCGGGTATTTACCGGTCACAGGGCTCGGTGTGGACCGGGACACGGTGCTGAGCAGGTGAGTGTTAGAAACGGAGATGTGTGAGTGTGTGTGTGTGACCCGGTGCTCGGTGCCCGGTGCTCTTACCTCCTCGGTGCTGAATGAATGAATGCATCAGCTGTGGCGCCGGCGCCAATCCTTATATCCGCCGCTCACTGCGCATGCGCGTTCCCGGTTCACATTAACGCGCTAAAATGTTCAAACCGGAGCCGCGATTTCACCGAGCGAACGGCCCGGCCCGGCTCGAACACGCCCGGTACACGCGTTCACGTGACCGAACCGTCGACGTGAAGCGTTTTAACGGCTCGTGCACCGTGTTTACCGGGAGCTCACGCTCATTTCTAATGGACGCCCGAGCGCGCGACGCTTTTGTGACGCAAACGCCGCGTTCCGTTAGTTCCGGTTGGACTTTAACGACGCGGCGGGCACGCGGACACCGTTTAACGGCGCCGTCGCGCGGTAATTCGTGAACGTCGCGGAGTTAACGGCCGTTAATTTCGCGGTACCGAAACGACTTCCGCGTGCGAGTCCCGCCCGTGGGAGGCGGCCTCGGTGACGCGCAGCCAATGGGAGCGCGAGCAGCCGCCGCCGCGTGCGTCCCGCGCAGAATGTAAACAGACGGAGCACGTGCGAGCTGCTGTCAAACAAGAAGCGGCACGGCGCGCGCGTTTACCGCGTTTTTAATGATAATTGTGAAAATCAATAAACAGACAGAGTGAGAAGTAACTTATTACACCGAGGCCACAATGTAATCGAGTATTTCTGTGTTAAAGTACTTTAGGTTAGAAATGTAGCAGAGTCAGAACAAAACAATAAACACAGAAATATAATAATAATCAAACAGGTGGCGTGATAAATATAATGTAACGTAACGTGATACAGATAATAACTGTAATAGAAACAGGAGGCGACACCATGATCACGTCCAGGTGTTTGTTTGTTTTTGGTTCTTTCTGTAAATTCAAACAAAGAACAGACGCACACTGCATGCAGCAATATAAAGGCTGTAAACATATGAAACATATGAAAATATACAGTGTGCAATAACTTGTGTGAATGTGAAACTTACTTCTGAAGTCACAGACCTAAAGACGCGAGCCCAGAATCCTCCAAATATATATAAAAATATCCAAACATTTTAAGTTTGAAGATGTTTTATTAAAGTATCCGTGTGTTGGAGCTCGTCCACCTAACGCTATAGAAAGTAGTTATACTGTAATATACATAATATGTATTCAAATGCATCAGTGTTGTGCTGTTTTAGTATTACTTTACTAACGTTACTTCTTCCAACTTCTGTCCTCACCAAACTCTGTATGAGGCTTTGATTTACATATTGCACAGTTCACTGTTTTATTTTTTACTGTCACTGCTTCTATTTAACTGTTATTATACATGTGTACATATTGTTTACAATAGGATATTCTACAGGGTATATTGTTAAAGTTTTGTTTTCTTGCCATCACTCACCGTTTGGCAGCCGCGGTAACTAAAACAATTTCCCTGCGGGGATTAATAAAGTTTCTGTTTCTGTCTGACGTGTTATCCTAGTAAAAAAGTATTTTGTTAAGTAAAAGTACAAATACTCAATTTCAGATTAAAGTCCTGCATGTTATGATCAGTAAAGTTTACTTTGAAGGATGTCTGCTGGTGTTGATGTGATGAGTCCAATGAATCAGAGTCAGCAGAGCTGCGTATGAAAACATTTATTATAGGCTAATAAGAGATCACATGTATTAACTAGAACAGTTCAAAAACAGATGACCCCAGTTTATTTATTTTTTAATTAGCTTTTTCAGAACAGAGCGAGTTGATCTGTCACACATCCAAAAATACAAAGACCAGTTATGTCGATAAATAAAAAGTTAAAACTAAAAACGTCCTACAACCTTTTTTTGATTTTTGGCAAAGTGCTGTTTTTATTATTCCAGTAAACTACACAAAGAAAACGTCTAACACGTGGTGAAAAATAAAAATGCCACAAAATATTCTTCACACAAACAAACAAGGAGAGAAGTTGCTACATCGTTCTGTCTGGTTTGTTGAGTCATTAGAAAAGCTGGACACGGGCGGCGGCGGCGTGCATAGTTGGTTTCTGATGCGTGTTTATTTATTACGTCTGCTCAGGACATTAAAAAACAAAAACAAAAAGGGAGTTCAAGTTCTTCATTGATGCATTGTCATTACAACATTTCAACCTGGAAGGCACGTGATCCACAAATTTCAAGGCATTGAACACAAACATTAGAAATCCCTGTTAGTCTGATGATGGAGAGATGAACTGAGAACACAACGTGAAACACGTGGAAGGCTCCTGACAGCAGGAGGAGACAGATCAGCGCCTCCTCCGTCCCTTCTGTCTTTAAGTTTGCCTTTTTTTAAAAACACTAAATATCATCGTCCACGGTCAGAGAGAGATAAAAAAAAGAGAGAGAGCCAACAACCATCGGACTATGTACAGCAAACCGTGCAGACGGCTAACAAACGCTCTTGTTAGTGCTTCCTTATTAATGCTACGACGCATCGACGCAAACTGATCGCCGCTCCATCACAGGCGAGTTACGTCTTCGCCGAACTCACTGTCGAAAATATGAAACATAAACGGGATCAGAGAGACGAACGTCACGAAGGGAAACGATCACTACAACTCCACCAACTTTACGAAGCGTTTCATCTCTCACTACAACCGCTGTGCTTCGTCTCCATGATGAGAGAACGACGACATGATTCAGTCTGAAGACTTCGTGTGACGTCACGCGTCGCTCTGGGATGGATTTCTTTTCGTCCTGCGGCGCGGCAACGACACACTTTAAAAAGTTCAACAACAAATCAAATAAAAAAAAAGAACGTCATAAACTAGTGAAAGGTTAAAAGATCACTGCTACTTTTTTGGTTTAAATATTTTTAAAACAGTTTAGCAAAAATGTAACTAAGTAACATGAAAAAAATAGAGTTAAAAAGCATAAAGTAGGTTTCTAAAAAAAAAAAACGTGTTAGGTTCACTCGAGCAACAAGAAATAACAAATCTATAAACAATGAAACAGTTTCTCTCCATCTCGATGGATTTCCAACAGTCGACTGAGAACGTCAAGAGTTCATTTTCACAGTCCAGGGACCAAAAACAAACAAATAAAATTCAATTATTCCTCAGAAACACGAGGGGAAAGCTCGCCGAGCTGGAAAAGAGTCAAAGAATCATCAGCGTCAAGTAAATCTGCATTTTCCTAGAAAGAGTAAAGGTGATTGGTTGTGACCCTGAGAAGTGGACTGCAGATTCATTTAAGAACAAACAAACAAACAAACAAACAAACAAACCAATCTTTTTCCATTTTCTTTTTTCCCGTCACGCTAACACGACTCTACAACCATGCAACAGATCGCCACACTAACATCAACCAGACATACGTAAGCGAGAAACGTAGACGCAGATATACCGACTTCATACTGATATGTAAAAATCTGTTTTTTTCTTTTCAAAAAAATATTTTGGAAGTTTTTTTTTTGTTTTTTGTTTTTTTTAAATACATTTTGTTTTATTTTTTAAACATTTCTATTCATCTCAAAGCTACCGTTAAAACAAGGCGTTTAGTGATATTTAACCCAGTCATTTCTCTTTTTTTTTTATTTTTCAAAAAAAATACCGTGAAAATTACTGAATTACAAAGTCAGAGGCGGGTTCAGCCCGGCGACGGCGCCAAGCGACGATTTGAGGCAGGAAACATCCCGTCGAGCACTGCGGCGCCGGGGGAGCTAACACAGGAAGTGCAGTTCCTCTAACGTCCACCTGAGGCTGGCTCCAGAAGAGAGTCAGCCTCTGTGTCCAAATGTCCACGCTGATCTAGAACCTTTTTTCAAAAGCTTAACAGTCACTGATTGTTTATCCTGCACGCTTGAAAAGGGAGGCGAGTGGTATTCAGTTGTCTACAACTGCATCTACACGCGCCTGAACTAAGTTTCCTCGTGGCCCTGAGGGAACTAAAAACCAGCGTCCTTACCGGCAGGAGCAGAAACAGACAGACAGGCTGCAGCTGCAGGTTCAGGTTTGAGTTTCGGTTCTGACTCTCGGTTCTCGGTTACTACGCTGTCCGGTTTCACACGAAAACGCTCGGAGCGCCAAAACGTCTCGAAACTTTCCAGATCAAATCGTGAGTTCAGGGGGACTGACAACGGTCGACATGGAAGCAGCACAGGCTGACTCTCGAGCATACGTTTCCCATAATGCAACTTGATAAGACTCCTTATATGGGAGCTGTTTCCAGCGGAATGCCCCTTTAGTCAAAGAGCATTCTGGGAAACGTAGGAGCTCTCCGATTGTTGATGACGACAGCGTCAGATTATTTGAGGGGAAGTTTCCTTTAAAGTTTTGACTTCACGCGCTTCGTCGCTACGGGCAACACTTTGGGCAACGACCACGACGCTCCTGTACTGATTAAACGGCGACGTTGTGCTGCTGCTACTGTTCAAGTGATGATGAAATGTCTCCTGATGTCAAGTTGCCCAGAAAGTTGCCGTTTGACGTCGCCGTGGCCTCATCATCATCATCTTAGCGTCCGTGAACCCGCCGCTGAGTAAAGTGACCTACAGCATTGATTCTACACATTAAGATGTCAGAGAAGAAGAAGAAGAAGAAGACGTCACCATGACAACCCTTCTTCTCTGTGATTGGACACAAACTGGTCCAGGCGGAGGAGGAGGACAGAAACTTTTTACCCACTGACCACGAGCTGATGACATCATCAGCCACTTTCCCTATTTCACCGTCCAATCAGATTTCAGAACAGATCGGGGTGCGACTGACGGCCAATGACGTCGATCGACTTGCTGCTGGTGATGATTTCTTGAAAAGAGAAGAAGAAACCAGAGGTGTGTGTGTGTGTGTGTGTGTGTGTGTGTGTGTGGGGCCAGTGTTAGTTTCCCCATACTGCTTATAGGACTGATGATGATGATGAAGGTGATGAAGGTGATGATGAAGGTGATGATGATGATGATGATGATGAAGGTGATGATGAAGGTGATGATGATGGCGCTGACTCCTCAGGACCCCTCAGAAGTTGAGGTGTCTCTGGTTGGGCTGGTGCAGGTGCACGGTGCTGCTGGCCTTCGGGGGGCGCAGCAGGTTGAGGCGTCGCAGGGCGTTGCGGGACAGCGGTTGGGTGCGTTGGGCGGCGTTACCCGCCCGCTGCTGCAGGACGCCGCTGCGGGCGGAGAGCGCCGCGGCGTAGCAGGCGGAGTGGAGGCTGGAGCGACGCTGCACCACTGCCACCTCGGGCCTGCAGGGGGCGACACAGACAAAAACTGTCAAGCGTTCTCTGGCGGACAGGAAGTTCATTAACACCTGGTCAGAGTGTGTCGGTTTACCTGTGACGAGGGCCGTCCAGACCACGCCTGCCCTTCTCCTTCCCACCTGAGGCTGTCGGGGCGGAGGACTTGTTTCCAGGCAACAAGCCCAGCTCCAGGTCGAGGGAGCGTGGCAGGGGGTCGAGGCTCAGTCTGGGGGGGCTGTGGTGGGCGTACACGGACATGCTGGGGTGCTCGATCAGCAGGTTCTCCAGAGGGCTGGTCTCCAGGAGGACGGGCTTGCTGCCTCGGCCGGTGAAGCACGGCGGAGGGGTGACGAACCAGCTCTCCTCCAGAGAGCCGACGTCCAGACTGAGGAACCCGCTCTCCTCTTCATCCTCATGGTCCTCCTCCTCCTCCTCCTCTGCCCCGCCGTCTGGGTCGGTGTCAGCTGTGGAGTTGAGGGAGGTGCAGGAGGCGTAGCGGATTGGAGGGCTGGCCATGGGTGAGGGGATCATCACCAGGTCTTCCTCCTCCTCCTCCTCCTCCTCAGGCCCGGCAGTGGATTCAGAGAGGCCGTCACCGCACTGACCGGAGCAGGCTTCAGCTGCAGGGACAGAAACAGCTTCAGATTAACAGCGAGGTCGACACGGAGCTGCATGAACTGACGTCAAAACAAACTGAAACTTTGCACAATGTGTGAAGACGGAAGGACGGGGTCGTTCTTTAAACACTGTCACGTCAGACAGGCTGCACGAAACCTTTAATTAAAGTCATTACAAAGACATTATGGATTCCAGTGTAGTGTCTTCAGTCTGCCAGCAGGTGGCACCGATCACTGAGCTCAGCATCACGTCCATGTGAAACCACAGCGTGTTTCTGTCAGCTGAATCATCTGCTCCCTCCTGCGACAACAAAGCTGCAGAAATAAATTATCGCATCACGTCCTGCTGCTGCTCGCACGGCGCGAGGTGTGCCAGAGCCCGAGAGCCTCGGTTCTGATCCGTCAGCCTCTAATGATTCACAGAGACAGACACAGGAAGTTATGAGGTGGAACGCAGCAACATGATCTGGAGCTGGCAGACGGGAAACTAAAAATAACTCTGTCTGTTTAAGGAGCTGTTCCTCTGTCCACAGAGGCTGCACACAGCTGGAGGAGCGAGCCGTCCACAGCGAACCACACCTCGGACCTCGCTGACCGTCCACAGCGAACCACACCTCGGACCTCGCTGACCGTCCACACGCGGACGTGTTCAAACCGAGCGGCACCATCAGGAACGTCATCATCACTGTCCATGTTTCAAATTCATCAGAAGCTGCTTGATGAAATAAACAGAGTCAGAACGCGACGGGTCGGTGTTTACATGTTCGGCCTGAGCGTCTCCACTTCCACTCAAACGATGGAAAGTCATTTTTAAAATGTGTTTCCTGCAGTTTAAATATCAAACTAAACGTCTCGTGACGTCTCTGTTTGTATGTAGCTTAAAGATGATGATGATGGTGGTGGTTGTCACGGCGATCAGTCTTCAATCTTTGAAGATTTACATGATCAGACCAGGACACACTGCCTGCATCCAGGTGTGTGATGGAGTGTGTGTGTGTGTGTGTTTAACTCTCTGCCCATACATGTCCACCTCCACCGACCCAGAATGGGAACTCCAGCAGCTCCAGCAGCGTCTATTTTTACTTCCTCTGGGTCCCGCAGGCGCTCTTGTTTGACCTGTTTACAGGTTGACTTCCATAAACTGCCTGATGGCACTCTGCCCCTCGGCCCCGACCGACCCTCCTGCAGCCGAAGTGGGACAGCCGGCCTCGGTTTGCCCCCCTCCTCCTCCTCCAGCCTGAAACATCCACTCAGACGTGGAACCAAAGACGGGTCGAGACCGGCGACGGGTGAACGATGGGCCAAACTCAAGCTGTGCTAAGCTTCACTTAGAGCAGTGTGTCATGTTACTGTATACAGTGTGTGTGTGTGTGTGTGTGTGTTGACCTGAACTTCTCTGGGTGTCGTGTCTGTTTTGACTGAGTCTTTTTTTGAGACTCAGCTGGAAACTTGGCTCGGCTCGGAGACGTTCCATTGGTCTAAAGTTAAACAGCATCTTTCTCTCTGACCTCGTTTATCTGAACTCAGCGTCGTCCAACTTTAACGGATCCATATAATCCCACCGTGGGAACTATGCTCAGCTGTACTCGAGTATTTGTTCTGATCACATTACTTCTGATCAAAAACTGTGCTGACAGCCAATCATCAACCAGGTCACCAGCAGCAGACCCAGCATCCAGCTGACTTCTTAGCTTCCTCCGTCAGCGTCCTCTTCACTCTCTGCTCCTCTGCCATTATGTCGATAGAAGCTGCTGAGCCTGGTTACATTGCTCAGCTCCAGTTCTGGCATGACACCAGCTCCACACCCCTTCAGCATTCACCTGTAAACAACTTCTTCTTCTTCCTGGTCCAAAACTCCTGTGGTACAAACACTAACACTCCCCCGGTGCTCTGAGCTCACAGCCCGAGCAGCCCGGCTAACAGACTGAGCTAACATGAGCTAACAGACTGAGCTAACATGAGCTAACATGAGTTAACAGACTGAGCTAACATGAGCTAACAGCAGCTACAGCTGTCAGCAGTTTACTTCACTGTCCATCATAAACTCTGTAAATCACAGAGAGTTGAGGCGGAGCAGCCGGAGGACATCAGAGGGAAAACCAGAAAACATTTCCTCCATAAAATATGATCCAGTTTCACCTGAACCAGTGAAATAGTTGCTGCTGTGTGACTTAGTGCCGTAAAGCGTTACGTACTTCTCCCGACCCGGAGCCCAAAGTTACATAGTGTGAGAACAGACGTACGAATGACAGAGACACCGTTCACCTGGTCACAGGTCAGAGTGGGTCACCTGATCACAGGTCAGAGTGGGTCACCTGATCACAGGTCAGAGTGGGTCACCTGATCACAGGTCAGTGTGGGTCACCTGATCACAGGTCAGAGTGGGTCACCTGATCACAGGTCAGAGTGGATCACCTGATCACAGGTCAGAGTGGATCACCTGATCACAGGTCAGAGTGGATCACCTGATCACAGGTCAGAGTGGGTCACCTGATCACAGGTCAGTGTGGGTCACCTGATCACAGGTCAGAGTGGGTCACCGGATCACAGGTCAGAGTGGGTCAACAGGAGGTCACAGACGACCAATCACACAGCAGCACAGCGGTGTCGTCTCTGAGTCTTACCCAGGTAGTTGACCAGGATCCAATCTTCCTCCTCGTCCTCTTCCTCTTTGCCGTCTCCGGTTCTGCTGCGTCGACTCAGCTCCTCCACGTCGTCCCCGAACAGAGCGCTGGCAAACCTCTGGAACATCCCTGGACGTCCTGCGGTGGCACAAGGCCGAGGGAGGCGGGGCTGAGGGAGGCGCGTGGCTCGGGGCGACGGCGGGGAGGCGTGCCGCACACTTTGGTCATCAGCTGCGGGGTTCACGGCGGCAGGAAGGCTCCGGAAAGGTGTTAAAGTGCATCAATAAGGTGTGGTCATGGATCATCTGAGGGTCAGCAGACACGGGCTGGACATCGCTCGGTGTCAGGGTCGGAGTGCAAAAATACAAAAAGACGAATCCTGGGGAGAGAAAAGACGAGACAGGAGTCAGTACGGTCAGGTCTCTGAGTGTTGACCTGTGAAAGCTGCTGTTGGTGTCAAGTCAAGATTTTAGATTTTAGAGGTCTTGTTCGTCTCAAAGCTTCTAAGTCGACTCTTTTTTTTTACTTAAAGCTTTTGATTCAGATTTTGGCCACATGGGGGCATCAAAACAAACTGAAAACAGATCCGAGGAATCTATTTTCTCTCTTTTATCTTCGTTTTTGGTCTCCACCACCTCCTAAATGCTCATAAGCTGAGTCTGTCTGCTGTTTGCTGCAGAACTTTCTCTGAAAACAACACTGATGTCTGGCCTGAGAGGTGCGTGGTCCGTTTAGTTACTCCTGAACGCAGCCTGCAGGAGAACGTGATGGTAAACCGGGCTGTAACGCTCGTCCTTCGTACAGCAGCTGCAGAGACAACAACACCGATCGCTTCTTATTCTGTAGACTAATACTTTCCATGAAAGACTGTACGGAGACCAGCAGAGCGGCTGCCAGCCAGCTGCGTGTGTGTGTATGTGTGCGTGTGTGTGTGTGTGTGCGTGTGTGTTGTGAACACATCTCTTTATTTACTGTTGAATAAAACACTCGACAGTCGAGGAAGCTGCAGCTGCCGCTCGTCTCCATCACATCTGACGGGAGATTAATCCGGTCTGATTTCACCGCGTTGTGAATCCACACACACACACACACACACACACACACTTTTGTGATTTTCAGATGTTTTCATCTGGACAGATGTGACACAAACAGTCCCCGTGTTCAAATGTCCAACATGTTTACAGCCCGGTACAAAACACATTTCATTGTTAAACACTGAAACATGGACGTCTTCAGGTCAAACACCAGAAAATAAAACAGATAAAAATTATGTAAAACCGTCAAATAATTAAAATATATTCATCAGAAAGTAGTGATCATCGATCATTAAGCACTACAGCACAAAAACACAGAAAATCCACTAAAATATTAAATCGCGGCGTTTTGTCACATCTGGAAGCTGCTCACATTTAATATTTATAAGCCATGTTACATCACTGTGTTTGTACAGTAGCCCAGAGTGGACAAACCAAACATCGGCCTTAGACAGAGGCTGAAAGAAAAGCGTGAGGCGAGCAGTACTCAGTAGGCTGCAATCTCTAACCTCACCACTAGGTGCCACCAAATCCTTCACACTGAACCCCTAACCCAATTTAACAACATCCAACCACTAACACTATAATTACAATAATTAATCATTATCTAGAATTAAATATAATCATGTAAGACTAGAATTTAATACACAGTAACTTTAATAATAACAATCATGTTTCAGCATTAAAAACCACTGCTGTATGAACCACCAGAGAAACGTTAAAAATGAATTTGGTGATTACCGATGCTGTTAATGTAAGGCAGCCGTGACATGACAAACCTAAAAACACTTCATGCTCGAATCCATGTTAAAAAAACAAAAAAACACTAAAAACTAAAAATGATTCAACATTTTTATATAAAAACACTGACGAACACGACAAATACTGTCAACACTCTATAATAATAATAATAATAATAAATAATGAAACATTAGTATTATGAGTGTTAGACTCAGTCCAGGTCTGTGTCGTTTGTCACTCAGGTTAAACAAAAGGTTGAAAACTCTCAAATAATTCACACACACATATATGTATAAGAAAAATCACAATATGAAACTCTTACAGCCCCAAAAACAATTTTATGAAGCGAGTCTTCGTCTTAAAAAAAACTAAAAATGCTTCAACATTTTTATATATATTTTTTTACACGCCAAATACTGTCAACACATAATAATTATGTTTTATATGAGTGTTATACTCAGCTCAGGTCTGTGTCCAGATAAAAACATCTGGAAGATTCAAATGTGAAGATTTAACACACACACACACACACACACACACACACACACACACACACACACACACACACATAAGAAAACAACTGTATGAAGCGAATCCTCGTTTAAAAAACACTAAAAACTAAAATTATTCAACATTTGCACATGAACCCGACGAGCTGTCGACGTGTTTGTGAGCTGACATTGACGCAGACACCGTGACAGACTCATCGGCTGCCTGGTGTGATTTAATAATCAGCTGTGAGGCCAAACAACAACAACAACAACAACAACAGTAACCAGCTGGGCTGGTCTCGGTCTATCTGACTGTCTTAGCTGCAACCGGACCCGGGCCTGGCTGCTAAACCTCGATCTGCCTGAAATATATCATGAGGACATGTCCCGGGATAAACATCCGTGCCAACGCGAGGAAACGAGAGCTTAGCACGGTTAGCATAGATAAGCTAAGATTAAGCTAGCTTAGATTAGCCGAGCAAAAACTGGTCGCAGACGGTTAAGACTGGTCGTAGCTCTCTGCTGTGTGTGTGTGACAGTAAAAACTGTGTCTGTCGTGAAAAAAGATCGTCGGCTTTTTAAAATAAGAGGCACCGGAGCCGTTAACGGCAAACAAAGAGCTCACCTGCGGCTCACGGAGAGAGACGTACACGGCGTTAAAATCCTTCACGCTGAGGTAGAGGCGTCACTTTTCGAAAAATAGAAAAAGTTAAAAGTTTCTTCTCGGAAGAAATAAAATATAAAAGTTGTTGTTTTCACGGGCTGCTCATCGGGAGTCGCAGCTTTGCGTCTTCGGTCCGTTTCCTCCTCCTCGCTCGCCCCGACGGCTGCTCCTTCTTTTGTTGTTGTTGTGGAGCTCCGAACAGCTGATCGGGGCGGTGACGTCACCGCGGGCCAGCCTATTAGGGGAGTGGCTCGGCCAATCACACGAGGCCTCACAGGCTGTCACTAACCCACGTGACTCGGGCATGACTGGGCAGAGCCGGGTTCGGGTTCGGGAACGAGCCTGAACCACATCTGGGTCCCTAAAATGAATGTTAAAAAACAACAACAGCCGTTAGAGTCATAAAATAATACAAAGAAAAAACTTTATTACATTTTCTACTGTAGCTTTAAACACAGTTATACCATATAATTATATTATGTAACCAGGGGTTTGTAGGGATGGGAAGTTCAGTTCTTTTTAGGGAGTTGGCTCTTTCGACTCCCAAAAAAACATCCCTTCATTCATTCATTCACTTGTATTTTTTATAATTCAGCCAAATTTAGCGCTGTTTCGACTTATGATTTGTATGTGTACACATATACCATGTGTATATATTCAAAACATCCTTTGTGCTGAAGTATTTAAAGGTGCAGTGTGCAACATTTGGAGCCTTTATTTTCAGGATAAGGCAAACATGGAATCTAACATTCATAACTATGTTTTCATGCACGTATAAATCACCTGAAAATAAGAATCTTTTTTATTTTTGTTACTGCAGGGGGTCCCAAACAGGTACCAGTGATTTGTAGGGATGGGAAGTTCAGTTGTTTTTAGGGAGTTGGATCTTTCGACTCCCAAAAAAAACATCTCTTCATGTTACCACTTGTACTTTTTATAATTCAGCCAAATTTAGCGCTGTTTTGACTTAAGACACATATATCATGTGTATATATTCAAAACATCCTTTAAACTGCACCTTTAAATTGAGCAGTGTGTAACATCTCCTTTTATATCTACAGTGGGAGCCGCTCTGTGTTTCTACGCTAGCCCAGAACAGACAAACTAAACACTGACTGTAAACAGAACCTTTAAAGAGTTGTTTGAGATTGCAATGCAGCGATTAGTCCACTAGATGCAACTCAATTTTACACACTGGACCTTTAAAGTAAAAGTTATTTTCTAATATCAGTAAAATGCTGCAGCCAATTGTTTTCATTGCATCGTGTTTATTTCCTATTCTTTGTTAGAATAGTTTTTGTGAGTGAGTGTGTGTGTGCACGGTTTAAATAAAAAGCATGTTGGTAAGTGTAATTTCAAACTTTGTACAGAGCCAGGCTAGCTGTTTCCCTCCACTTCTAGTCTTTATGCTAAGCTACGCTAATCGCCTCCTGCTCCAAACTTGACACGCTGACATGGAAGCGACAGACAGCTTCCCTTCTCCAGCGGTGGCGTACTCTGCCACTAACACAAGAGAGATATTTGGGTCAGTGGTTCTGTTGACAGGGCCCAGACAAAGGGCCTCCAGGAACAGATCTACGCCGAGCTGTCGTGAGGACGCTCTCCGCTTTAATCCTCCCAGCTGAGCGTCCTCGCTGACAGAAAGAGGAAGTGCCTGAATATTGTGTACATGTGCACGTGTTTACAAACTAAACTCCAAAACACTGCGAGGAAAAGAGGAAGTCAGCCATCCTGCATGACGGGACAGGAAGTCTGGGCAGTCAGCACTTTATATGTCGACACCGTGAGCAGCAACACGATGACGAGTCAGCAGATCTGTAGATCGGGATAGAAATACAGATAATGTGTTATTAATAAACACCAAATCAACATTTATCCTCACGTCAAACTGCAAGGGTGATGTGAGGAGACTGCAATGCAGCGATTAGAACACTGGACCTTTAACTCTGCTTACATTTCCTCATTGTTTAAATCCTGTCGCACGGTGCCAGGATGTGGACAGTTCTGGTCTGTAGCTAATTTCCCCAATCATGAAAACTAGATTGGACTTCGCTAAGCTAAAACAGGCTAATACAAGCTAACAAGCTAAGCTAACAACAGGCTAACACAAGCTAACAACAGGCTAAAACAATCTAAAACAAGCTAGCGACAGGCTAAAACAAGCTAGCGACAGGCTAAAACAAGCTAGCAACAGGCCAAAACAAGCTAACAACAGGATAAAACAAGCTAACAACAGGCTAAAACAAGCTAACAACAGGCTAAAACAAGCTAGCAACAGGCTAAAACAAGCTAACAACAGGATAAAACAAGCTAACAACAGGATAAAACAAGCTAACAACAGGCTAAAACAAGCTAGCAACAGGCTAAAACAAGCTAGCAACAGGCTAACAACAGGCTAAAATAAGCTAGCAACAGGCTAAAACAAGCTAACAACAGGCTAACAACAGGCTAAAACAAGCTAGCAACAGGCTAACACCAGCTAACAACAGGCTAACAACAGGCTAAAATAGGCTAGCAACAGGCTAAAACAAGCTAACAACAGGCTAAAATAAGCTAGCAACAGGCTAAAACAAGCTAACAACAGGCTAACAACAGGCTAAAACAAGCTAGCAACAGGCTAACACCAGCTAACAACAGGCTAACAACAGGCTAAAATAGGCTAGCAACAGGCTAAAACAAGCTAACAACAGGCTAAAATAAGCTAGCAACAGGCTACAACAATCTAAAACAAGCTAGCAACAGGCTAACACCAGCTAACAACAGGCTAACAACAGGCTAAAACAAGCTAGCAACAGGCTAAAACAAGCTAACAACAGGCCAAAAAACAAGTTAAAAAAGCTTTCTTGGCCTTCTTTTTAAAAATGTATATGTGTAAAACATTTAAAGGAACAAAGCCAGCAACAAATCACGCAGTAAATCAAACCTCGCTCTGTTTTAGCTGTGTGAATGTTTCTGATGTAAATAATTAATGCATTTATTTCAAACCTCATCTCAGTTCCCACCGTATCTTTTATCTGCTTCTTATTTAACACACTGTTATTATTTTGTATTGTCTTAATATTCTTTAATATGTTTCACTGCAGGGAGGGTTTTCTCTTGAATGCTTTAATTTTGTTTTATTAATGTTAAGGTGTGAGAGTTGAGCCATTCCTGCAGTGTGGGCTGGTCCCAGTGAACAACACAGTGACTCGTGCTGAACATCCATGTGGAAAAACACACAGAGAAGCAGGACACGGGACAACATGCTACTCTAGATCTTTCCATTCCCAAAGAACAAGGTCACACCTGTACGCTCTGACATCACAACACTGATAAGAAGTCTGTCCTGTTTTCGTTCTGTGTGTTACATCACTCTGACTCTGACACAAAAACTATTAAAACACATCAATGAAACACACACACACACACACACACACACACACACACACACACACACACACACACATTGTACTGCTGCCATAAATACACTAGACGTGGATTAATCCGCTGCTGAAAATAGTCCCAAAGAAATGCACTATTTGAAAAATACAGCGAGCGTCTGTTTGAGGAAATGACTGAACATTTTTAAACTAAACATTTATGAGTTGACTTTAAAGGTACAGTGTGCAGCATTTAGTGGCGTCTAGAGATGCTGGTTGCAACCTGCTCGTTTCATTATCCCAGTTCGTTGCTACTGTAGCAGCAACCAGTTCCTCTAACGTCCACTTGAGGCTGGCTCCAGCAGTGAGTCAGTCTCCATAAGTCCCCATGTTTCACAGCAGAAATAAACATGTTTACAGTCTGGTACAAAAAACAGTTTTGGTCTCTGTAGCTACTTTGACTTTATCTTCATGATGCGGTCACATCGTCCTCATCAGCTCTTAATGAAGCACATGGGGCGTCCGGTACTCGCTGTGTTTGTTTGGGTGTGTCGTGGACAAAATGTCCCACTCACCGACATGATAAGCGGTCACTGTTACACATCATAACAATGCACGGTCGACTTCCCTCTGCCGCCGCGTCTTTACATAATCTGGCTAATGTTTACCGCCCATGTTGCACAATAGTGTCCTCTGCAAACACAGCGGGGGTCGATGACCTCGTGTTGTTGTCGCTGCTGAGGTTTGTACTCTATCTTTAGAGTAATATTCACGTTTTATGAGTTTAAGATCCACATCCAGTGGTGGACGCAGGCTGTTGGAGGGTCAGGGGCGGCGGGAAATCAAAGGGGCACCGACGCACCGCTGGAAGTTAGCTTCTAGCTTCGAGTCCTCCAGTGCCAATGTTGAGAAACTTCTCAAATGTCACTTCTCCACTGGCTGGTACCAGCTCGACTCGGTTTGGTTCTGCTCGACTCGACACGATTTGGTTAGGGAGCTACCGTTCTCCACTACAAAATAGTTGAGGTACCAGTTGCTATGGTGACCGGGACATTCTCAGAAAGTATCTGACTTTAACGTCACCATTTAGTATCCGCTCAGCCCGTTTGGAACCTCGGCAAAGGTGGTACTAGAAATGGTACCGGGTACCAAGTTTTAGTAATGGAAAAGCAAAAAAGCCGAGTAGAGTCGAACCGAGTCGAGCTGGTACCAGCCAGTGGAGAAGCGACTAAAGTAAGAGCAACGCTGCGTTCAAGGTCAAAGTCGGAGGTTTGAATTTCAAACTTTACGCTGGCCGACCGTCATGTTTATGTTGAGTGCACACACCGAGGAGGACAAACAACCAATCATCAACCTCCGGCTGTGAGTAAACAGGATGTGCCCAAAACATACTGCAGTTTAGTCAGTCTCCATAAGTCTCCATGTTAAGGCTTGAAGTTATGCAGAACTTTCAGCACATGGACAAAACAAACCAACATACGTCAGGACTTTCTTTTGTACGTTTATGGTTCGGACCAATAAGGGCTCGTCCGGGATTTGAACCCGGGACCTCTCGCACCCAAAGCGAGAATCATACCCCTAGACCAACGAGCCACATGCCTCAACTCATGACAGTAAACTGAAGTTCTACTGAAGTAAACCATCTGAATACTCCTACCACCGCGCCTCATGTGTACAGGCCCACAGTTATGTGTGTGTGTGTGTGTGTGTGTGTGTGTGTGTGTGTGTGTGTGTGTGTGTGTGTGTGTGTGTGTGTGTGTGTGTGTGTCACCCTGTGGGTTGTAAAGCTGTGAACTGTCACACCACAGAGGTCACTGGGTTAAACTCGACCCGGCCCACATTCCTCTTTGCATGTTTACGTCCTCGATCGACGGCCGAGCGGCCACTGAACCCTGACTGACACAACTCGTCACCACGGCAACAGTCAACAGCTGGAGACTGAAAACAGTGTTTACACTTAGAAGAACTTCAGATCAGCTCCACGTTTACATTAAAGCAACATCATGGAGAAAGAATAAAATATGGACAGCTGTACAGAGAGCTCAGGTTCTGGCACAACAGTGACCTAAACTCCCCCAGTGCTCTGAGCTAACAGTAGCTAACAAACTGAGCTAACATCAGCTAACAGCAGCTAACAAACTGAGCTAACATCAGCTAATTAACTGAGCTAACATCAGCTAACAGCAGCTAACAAACTGAGCTAACAGCAGCTAACAGCAGCTAACAAATTGAGCTAACATCAGCTAACAGCAGCTAACAGCAGCTAACAAACTGAGCTAACATCAGCTAATAAACTGAGCTAACAGCAGCTAACAAATTGAGCTAATGTGAGCTAACATCAGCTAACAGCAGCTAACAGCAGCTAACAAACTGAGCTAACATGAGCTAACAGCAGCTAACAAACTGAGATAACATCAGCTAATAAACTGAGCTAACAGCAGCTAACAAATTGAGCTAACATGAGCTAACAGCAGCTAACAAACTGAGATAACATCAGCTAACAGCAGCTAACAAACTGAGATAACATCAGCTAATAAACTGAGCTAACAGCAGCTAACAAATTGAGCTAATGTGAGCTAACATCAGCTAACAGCAGCTAACAAACTGAGCTAACATGAGCTAACAGCAGCTAACAAACTGAGCTAACATGAGCTAACAGCAGCTAACAAACTGAGCTAACAGCAGCTAACAGCAGCTAACAAACTGAGCTAACAGCAGCTAACAGCAGCTAACAAACTGAGCTAACATCAGCTAACAAACTGAGCTAACATCAGCTAACAGCAGCTAACAAACTGAGCTAACAGCAGCTAACAAACTGAGCTAACAGCAGCTAACAGACTGAGCTAACATGAGCTAACAGCAGCTACAGCTGTGAACAGTTTACTTCACTGTCCATCATAAACTCTGTAAATCACAGAGAGTTGAGGAGTGTCAGTCATAGTGATCATGTCACGCTACCCGTCTGATCACTGGTGATCTCTCACACACACACACACACACACACACACACACACACACACACACACACACACACACACACACACACACACACACACACACACACACACACACACACACACACACACACACACACACACACACACACACACACACACACACACACACACACCACAACTGTGGGCCTGTACACATTGCAGTGAGGCATGTGGCTTGTTGGTCTAGGGGTATGATTCTCGCTTTGGGTGCGAGAGGTCCCGGGTTCAAATCCCGGACGAGCCCTTATTGGAGCAGATCATCTTGCGATCGGTTCTGAAGTCTGTAACATTAAATCTAACATCAGTATCTCATGATCAGACGTTTGGCCTCTCTCCTGTTGGACCTGTTTGATTGTGACTGACTGAACTGGAGCTGCTGGTCTTCAGCAAGGAGGAAGTCTACGGAGGGTGGAGGAGTGTTTGGAAGCTCCGACAGTTTTTGGGTGGAGTGTCACTCGGACTCGATACCACAAACATGCGAGCAGTGTGATAAGCTGATAACTGCTCATTGAACCGGGCGACTGAGTCTGCAGGATGAAAACCTGAAGAGTGACATCCAACGCCTGAGTTGCATCAGCTGCAGCTGGAGGCGGGACGAGGCAGAGAGCCAGCAGGTGATTGGCTCCTAACGTCCTGTCAGTCACCTCAGTGAACTCTTCCCTGCTGGCTCCAACCCTCGGCTCATAAAGTGAGGGAGGTGAAGTCTGTTTCCTTTCTCCATCAAAGTGAGTCAACGCCTGGAAAATAAGAGTGTGAGGAGATCCACCACGACCAGAAGCATTTCAAGTGGAGCTGCTCAGAGACCAGCGTGCAGTGATGGGAGTGAAAATACATTTCTATGTTTATATGTTACTGCATAAAAACAAGTTTCTACCCTCTGAATAACACATGAAAGTTTGTACTTCTCTTCACATCTTTCCTGTGCATGAGTCTGAATTTGTAAAGTAACTAAAGCTGAGGAGGAAAATGCAGAATTCTCTTTCTCTCAGCTCGTGGTAGCTTTTTATTCTTGAGACGTGAAGATCTCACATTGTAAACATCAGCAGCAGATTGTCGCTGACTGTTTTTTTGTTCGGATCAGCTGAGAGCGACTGATGCAATATTTGTGAATGTTGGAGTAGTTTAAAAGCCGATGCAGGAGAATGTGTCCCGACAGGTTTTGGTGTTTTGGAGGAGGAGGAGGAGGAGGAGGAGGAGGAGGGACAAACAGCTGACCTGGATTGATGTCACACGTCTGACCTGCAGAACAAACCAGTCTGCTCAATACTAACCCTGTCAGACATGCTGCAGAACATCGTCATGTCTGAACATGAAGCTCAATGCACAAATTATTCATCACCATAATTAAAAACAATATGACTCTGTCCAAATGTGATAAAATCCATCGACTGTTCGTACAAAAGATCAGAACGCCACCATTTTAAATCCTCTTCAATCTGTTGCTGTAAATAACACGAGCGGCCGAGAGTTCCCAGATCAGTCGGCAGCGAGCGAACAAGCACCCGGACATCGAAATGATCCGACTGAAACTTATTTCTAATAACTGTTCATCCTCATCATGGTCGTTGGGTTTTGGAGCCGGGGTGCGACCTGGACAGGTCACCGGTTCTAAACCTGTGACGTCTTTGAGTACCAGGAACCGTCCTGCTGCGAGGCGGACGGAGGTTCTGGAAGAGAACAGCGAGTGGAACCTGTGAAGTTCTCGGAGTGGAGCTGAGAGAAATCAGAGACTCGTGTTTCAGACGGCTGATTTTGAACTTTATTGATTAAAAACAGGCACAGAGACGCCGTCAGTGACACGTCCGGCAACAGCAGGAAATGTTGGCGAGATACAGAGTTGGCACGTCTCCACAGAGAACGATGAAGATGAGGAAATTGTGCTTCTTCTACATTCAGACGCTTGAAAACCCTGATGATAAGAAACTGAGATAAAAAGTTCAAAGTTCGACTGTTTACGTGGCAACGAGCTGAAACGCAGCCGCAGCGTGACGTGGACTCAAAGTCACACGAAGGTTGAATCGTCGTGATTCGAGTCTGATTATCTGAAACTTTAATAATTAATTAAACTGTAGCTGCCAATAACGACGCTGATTAATCCGTCTGACGGTTTCTCTGACTTATTAAATTATAAATTATATTATTATTTATATTATTAAATATTAAAAATGTCTCTTCCTGTCTTCATCACTGCAGCTGATCTTTATTTTGATTTAGGATCAATCTGATGATTTCCTCCAATCATCGATCAGCAGTTTGGTCCGAAAATATTTTGAGAATGAATTAAATCGCTGACAGCTGATTCATCTTTTTTTGTAACTCGCTCCGTTTGTCCACGCGAGGACCCGGCAGGATGATTTCAGGGCTCTGATTGGTCGCTACTCGAGGTTAAACACACCTGGAGCGGTTTAGCTGTGCAGCGTAGTTACCATGGTGATTAACCTCGGTTTAAAAGCGAACCAGCCTCGTCCTGACAGTAACGCTTCGACCTCTGACCTGTAAACGCAAAGCACATGTCTGACCAGCAGGAAGAAGACAGGACAGCTGATGCGAATCATTCAGTCCGAGTCCGTCCCTCTGGACTCAGCTTCTCTTTGTGCAATGGCAGAGCGTCCTCGCTCCTCGTCGACCTCCTGACCGCTACGACCTCCCCGAGTGTGACGGAGTCCAGATTTCCTCCTCAGAGTCCAGGTCATCCGGTCCAAATCCACCTTTTTCGGATCTCCCGGCGCCCGCTCCGGCTCTGTTGATGTCGTTCAGCGGGACGTAGGAGTAGTCCCGCCGTTTGGGGAGGCGAGCCGCCGCCGCCGCCGAGCCGCAACACGCCTGAGCGAGGTGAACCAGCAGGCTGACCGACAGCAGCGAGGCCAGAGTGAAGGTGATCGCCAGCCACGTACGCCTGAGGAGAGACGCCCGGGTTAGAGTTATCAGATTACTTCAGATTCAACAGATTACTTTAGATTCAACAGATTACTTTAGGTTCAACAGATTACTTCAGATTTAACAGTTACTTTAGATTCAACAGATTACTTTAGGTTCAACAGATTACTTCAGATTTAACAGTTACTTTAGATTCAACAGATTACTTTAGATTCAACAGATTACTTCAGATTCAACAGATTACTTTAGATTCAACAGATTACTTTAGGTTCAACAGATTACTTCAGATTTAACAGATTACTTTAGATTCAACAGATTACTTCAGATTTAACAGATTACTTCAGATTTAACAGATTACTTTAGATTCAACAGATTACTTCAGATTCAACAGATTACTTTAGATTCAACAGATTACTTCAGATTCAACAGATTACTTCAGGTTCAACAGATTACTTCAGATTCAACAGATTACTTTAGATTCAACAGATTACTTTAGGTTCAACAGATTACTTTAGATTCAACAGATTACTTCAGATTTAACAGATTACTTTAGATTCAACAGATTACTTTAGGTTCAACAGATTACTTCAGATTTAACAGTTACTTTAGGTTCAACAGATTACTTTAGATTCAACAGATTACTTCAGATTTAACAGTTACTTTAGATTCAACAGATTACTTTAGGTTCAACAGATTACTTCAGATTTAACAGTTACTTTAGATTCAACAGATTACTTTAGATTCAACAGATTACTTCAGATTTAACAGATTACTTTAGGTTCAACAGATTACTTTAGGTTCAACAGATTACTTCAGGTTTAACAGTTACTTTAGATTCAACAGATTACTTTAGATTTAACAGATTACTTCAGATTCAACAGATTACTTTAGATTCAACAGATTACTTCAGATTTAACAGATTACTTCAGATTTAACAGATTACTTCAGATTCAACAGATTACTTTAGATTCAACAGATTACTTCAGATTTAACAGATTACTTTAGATTCAACAGATTACTTTAGGTTCAACAGATTACTTCAGATTTAACAGTTACTTTAGGTTCAACAGATTACTTTAGATTCAACAGATTACTTCAGATTTAACAGTTACTTTAGATTCAACAGATTACTTTAGGTTCAACAGATTACTTCAGATTTAACAGTTACTTTAGATTCAACAGATTACTTTAGATTCAACAGATTACTTCAGATTTAACAGATTACTTTAGGTTCAACAGATTACTTTAGGTTCAACAGATTACTTCAGATTTAACAGTTACTTTAGATTCAACAGATTACTTTAGATTCAACAGATTACTTCAGATTTAACAGATTACTTTAGATTCAACAGATTACTTTAGGTTCAACAGATTACTTCAGATTTAACAGTTACTTTAGGTTCAACAGATTACTTTAGATTCAACAGATTACTTCAGATTTAACAGTTACTTTAGGTTCAACAGATTACTTCAGGTTCAACAGATTACTTCAGATTTAACAGATTACTTCAGATTCAACAGATTACTTCAGATTTAACAGATTACTTTAGATTCAACAGATTACTTCAGATTTAACAGATTACTTCAGATTCAACAGATTACTTCAGATTCAACAGTTACTTCAGATTCAACAGATTACTTCAGATTCAACAGATTACTTCAGGTTCAACAGATTACTTCAGATTTAACAGATTACTTCAGATTCAACAGATTACTTCAGATTCAACAGATTACTTCAGATTCAACAGTTACTTTAGGTTCAACAGATTACTTCAGGTTCAACAGATTACTTCAGATTTAACAGATTACTTCAGATTCAACAGATTACTTCAGATTCAACAGATTACTTTAGATTCAACAGATTACTTCAGATTCAACAGATTACTTCAGATTCAACAGATTACTTTAGATTCAACAGATTACTTCAGATTCAACAGATTACTTTAGATTCAACAGATTACTTCAGATTCAACAGATTACTTTAGATTCAACAGATTACTTCAGATTTAACAGATTACTTCAGATTCAACAGATTACTTCAGATTCAACAGATTACTTCAGATTCAACAGATTACTTCAGATTCAACAGATTACTTCAGGTTCAACAGATTACTTTAGATTCAACAGATTACTTCAGATTCAACAGATTACTTCAGATTCAACAGATTACTTCAGGTTCAACAGATTACTTTAGGTTCAACAGATTACTTCAGATTCAACAGATTACTTCAGATTCAACAGATTACTTCAGATTCAACAGATTACTTTAGATTCAACAGATTACTTCAGATTCAACAGATTACTTCAGATTTAACAGTTACTTCAGATTCAACAGATTACTTCAGATTCAACAGATTACTTTAGATTCAACAGATTACTTCAGATTCAACAGATTACTTCAGATTTAACAGATTACTTCAGATTCAACAGATTACTTCAGATTCAACAGATTACTTTAGATTCAACAGATTACTTCAGATTCAACAGATTACTTCAGATTCAACAGATTACTTCAGATTCAACAGATTACTTCAGATTCAACAGTTACTTCAGATTCAACAGATTACTTCAGATTCAACAGATTACTTCAGGTTCAACAGATTACTTTAGATTCAACAGATTACTTCAGATTCAACAGATTACTTCAGATTCAACAGATTACTTCAGGTTCAACAGATTACTTTAGATTCAACAGATTACTTCAGATTCAACAGATTACTTCAGATTCAACAGATTACTTCAGATTCAACAGATTACTTTAGATTCAACAGATTACTTCAGATTCAACAGATTACTTCAGATTTAACAGATTACTTCAGATTTAACAGATTACTTTAGATTCAACAGATTACTTCAGATTTAACAGATTACTTCAGATTTAACAGATTACTTCAGATTCAACAGATTACTTCAGATTCAACAGATTACTTTAGATTCAACAGATTACTTCAGATTCAACAGATTACTTTAGATTCAACAGATTACTTCAGATTCAACAGATTACTTTAGATTCAACAGATTACTTCAGATTTAACAGTTACTTCAGATTTAACAGATTACTTCAGATTCAACAGATTACTTTAGATTCAACAGATTACTTCAGATTCAACAGATTACTTCAGATTTAACAGATTACTTCAGATTTAACAGATTACTTCAGATTTAACAGATTACTTTAGATTCAACAGATTACTTCAGATTCAACAGATTACTTTAGATTCAACAGATTACTTCAGATTTAACAGATTACTTTAGATTCAACAGATTACTTTAGATTCAACAGATTACTTCAGATTTACCAGATTACTTTAGATTTAACAGATTACTTTAGGTTCAATAGATTACTTCAGATTTAACAGATTACTTTAGGTTCAATAGATTACTTCAGATTTAACAGATTACTTTAGGTTCAACAGATTACTTCAGATTCAACAGATTACTTCAGATTCAACAGATTACTTCAGATTCAACAGATTACTTCAGATTTAACAGATTACTTTAGATTTAACAGATTACTTCAGATTTAACAGATTACTTTAGATTTAACAGATTACTTTAGATTTAACAGATTACTTCAGATTTAACAGATTACTTTAGATTTAACAGATTACTTCAGATTTAACAGATTACTTCAGATTTAACAGATTACTTTAGATTCAACAGATTACTTCAGATTTAACAGATTACTTTAGATTCAACAGATTACTTCAGATTTAACAGATTACTTCAGATTTAACAGATTACTTCAGATTCAACAGATTACTTTAGATTTAACAGTTACTTTTGGTTCAACACTGAAGTTCTAGAAAAACTGGATTTATTCTCGTCCTGCCTCTGAATATCAGCTCAGTCATGGATCATCACAGACCTGAGGCGGCTGAATGACGCCTGGTTGCTGAAACAAGTCACCTGTAGCCACGCCCACCTGTCAATCAAAGCGTCCCCGCTCTTAATCCTGCATAACTTTAAGCCTTAATATAATGTGAACAGGTGAGTTGTATATAAATTCACCCTCAGTACAGTTGTCATGAACGGGGAAATTAGCTACAGAGACCAAAACTGTTTTTTGTACCAGGCTGTAAACATGTTTATTTCTGCTGTGAAACATGGGGACTTATGGAGACTGACTCACTGCTGTCAGGTTTAGGTCTGTGGCCCTCTGCTGCCTCTTCTGGTCATGTGAGGGTTAAAACTTTCCTCCATCTGTGAAACCATGGCAACCACTAACAATTGCTCCCTTGCATGTGGAGGCTCTCTGATTTTAAAGACTCGCTGCTTTAACTTCAGGAAACAGCGTGAGCGGCTGTTCAACATGAGGCTGGCGGACCTCGAGCTGGAACGCCCCAACAGGAGAACACGGACCGTTTTTGGAGAGGTCAAAGGTCAAAGGTGACACTCACTCTGTCAGGTGAGGCTGCTCTCTAAACATCTGTGTGGCGAGACATCGTCCAGCTGTGGAGGAAGAAGAAGAAGAAGAGCTGATCATCGCTGTTACATCTCAGTCTTAGAAACTAGTTCTCCTGATTTAAATATTAAAAATCATCAACACAAGATCAAAACTTATCTGCAGCTGTTTGAAAAAGGACGAGAGACGTCCAAGTTTCTGATGACAGAGATCTGAACTACAAACACGTCAGGAGCTACGTCAGGAGCTACGTCAGGAGCTACAGGAGGTTGGTAACCACAGCGGCTAACGGTTTAGAGTTTCACCTCGCATCCAGCTCTGCAGATTATGTGAATTATGAATTATGATAATGATGATTATCACTGAAGGAGGCGGAGAGAGAGAGCTCAACACCGTCAGCTGCTGAGCTGAAGAAGTGAATGAGGATTAAAGTGAGCTGATGGAGACGAGAGAGCTCTCCACAACAAGACGGAGGAGCTGACGGAGGAGCTGACGGAGAGAGTGATCTTAGAATAACTTTATTCATACAACTCCTTCAAAAACAAACAGAGGACACAGGGAGACAGAAAAACAGACTCAGAGAGAAATGATGAAAAAAGTACGACCAATAAAAACAGGAGACAGCACACACACTTCAACAGGTGTGTGTGTGTGTGTGTGTGTGTGTGTGTGTGTGTGTGTGTGTGTGTGTGTGTGTGTGTGTGTACCTCTGTGTAACGTGTCGTTGCTCTCTCCTCGCAGGGTGGCGTTGCAGCTTCCTGTCTGCGGGTCACATGAACACTGGTCGTCACAGCGACACTCCTGAGTGCAGGACGGGCCGAAGAAACCCAGAGGACACACTGACACACACACACACACACACACACACACACACACACACACACACACACACACATTAAATTCCAGCACTGTGTGGCGCAGTGTGTCACCGACTGTGTGTTGCGTAGTGTGACGTGGCACTATACCGCGTTCGCACGTGTCGCCGTGGAAACCAGGGGGGCAGGCGCAGCGTCCGTGGACGGGGTCGCACGAAGTGCCGTTGACGCAGCCGCAGGTTCGGTTGCAGCCGTCGCCGTGGAAACCAGGGAGGCACTCTTTAAAGTGAGAAGAAGAAGAAGTGTGAGCGTACTGAGCCTCGTTACTCTAACGATGCTTCAGGGCGTCCCCGTATCCATGGTAACGAGCGTCTCACAATGAGACGGTGAGTCAAACTCTGATGACTGACGGACGGGTGGCGTGAGTTTACCGTGTGTGTGTGTGTGTGTGTGTGTGTGTGTGTGTGTGTGTGTGTGTGTTTCTCGGTTACCTTGGTTACAGCTCTCTCCTCTCCATCCAGCATCACAAGCACAACCACCTGCAACAGCGAGGAGACGGACATGAAACAACGTAACACTCCAGGAGAGGCAGAGTACTCGAGTACTCGAGTACTGGCATGGAAATATACTTAAAGTACCAAAAGTTAAAGTACACAACACACAGAATGGAATATTTTATTTACTGTTTTTATATATCTCAATGTTTTATTATTCTTATCACTATTTATATTTATTTATATATTTTAATGTTTTTATTATTACCATCATTTATTTATTTCGTTTTATTATTGTTATTTTCTATATATTTACACATTGAACGTGTTTTATTTTTTATTATAATTTATTTTATTTACTTTATTTTCATTCGTTGCACAGCAGCAACAGGAACACAGACGCAAACGTTCCACATCTCACAGCGAGTTATTAATTATGTATTTATTATTTCCTCAGTTTGTGTGTCTGTTTAGAAACGTGTGTGTGTGTGTGTGTGTGTGTGTGTGTGTGTGTGTGTGTGTGTTTCCTGATGCAGTAACAGGTCGTAGCTGGTGAAGGTGGAGCTCTGACGAGGTTAATAACAACACAACGTTTCTTTGAGGACTGAAGGTGTCACGTGTCACGTGTCACGTGTCGTCCATCACCTGCAGATTGAATAAACTCAACACGTGACACAAAGAGCAGTCGTCTGCTCCTCCACCTGCTCCACACTTACGGGCGGTGCAGACTCCGTGGGCTCCGCAGGCCGGCGGCTGACACAGCAGAGAGTCGCAGGCGGCGCCCTGCCAGCCCTCGTGGCACCGACAGCGTCCGTCCACGCAGTCTCCGTGTCCGCTGCAGTTTGTCGGCCGGCAGCGTCGCGGGTGAACGCAGAGGATGGTGGAGACACGGCGAGCACAGCGCCACCTGTCGTCCATATCACTGTGAGGGAAGCACAGACGAGTGAGAGACAGAAGAAGAAGAAGAAGGAGGAGGAGGCTGGGTGCATGTTGGCTCCTCTGTTCACGGCTCACCAGTGATCAGACGGGTAGCTCGCCAACGAGCCGTCAGCCACGTAGGTGGAGGACCCGCCTCCGTCCAGGTTGATGGCGTTGATGACTCCGTAGCTCTTCAGGAAGTCAGCCACCTCCCAGAGACTCATGCTGTGCAACAAGAGATGACGACACCTCCGACAGTAAGACAAGGCGAAGTTTAAATATGCAAATGAGCCATCAACTCATTAAAATTCACTGATTTACATCATTAATGTGAACTTTGGATAAATAATAAATCATACAGAGAACACACATTTTCTCCATGTTTTTATGGATAATTAATTATTTTCAGGTGTTTCTACACTAAATAAAAAAGTTATGAATATTCTATCACACATTTCTAAATCTTTAAACTTTCAGATTAATATAAAAAACATCGATCAGCTGCTGCATTAACGCGATGCGTACGTTCATCTTTCAGAGACATGAGTATTCTGTTACTTGAATACTTTAGTGCTTTTACTTGTAATCGAGTATTTGTTCTCCTGCTCGTTGTTTTGCTCTTAGCTGCTTTATGATAATCAGGCGCCACATGTGCACAGGAGCTGTCGTTGTCGTTGTTGTTTGACTCTAACGCGTTTTATTGAGCAGACAGACGGAGGCGGACATGTTCAGACAGACATCAACCCGTGGGGCTCGACCGAGGGTGGAGGGAGGAGGGTGGAGGTCAGATCAATGCCATCGATCGGTGCAGAGATCTGAGCATGAACCTTCATCACGTTAACCATCAGGTCATCTGTCAATATCTGTTACAGCTACGTCACGTGACCATGAAATAACTAATTTAAATCACGTTGTTCTACGGCAGGTACGTGATGTCGTTAAATCGACTCTTTTGTCCACCTGTCCATTTTCTTCTGCTTATCCAGGTCAGGTCACGGCAGCAGGTCAAGCCTCTGCTCCTCCTGGGTGTTTTATTTTGAAAACTCACTGGATTCTCTGCTCCTCCTGGGTATTTTATTTTGAAAACGGACTGGATTCTCTGCTCCTCCTGGGTGTTTTATTTTGAAAACTCACTGGATTCTCTGCTCCTCCTGGGTGTTTTATTTTGAAAACGGACTGGATTCTCTGCTCCTCCTGGGTGTTTTATTTTGAAAACGGACTGGATTCTCTGCTCCTCCTGGGTGTTTTATTTGAAAACGGACTGGATTCTCTGCTCCTCCTGGGTGTTTTATTTTGAAAACTCACTGGCTCCTCTGCTCCTCCTGGGTGTTTTATTTTGAAAACTCACTGGCTCCTCTGCTCCTCCTGGGTGTTTATTTTGAAAACTGACTGGATTCTCTGCTCCTCCTGGGTGTTTTATTTTGAAAACGGACTGGATTCTCTGCTCCTCCTGGGTGTTTTATTTTGAAAACGGACTGGATTCTCTGCTCCTCCTGGGTGTTTTATTTTGAAAACGGACTGGATTCTCTGCTCCTCCTGGGTGTTTTATTTTGAAAACTCACTGGCTCCTCTGCTCCTCCTGGGTGTTTTATTTTGAAAACTCACTGGCTCCTCTGCTCCTCCTGGGTGTTTTATTTTGAAAACTGACTGGATTCTCTGCTCCTCCTGGGTGTTTTATTTTGAAAACGGACTGGATTCTCTGCTCCTCCTGGGTGTTTTATTTTGAAAACGGACTGGATTCTCTGCTCCTCCTGGGTGTTTTATTTTGAAAACTGACTGGATTCTCTGCTCCTCCTGGGTGTTTTATTTTGAAAACTCACTGGCTCCTCTGCTCCTCCTGGGTGTTTTATTTTGAAAACTCACTGGCTCCTCTGCTCCTCCTGGGTGTTTTATTTTGAAAACTCACTGGACCGGCTTGGCCGTGATCGTGACTGCGGTTTAACGTCCGCTCCGTCAAACAAGAAGTTCAGCCCGACAACAAACAAACGAGACGTTCGTACACGTGTTTACATGCCGTCACCATGGAGACAACGACCCATCTTCATCTTCAGTATCTTCTGACTCATTAAATAACTCTGTGGTCTCGTGTTTTAACATGAAGTGTAACATCAGCAGCAGACAGACGGGTTCACGCTGGATTCTTCGTCAGCTCGGATGATGATCAGATTTCAGGCGTCTCGGACGCGTACGTGCCGAACTGCAACGTTCACTTCACTCAGACTGACTGACTGTAAAAATCATTCGAGCTTCAGTTTTACGGAGACGGTTTTTGTTGGACGAACCTCGTCAGGTTCTCCACCAGGTTTACAGGAAGTCTCACAGGTAACATTTCAACTGAAGGTCCTGCATGCTGTCACAGAGCGTCACGTCTCAGGTCGGATGTTTGTTTCGTGTTCAACAGTTCAGAGGCTGAAACCAAAAGTTGGTGACTGGACGTGTTATTAAAAAGAGTTCAAACATGTGTATGCCAACCTCAGCAGCGCGATACACTAATGTCACGATATGATACACGAAAGATTTTAAAGGGACAGTGTGATTTTAGTGACATCTTATGAGTCGTAGATCATCTGTGGACCTGAGCGGGCCAAATGACACCTGTAACCACACCCACCTGTCAATCAAAGCGTCCACGCTCTTAATCCTGCATAACTTTAAGCCTTAATATAATGTGAACAGGTGAGTTGTATATAAATTCACCCTCGTTCAGAGGAGAGCAGGTCAGACGTGCTCCAGCTCTTACCCTCGTCTTTCGGTCTGTCCATCGATGTGAAACAGGATCAGTTTGCCATCAGCGTCGTGACCCACTGCCGTTCTGGCCGACACCACGTCCACAAACTTACGGAAATGTCCTGTAACGCATTTAAATCAACACACACACACACACACACACACACACACACACACACACACACACACCACACCAGCAACTATTTCACTGATTCTGGTGAAACTGGATCATATTTTATGGAGGAAATGTTTTCTGGTTTTCCCTCTGATGTCCTCCGGCTGCTCCGCCTCAACTCTCTTTGATTTACAGAGTTTATGATGGACAGTGAAGTAAACTGCTGACAGCTGTAGCTGCTGTTAGCTCATGTTAGCTCAGTCTGTTAGCTGCTGTTAGCTCATGTTAGCTCAGTCTGTTAGCTGCTGTTAGCTCATGTTAGCTCATGTTAGCTCAGTCTGTTAGCTGCTGTTAGCTCATGTTAGCTCAGTCTGTTAGCTGCTGTTAGCTCATGTTAGCTCATGTTAGATCAGTCTGTTAGCTGTTGTTAGGTCATGTTAGCTCAGTCTGTTAGCTGCTGTTAGCTCAGTTTGTTAGCTGCTGTTAGCTCTTGTGAGCTCAGTTTGTTAGCTGCTGTTAGCTGCTGTTAGCTCAGTCTATTAGCTGCTGTTAGCTCATGTTAGCTCAGTCTGTTAGCTCATGTTAGCTCAGTCTGTTAGCTGCTGTTAGCTCATGTTAGCTCAGTCTGTTAGCTGCTATTAGCTCATGTTAGATCAGTCTGTTAGCTGTTGTTAGGTCATGTTAGCTCAGTCTGTTAGCTGCTGTTAGCTCAGTTTGTTAGCTGCTGTTAACTCATGTGAGCTCAGTCTGGTAGCTGCTGTTAGCTGCTGTTAGCTCAGTCTATTAGCTGCTGTTAGCTCATGTTAGCTCAGTCTGTTAGCTGCTGTTAGCTCATGTTAGCTCAGTCTGTTAGCTGCTGTTAGCTCATGTTAGTTCAGAGAACAAAGCTGAGGTCCTGTTTCAGTGGTATGTAAACAAAGAAACTCATCCTTATTTATTTTATGACACGTGGGTGTGTGTGTGTGTGTGTGATAACAGCGTTAATCAAACATGGCTGTGTTGTGTTTCGGTGGCGTGATGTGAGTCACATCAGGTCAGAGACGATATGGCGAACTGAAGCTCGTCCAGTTTCTGTTACTTTAGCTGCTGTTAGCTCAGTCTGTTAGCTAATGTTAGCTCAGCTTGTTAGCTGCCGTTAGCTCAGTTTGTTAGCTGCTGTTAGCTTAGTTTGTTAGCTAATGTTAGCTCAGCTTGTCAGCTGCCATTAGCTCAGTTTGTTAGCTGCTGTTAGCTAATGTTAGCTCAGCTTGTTAGCTGCCGTTAGCTTAGTTTGTTAGCTGCCGTTAGCTTAGTTTGTTAGCTGCCGTTAGCTCAGCTTGTTAGCTGCCGTTAGCTCAGCTTGTTAGCTGCTGTTAGCTACTGTTAGCTTAGTTTGTTACCTGCTGTTAGCTTAGTTGGTTAGCCACTGTTAGCTGCTATTAGCTCAGTTTGTTAGCTGCTGTTAGCTCATGTTAACTCAGTTTGTTAGCTGCTGTTAGCTCAGTTTGTTAGCTGCTGTTAGCTCAGTCTGTTAGCTGCTGTTAGCTCATGTTAACTCAGTTTGTTAGCTGCTGTTAGCTCAGTTTGTTAGCTGTGTGAGGTAGCGGCTTTAGCGTACATCCAGCTAAGAGATGACCATCGCACCGGCTCCTCTGGCGTTTGATTAGCCAGAAAACTAGCAGACTAAAGCCTTCCGCCTGACAGGGAGCTGGTTTCACCTGTGGACGATGGACGTACCTGTCTCCTGTGTCTTGTTACACTCGGCCTCCAGGCTCTCGTTGATGTAAACCTCGCCGTTTCTCAGCAGCCACACGACACCACTGACCAGCTGGACGAACGGGTTGGTCTGGTTTGACGAGACGTCGTCCTGTGACAGATACCTGGAGGAAAGTTGGGACATCATTAACGGAGCACTTTGCCCGGGTTCACGGGAGCATCGTGACTCAGTCTGATGTTTAGCGCCATCATCGGGTCACAAAACTAATGACACACTCGTCAGCCTTGAGCTCCCTGCTGTGTTTGACCCACACACACTGTTACATCACGGAGGACTTCCAGGTATCAAGCCAGTTAAATTGAGTTTTCGTGGTTTACAGATAAACGTGTGAGCACGTCTGTTTGTTTGCGTGGTGGGTGAAAGCCTGACCTCGCAGCAGCAGTATAAATATCCAGCTCTATCCTCGGAGACGATTCCAGGAATCAACCATCAGCAGCTTATTTTGAACGTTTGGCGAAGTTAAAACAAGATTCTTTTTGTTGGACCGGAGAGTCGTGTTTGACATGAACTCATCGTCTGTGGATTGTTTTTGAGTCGTTCATTATCTATCTGGGTCAAAAGTTTCTGGTCTGCACAAACAGGACGGGCGAGCGGCGAGGCGACTGGAAGCAATTTGTGTTCATGCAAAATGTTTCTGATAACTCTCGTGAAGAATGGCGGCCTGTGCCTTATCAAAATAAAAGCTGTCGGTCTGACTGCAGTCACTAAGACAGGGAAAATGTTCGATGAATGTGTTAGCTCAGTTTGTTAGCTGCTGTTAGCTCACGTTAGCTTAGTTTGATAGCTGTTGTTAGCTCAGTTTGATAGCTGCTTTTAGCTAATGTTAGCTCAGTTTGTTAGCTGCTGTTAGCTGCTTAGCTCATTGTTTAGCTGCTGCTGTTAGCCTAGCTGTCTGTTAGCTGCTGTTAGCTCAGTTTGTTAGCTGCTGTTAACTGCTGTTAGCTCAGTTTGATAGCTGCTGTTAGCTCACGTTAGCTTAGTTTGATAGCTGTTGTTAGCTCAGTTTGATAGCTGCTTTTAGCTAATGTTAGCTCAGTTTGTTAGCTGCTGTTAGCTCAGTTTGTTAGCTGCTGTTAGCTCAGTCTGTTAGCTGCTGTTAGCTCAGTTTGTTAGCTGCTGTTAACTGCTGTTAGCTCAGTTTGATAGCTGCTGTTAGCTCAGTTTGATAGCTGCTGTTAGCACAGTTTGATAGCTGCTGTTAGCACAGTTTGATAGCTGCTGTTAGCTCAGTTTGATAGCTGCTGACAGCTGCTGTTAGCTCAGTTTGATAGCTGCTGTTAGCTCAGTTTGAAAGCTGCTGTTAGCTCAGTTTGATAGCTGCTGTTAGCTCAGTTTGATAGCTGCTGTTAGCTGCTGTTAGCTCAGTTTGTTAGCTGCTGTTGGCTCAGTTTGTTAGCTGCTGTTGGCTCAGTTTGATAGCTGCTAGTTAGCTCACGTTAGCTTAGTTTGATAGCTGTTGTTAGCTCAGTTTGATAGCTGCTTTTAGCTAATGTTAGCTCAGTTTGTTAGCTGCTGTTAGCTCAGTTTGTTAGCTGCTGTTAGCTCAGTCTGTTAGCTGCTGTTAGCTCAGTTTGTTAGCTGCTGTTAACTGCTGTTAGCTCAGTTTGATAGCTGCTGTTAGCTCAGTTTGATAGCTGCTGTTAGCACAGTTTGATAGCTGCTGTTAGCACAGTTTGATAGCTGCTGTTAGCTCAGTTTGATAGCTGCTGACAGCTGCTGTTAGCTCAGTTTGATAGCTGCTGTTAGCTCAGTTTGAAAGCTGCTGTTAGCTCAGTTTGATAGCTGCTGTTAGCTCAGTTTGATAGCTGCTGTTAGCTGCTGTTAGCTCAGTTTGTTAGCTGCTGTTGGCTCAGTTTGTTAGCTGCTGTTGGCTCAGTTTGATAGCTGCTGATAGCTCAGTTTGATAGCTGCTGTTAGCTCAGTTTGATAGCTGCTGATAGCTGCTGTTAGCTCAGTTTGATAGCTGCTGATAGCTGCTGTTAGCTCAGTTTGATAGCTGCTGATAGCTGCTGTTAGCTCAGTTTGATAGCTGCTGTTAGCTCAGTTTGAAAGCTGCTGATAGCTGCTGTTAGCTCAGTTTGATAGCTGCTGATAGCTGCTGTTAGCTCAGTTTGATAGCTGCTGATAGCTGCTGTTAGCTCAGTTTGATAGCTGCTGATAGCTGCTGTTAGCTCAGTTTGATAGCTGCTGTTAGCTCAGTTTGGTAGCTGCTGATAGCTGCTGTTAGCTCAGTTTGATAGCTGCTGTTAGCTCAGTTTGATAGCTGCTGTTAGCTCAGTTTGAAAGGTGCTGATAGCTGCTGTTAGCTCAGTTTGATAGCTGCTGATAGCTGCTGTTAGCTCAGTTTGATAGCTGCTGATAGCTGCTGTTAGCTCAGTTTGATAGCTGCTGATAGCTGCTGTTAGCTCAGTTTGGTAGCTGCTGATAGCTGCTGTTAGCTCAGTTTGATAGCTGCTGTTAGCTCAGTTTGGTAGCTGCTGATAGCTGCTGTTAGCTCAGTTTGATAGCTGCTGTTAGCTCAGTTTGATAGCTGCTGTTAGCTCAGTTTGATAGCTGCTGATAGCTGCTGTTAGCTCAGTTTGATAGCTGCTGATAGCTCAGTTTGATAGCTGCTGATAGCTCAGTTTGGTAGCTGCTGATAGCTGCTGTTAGCTCAGTTTGATAGCTGCTGTTAGCTCAGTTTGGTAGCTGCTGATAGCTAGAGATGTGTGATGACCCGTGGGTCACTTCATTGAATCCATCGCTGCAGATGGGCGTAGTTTGGTTGGAGTTGGTGTCAGTGTCACTGTTACTAGTTGGACCTCTTACCCGAACACGAGTGTGCCATCCCTCCTGATTCCAAACTGGGCGTTCTGCACGCCGCCGCTGTCCTGCACCATCCTGCCGTCACTCACCACGTTGCCCAGACACTGGTCGGTTTTTGTGTTGAAGAAGCCGGCGTTCTGGGCGTACAGACACCCGGCGGCCTCGGCCGTTTCCACCACGGTGGCCCTCTGATTCATCCCGCAGCCGCCAGGCCCACCCGGCTCCAACACTGACACCGTCCTCAGCGGGTCGTGGACCACCGTCATGTGACCTGCGAGCAAAGGGGGCGGAGAGATGAGACGAAATAGATCCTGCTTCGTCAGAATCAGAACAAAGCCAGCCTTACTGACCGTAAACCCATCTGGAGCTTCCCTGTTTCGATATGAACACCGTGGACTCGGCCACCGGCAGCCCGCCGTGTTTACTGGCAGCCCAGCGCTCGTGGGTGGTGTTGCCGTGAATGATGGGCTGACAATCCCTGACGTGGCGGTGAGAGTGGGAGGGGCCGTGACCGTCAGTGTACGGCAGCAGGACGTCATCGTCCATAGAGACTCTACAAGGAGACACAACGTCCAACAGGTTTGGATTTTAATAGAACACGTCATGACGATCACGACATTCCCGACATTCCCGTCAACGTCAACTTCGCCAGTTCATAAACTATAACAAACAAACGCCTGTTTCCGTCCACAAACATTATGAGAATATTGGTTTTATTGGTCATTGTTGGTTGGTGAGATAAGCAGTAGGTGGCACCAACCAGAAGACAACGAAAGAGCGAGGGAAACATTCGTCTGTCAAACTGAGGACTGAAACTTACATCAAACTTTTCCAACGCGATGAAAGGAAAACTTTCACTCAAATCTCAAAGAGCTGAAACAAAATAACTTTCCTCGAATCCTCCGGGAGGAAAAATATGTTTTGAGTGTTGACAGATAAATCCAGAGTTGGGTCAGCGCTCGTGTTGGCTTGATTTCATCACACACCGTTGGTTTCATCACATCGAGGAATGTGTTTTCTAAAGGCTGAGCTGAGGTTTCTCTGCGCGCTCTGACGGTTCTTCTAGACTTCAAATGACCAATACGACTTCAGAACGTCTTAACAACCATTTGAAAACGTTTAATAAATGTAAGACGAAGCTTCTCTGTGAGCACTGCTACACGGCTTTGAAAGTTTCCTGATGTACGTTAGTAGAGAAACATTACTGATCAACAATGTGTTGATCTGGTTTAACGCTGCCCTCTGATTGGTCGACTCAACGAAGCGTCAAACTCCAGACCCCTTCTACACGAACTAACTACTAGTTAGCAGTAGGGTTGCAAAAATGCCGAGAAATTTCTAAGTTAGAAACTTTCCATTTTAAAGTAATGGGAATAAAGCGGGAATTTACAAAGTTGGAAACTTTCCATTTTAAATAAAGCAGGAATTTTTCAAAGTTGGAAACTTTCCATTTTAAAGTAATGGGAATAAAGCGGGAATTTACAAAGTTGGAAACTTTCCATTTTAAATTAATGGGAATAAAGTTGGAATTTTCAAAGTTGGAAACTTTCCATTTTAAATAAAGCAGGAATTTTTCAAAGTTGGAAACATTCCATTTTAAAGTAATGGGAATAAAGTGGAAATTTACAAAGTTGGAAACTTTCCATTTTAAATAAAGCAGGAATTTTTCAAAGTTGGAAACTTTCCATTTTAAAGTAATGGGAATAAAGCGGGAATTTACAAAGTTGGAAACTTTCCATTTTAAATTAATGGGAATAAAGTTGGAATTTTCAAAGTTGGAAACTTTCCATTTAAATTCATGGGAATAAAGCGGGAATTTACAAAGTTGGAAACTTTCCATTTTTAATTAATGAAAATAAAGTGGGAATTTTCAAAGTTGCCACACATTTGAGCTCGTGGTCTCAATGATATTGTTCAATTAAATAATTCAAACTTACAAATAGGCTTGCAATGGGGTAAATTTCATAAACTTCCCATGGCAATATGCTGCCACGGTGATGAGATGCTGTGGCGTCAAACAGCGACACCTTGTGGCCAAAGTGTGCTACTGCAGCAACATTCCCACACTCAACCATGCTAACATGCTAACAGCTGCTAGAAACCATTGAACACAACAAACCATTAAACACAGCTGCTGCTAATTAACGTTGATTTAATGTTATTTAAATGTTAAGACACGCGTGGAGTGTTTGAGGCCAGTCGGTCAACTTTGTAAACTTTGTAAAGCACTGTGTTAGCATCGTGTTAGCACTGTGTTAGCATCGTACCGCTGTACTTTAACCTGAGCCAGCTAACAGCTAACTGCTAACTGCTAACTGTCAGGACTGGGGGTTAGCGGCTAACATTAGCGGCTAACATTAGCGGCTAGCCTAAAAACAGGAAGCCGGACGTCGGGACTTCTTACCGGTTGTTTTCGGTCTCGGACAGCCGGACGCAGATCCACAAGATCAGCCACACAACCGGACATTTCACCGACACTGTTGCCATATGAGGAGGAGGAGGAGGAGGAGAAACTATCCTGTCAAACTCTCCTCTCCTGCCATCCGACAGGGTGCTAGCCTAGCTTAGCTTAGCAGCACACCACGTCAATGTCAACAAACCGTGACACGCGGTTTCCGGTTAGGCTTCAAAATAAAAGTCAGAAGCTGCTATTGAAATTTCAGCATTTTAAAGCACATCCACCCAAAGTAATAACAAAAAGATTTGTTTGTCAAATATATATATATATCTGTATATCTGTGTATATATGTATGTATATATTACGGAAGCCCTGAGTGTTCATACATTTATACATTTTATTTATTTTAGTTTTTAATGTCATTGTATCAAAATAACAAATGTTTTCTTGAGATAACGAAACTTTGTGTTATTGAGATATAAACATAATTAATTTGTGGTGTCAAGATAATGAATCAGATGAAAAAATTACACTTTACAACAACAACTACGACGAAGTTTAAAAACCTTTATTAATGTGGACACATGATTAAAATGATCACACGCAAAGAGTCAACATATAAATGACAAACACACACACGTGGATATCTTTAAACAATGTATGATTAGTAAAAGCGAGCATGCAGAAGAAAATAAAGGGAAAAACAACGTTATATTTTTATTTTGAAAGAAATATCCACATTTCCTTGTGTGCTTGACATCATGTGGTAACTTGACACAGTGCGGTCACATGACTGTCACCAACAGGCAGACAGCCACGTGTCAGCTGACCTGTACCTGAGCTGACATGGACATGTGACACCAGACATGTGACATGTGAATGTTGATTTGTGATCCATGATCAGTTTTTACTTTACAAACAAACATTCATGGAGGAAGTATTCAGGTACTTTACTTGAACATTTAAAATGTTCTGTAAGTTTAAATCTGTAAGTACAAACAAAACAAGCTGAAGACATGAAACACAGAATTTAACCCTTCAATGACTTCTGTCTATTTGACTTCACACAACTCAGCAGTGTCTTCATAATAAAGGATCCAAAGTCCAGCATAGAGAGGCTGAGTGAACGTGGTCTGGACTCTGTGGAGGAGAGTCATGGTTTCAGAGACGCTGTAGAAGGACAGAATACCTGCACTGTGATCCAGGTACACTCCAACTCTGGAGGACCGAGGACCTGAGACGGGAGTGCGGACACTGTTGTAATAAAAGTCATAACCGAATATGTGACAATTTAACCTCCAAGATTTGTCATCGAATCCAAATCTACATTCATCTGAGCTCCCTGCTCTGCTGATATTCTTGTATGTGACTGCTACATGAACTCCATAACCTCTCCACTCCACCTCCCAGTAACAACGTCCAGTCAGTCTCTACTCAGTCTCTACTCAGGACCTGAGTCCAGTCAGTGAATCTGTCTGGGTGACTAGAATAAGACTGAGGTTGTTTCATAAATGTCACTTTTCTGTTTCCCTCAGATAATAACAGATTTTTGTTCACTGTGTTTGGATCCAGTGTGAGTTCACGTGAATATTTTAAAAACTCAGCTCTGGTCTTGGGCTCTGGTTCTGGTCCTGACAGTGAAACATGGACTTCAGTGTCTGTCAGTGAGATGTTTGTCCGTTGGTCCCTCAGAACGTCCTGTAGTTTATCTCTGAGCTCTGACACAGCAGCTGTCACATCCTCAAAGTCCCTCAGAGGACGGATCTTGATGCTGGATGAGTCTGTAGATTGGCTGAGTGGTGACAGTGAGGGGTAGTTGTGTAGAAACTGGTTGTGGTCCTCTGTGTGTGAGAGCTGCTCCAGCTCAGCGTCTTTCCTCTTCAGCTCAGTGATCTCCTGCTTCAGCTTCTCCTGAAGATCTTTGACTCGACTCACTTCAGTTTCCTGCTGGGATCTGACCTGCTGCTTCACATCAGACCTTCTTTTCTCCATGAGACGGATCAGCTCAGTGAAGATCTTCTCACTGTCCTCCACTGCTTTATCAGCAGAGCCATTGATAGCCTCCACCTCCTGTTGGAGCTCCTTCACATCTTTCTCTCTGTCCTGGATTCTCTGCTGGATGTTTAGTCGACTCACCTCGAGCTCTCTCTGCCTCTCAGTCCTTTCTGCTGCAGCTGAGACTGTGTCGTGGCCTTTATGTTCATCCACAGAGCAGAGATAACAGATACACTGCTGATCAGTACGGCAGAACATCTTCATCACCTCATCGTGACGAGAGCAGATGTTCTCCTGGAGCTTCTTGGAGGGCTCCACCAGCTTGTGTTTCTTTAATGGAGCTGCATCATGATGAGGCTGGAGGTGTTTCTCACAGTAAGAGGCCAGACAGACCAGACAGGACTTCAGAGCTTTCAGTTTTCTCCCAGTGCAGACATCACAGGCCACATCTTCAGGTCCAGCATAGCAGTGATCAGCAGGAGCAGCTTGGAGTCCAGTCTTCTTCAGTTCCTCCACTAAAGATGCTAACATGGTGTTTTTCTTCAGGACAGGCCTCCGTTTGAAGGTCTGCCTACACTGAGGGCAGCTGTGGATTCTCTTCTCATCCTCTCCATCCCAGTGGCTTTTGATACAGTTCATGCAGTAGCTGTGTCCACAGGGAGTAGTCACTGAATCCTTCAGTAGATCCAGACAGATCGGACAAGAGAAGGTTTCCCGGTCCAGATTAACTCCTTTCTGCGCCATTTCTCCTGAACTGAAACTTTCTCTGAACAGAAACTTTCTCTGCGCTCTGACAGACAACAGATCTCTGCTCCTTCTCATCTTGTGTCGCTCACTGTGACTGAGAGCTGGAGAACGAGGGAATGCTTTTCAGTCTTTGACACAGGGTGTGTTATCTGTCCTTTACAACACGCTGTAAAATAGTTTGACTTTGAACTGTGACACAGACAACAGTTGGCAATAAATGTTATTCAAACTGGAGTTTTAAAGAAGAGTAAAAAACATGGAATATCACTGCGTTGGTGGGGGAGGTGGAGTGATACCAACCAGATATAGCTGGACTCACCTTTACACATGGCACTGGTTCTGAACCAGTCCCGGAGAGGGGCTGGACTCTCCTTTTCCAGAGTTGCACAGGGTAAGAGGCACCAGGTGAGGGTGAACTCTGTCCATAAGGTCTTCAACGCAAAATTTGAGTGGGCCACGTTCAAAACATGAATCGTTGAGGAGGCTGGTAGGAGTAGTGGTCAGAAGAACGTCAGTGCCTGTTGTGGTGGCAACCGAGGAACCCACTAGCGGATACCAGCAGTGAAGGAGGCCGCCAAGCTGAAGACAAGCTGCCTTCCCTTTAGACTAGAGTTTTATTTCTCACTTGGAACGTGCAGATTTACTTTGCCTCTAAAGTCATCATGAGCAGTGATAGCCTCCATGGCTAAACAGACACAGGAAGGAGCGCCATTTGCATTTGCTTGTGGTGACTTTGAGCCGATCATGGTGACTGTGGGATGTGAGGATGTCATCAACGTAACTATCCTGCTGGAGTGCTTGGCGCTCATCTGTGAGTTCCCTCTCCTCAGCAAGATTCGTTTCTGTGCCACCTGGCTGGAAGTTCCCACAGCGACAGCCACCTAATTTTAAGTTGTGAGCTGCGTTGGTGCTATCCCACCTCCACCATTCTACGAAATCATGATTTGCTGGTAGAAGTTACTCTTCATACTTCACAGCCACCACCCTCATTGAGCTGGCAAAGTGTGTTTTGGACAACTGGGTCGACACTGTCAGCTTCAGGAGCTCAGGATGAATTCCTCCCCAGGTTTGTGTGATACTGTTGGCCAGACGAGTAAACTGTCTTTTGGCGGTCGTTCTCTCCACCTTGAGTTGTTCGACTGATTTGTCAACCATGTTGTTCACAGTTGAACATTAGGTCCAGCTTCGGAATGATGATTTTATGTTGCTTTTTGCTTGCCAGGATTCCAGATTCTTGCTCCGGCTTTTTCAGCTTGGGATCTCAGATTTCTTTTCCTGGCTTCCAGTACCCGGGTCTCCTGGTTTTTCACTGTCAAGTTGAGTCCAACATGTAGCTTGATTTCACTCGTTGCTTCAGGCCGAGATTCCTTTCACTCTCTCTTTATTCTCCAGGTGCCAAGAACTGTACAGATCACTTTCTTTGTGATTAGTAATTAGCCAGCAATCAGGTGAAAACCAGGGATGTAGTGGTGGGTAAACGCACGTAAACGCTGTTTACCCACCTCCAGATTTTTGGAAATAGCGTTTACGCACCTCTAAATACAGTTTGCGCACGTTCAATCATAGTTTATCCACCTCTACATACAGTTTACGCACGCATGTCTCTTGTTTTATAAACTACAGATATTAATAACGCTTTCCCGTTATTTTTCAATTGCCTTTAATACGATTTAATGAGTATGTTAAAAGTCAGCGTGTTTGTGTTTGTCTTACATCCTTTAACGGCAGCGCTGGGTCGAGCTAACAGCGCCGTAGCTGCTGTCTGTCAAAAGCCAAAGCAACCGGAGCTAACTAGCCGTAGGATGCTAACGCCAGCTAGCTCTCGGTTGTCACCGTCAGGTTTTGTTTTTATTTTGTTTTATGTTGTTGTTGTGTTTTTACCAGGCACACTGGCAGATGGGAAAGTGTTTGACTCCTCGAGGTCCAGGGGAAAGCCGTTCAAATTCAAGATCGGGTACCAGGAGGTCATCCGTGGCTGGGAAGAAGGAGTAGCCCAGGCGAGGAGCTTGTTTTGAAACTCCTGCACTTGGACTTTACATACACGGTTTGTTTCGAGGTAACGCCAGCATGCTGTGTCTCCTCCAACAGATGAGCGTGGGTCAGCGGGCCAAGCTGATCTGCTCGCCAGACTTTGCCTACGGCAGCAAAGGGCACCAGGGGATCATCCCACCAAACGCCACTCTCACCTTCGACGTGGAGCTGCTCAGCCTGGAAGCCTGAAAACTTTTGTGCACTCACTTTGTTTTAATTCCACTTCGAAATTTTCAGGGTGAGAAGTAATGCAAAAAAAGGTCTATATAATGTGCACAAATCTAACACACATGCATGCCCGTGTGACCCCAGATACTGTGCATGAGGAGGCTTTAAAAGGTCCTGTGTGAAAGATCTAGGAAAGAAATGTAGCTTATGTTTTCATTATTGTAAATTCACCTACAGATAGATAGATAGATAGATAGATAGATAGATAGATAGATAGATAGATAGATAGATAGATAGATAGATAGATAGATAGATAGATAGATAGATAGATAGATAGATAGATAGATAGATAGATAATCATATCATAAAGTTAAAGGTCCAGTTTGTAAGATTTAGGGCAGCATATGGCAAAAATGAAAATATAATATTTATAAATATGTTTTCGTTATTGTAAATTCACCTGAAGATAGATAGATAGATAGATAGATAGATAGATAGATAGATAGATAGATAGATAGATAGATAGATAGATAGATAGATAGATAGATAGATAGATAGATAGATAGATAGATAGATAGATAGATAGATAGATAGATAGATAGATCATAATGGTAAAGGTCCAGTTTGTAAGATTTAGGGCAGCATATGGCAAAAATGAAAATATAATATTTATAAATATGTTTTCGTTATTGTAAATTCACCTGAAGATAGATAGATAGATAGATAGATAGATAGATAGATAGATAGATAGATAGATAGATAGATAGATAGATAGATAGATAGATAGATAGATAGATAGATAGATAGATAGATAGATAGATAGATAGATAGAAACTTATGACATTATTTTTCTCTTTATTAAGATTTAATAAACCTCAAACATGCATATTGTGTATCTCGAATTATGACTGATACAGAGTAAAGACCTCAGGGAACCCTTGTCACACACAAACATACATACATGCATTCACACACATACAAGTACACACATATGCACATTTACAAACACTCATACACACACAATCCTATGTGTCAGAAAAGTTGTTTCATAAAATACACATCGTAGCCTCCTTGCGTCATGCTTGCGTCGACTATGAATTGGCCCTTACAACGTCGTGGTCCCCCGATCCCAAAATGTATAGTTTACCCACCTCTTTTTTTACCACTACATCCCTGGTGAAAACCCTTTAAATAAAATAAACACAGAAAATAAATTATTATGCTATTCAAATCAAAGCAGTCAAAGAAATACAGAAAAATACACATACACAAAACTGCAAAACGCCCTTCAGTGCATCAGTGCATTTCCCAAAGTATTTTAACCAAATATTTTTAACAGTGCATTTTATCCATATTTTATAGATATTTTTTACCATAGCTTTTTAACATCTTCTGAAACCCATAAATACACAATTTTAGTGACATTATTTTTTTAAATCATTATTTAATCATCACATCACCAAAAGTTACCAACTTTATCACCAAATTTAATTCAGCAGGAATCAGCTTTTAACCGGCTAACTCAGGTGAGCAGGAAACAAAGCATGAGCAGTGTCTCAATGTTTCTCAATGAGCTGGGAAGTCTCTGCTCCCTATCGGTTTCTTGTCGATGTTGCACGCCGCTTACAGTCCTTTGTGTTATCAACAGAATCTGCTTCGTGTCTATTTGTTTGTACCGTTTGTTCTACTCTCATATTAGTTTGACATTTTGTCAATCAGCTTTGTATGAGAGCCTGGAATGAAGACAAGAAGAAGAGACTCTGTTCGTCTTTGTTTATTCGTGATAGAAACCAAACTGTCCATATTTACACTTTAAAAACTGGGCGTGCTAAATTCTGTATATACCAATTTCTATGTCATGTTGCTTTTGATCAATGATGACCAATGACTGTTTCTCTTTACTCAGATGAGTAGTTGTTGCCATAATATGGATTCATACAGTAGTTTAACAGCTATTTCCTGTATTCAGACACTACATTTGAATAACTGATAGTCTCAAATGCATTAAAGGGGAAAGAAATTACACTAATTAACTTTTAACAAGCCACACCCATTTCTTGAACACCAGTCCAGGTGATTACCTCATGGATGTCACACCGCGGTGAGGTCAAGCTGGGTTTTTTGTTATGTCTTGTCATTTCCTGTTTTATTTTGAAAGATAACTTTCCTCTCGTTTCAGGTCACTTGCCCTTCCTCGTGTGTCACCGGTCTGATTGTCTCCACCTGTTCCCCATCACCTTGTGTATATATTGTCTGCGTCTCCCTTTGTCCCGTGCCAAAGTGTTTCGTCCTTCGTAGCGTGCACCAAAGCCTTTTCTCCACAGTCCATAGCCACAGCTTCTTAGCTCAAGTATTCTTTTGTTTTCTTCCTCATATGAGTGATTTTCTGTTGTACTTCATAGTCTAGCTTTTTGTTACTTTGTATCTAGTCTAGTGTGTTTTCAGCCTCGTTTTTGAGCCTTAAGTTGATGTTTCATAGCCTTTTTGTTTTTCCTCTTTATAAGTGATTTTGATTTCGTTAATCTTTAATACGAGTAGTCTTAGCTTTATTGTTCCTCGTTGAGAGTGATTTTGATTTTGTTATTTAGAGTAGTTCAGTGTTTTTTCCTCCTTGGAGTGATTTTTGTTTTCTTTAGTTTAGGGCCTTTTCATAGCCTCACTCAGTCGAGGATTTTCGCCGTCCTGAATAAAACAGCTTACTGCCTAACTCTGCATCTGAGTCCTCATTTGAGTCCCGGCCTGACAATGGAGGTCATTGAGAAAATGCCAAGTATGTAAAGGTGTCATCAAAGCAAAACAATCTAAAATATAAAACATACTTTGTTTACCTCACGATTCCATGAGAGGTATTTCATAGTTTTGGTGTCTTCAGTGTTGTTCTACAACCTAGAGAATAAAAATGAAGAAAACATTGAATGAGAAGATTCTTCAACAGTACTGTAGAATACACCATCCATGCACTCTGCTATGACACTCCTGATTTATGATAATTATTATTATTAGGCAATGAACGCATGTGACCTTTAGCTTCCCCAAGATAACAGATTAATTATCGTATCATCTCAAGATAACAAAGCACGTATTTATGATCTCTGTTCAATGAAAACAAGAATACTGGCTGCAGTGCATTGATATTTCCTCAAGAAGAAGAAACGTCTTATCAGTTGTTTATGTTGTAAAGAAGGTGTCACACAGCAGAGGATCATTAGAGTGAAGGTCAGTATTAAAAAGAGTGCACAGGTTAAGTATTTACGTCTTTGTAATAAATCTTAAGTGCACAATCAAAATGTTGCAAGCAACAAGAGACAGAAACTGGGCCCTGGAATGAAGACAAGAAAAGACTTTGTTCATGTTTGTTTATTCATGATGCAAACCTTCAGTTTGTTCATCTCCTTATTGATTCTGATCATACAAACTAAAGTCATCATGAGCAGTGATAGCCTCCATGGCTAAACAGACACAGGAAGGAGCGCCACCTACAGAAACTCAAACATTTACACAACGACCAATGAGAAGAGGACAAAGGACCGCCCACAGTGTTTGATTGACAGGTGAAGAAATGCCACAACAATCAGCAACAATGATGGAAACAAAACAAAAAAGAAAAGTTTCAAGGAACAGAATGTAACTTTACTTTATAAGGATCTCTGTCACAACAGAATCTTACAGCATCCATGAGATTAAGAAGACAGGGGCGATCTGACGTTAACTCCACTGACGCACATCATTAGTTTACTTCTACGCCTGTAGTACGTTTTAGTTCTGGCAACCTGGAGCACTACAGGATCAGACCGGATCACACACATCCGGCAAGTTTAAAAAAAAGGAACACTGACTGTACCGTACCTACTTTATCTGTGATGACACAGCATTGTCATTTTAGGATTTAATACAGTAAATAGTTTACATATTGGTTCTCTAAGAAACGAAAGACAGAATTTACCCCTTCAATGACTTCTGTCTATCTGACTTCACACAACTCAGCAGTGATTCCAGAATAAATATAAAGTCCAGCATAGAGAGGCTGAGTGAACGTGGTCTGGACTCTGTGGAGGAGAGTCATGGTTTCAGAGACGCTGTAGAAGGACAGAATACCTGCACTGTGATCCAGGTACACTCCAACTCTGGAGGACCGAGGACCTGAGACGGGAGTTTGGACTTTGTTGTAATAAAAACTATAATTGTCTTTTTCACATCTTAATGCCCAAGACTTGTCATTCTGTCCAAATACACATTCATCTGAGTTCCCTATTCTGCTGATACTATTGTATGTGGCTGCTATAAAAACTCCTGCCTCTGTCCACTCCACCTCCCAGTAACAACGTCCAGTCAGTCTCTCTCTACTCAGGACCTGCCACCAATAAGTAAATCTGTCTGGGTGACAAGAATAAGACTGATGGTGTTTCATTACTGTTGCTTTTCTGTTCCCCTCAGATAATAACAGCTTCGTGTTCACTGTGTTTGGATCAAGTGTGAGTTCACGTGAATATTTTAAGAACTCAGTTCTGGTCTTGGGCTCTGGTTCTGGTCCTGACATTGAAACATGGACATCATTATTAGTCACTATCAGATGTGAGATGTTTGTCCATTGGTACTTCAGAACGTCCTGTAGTTTATCTCTGAGCTCTGACACAGCAGCTGTCACATCCTCAAAGTCCCTCAGAGGACGGATCTTGATGCTGGATGAGTCTGTAGATTGGCTGAGTGGTGACAGTGAGGGGTAGTTGTGTAGAAACTGGTTGTGGTCCTCTGTGTGTGAGAGCTGCTCCAGCTCAGCGTCTTTCCTCTTCAGCTCAGTGATCTCCTGCTCCAGCTTCTCCTGAAGATCTTTGACTCGACTCACTTCAGTTTCCTGCTGGGATCTGACCTGCTGCTTCACATCAGACCTTCTTTTCTCCATGAGACGGATCAGCTCAGTGAAGATCTTCTCACTGTCCTCCACTGCTTTATCAGCAGAGCCATTGATAGCCTCCACCTCCTGTTGGAGCTCCTTCACATCTTTCTCTCTGTCCTGGATTCTCTGCTGGATGTTTAGTCGACTCACCTCGAGCTCTCTCTGCCTCTCAGTCCTTTCTGCTGCAGCTGAGACTGTGTCGTGGCCTTTATGTTCATCCACAGGGCAGAGATAACAGATATACTGCTGATCAGTACGGCAGAACATTTTCATCACCTCATCATGACGAGAGCAGATGTTCTCCTGGAGCTTCTTGGAGGGCTCCACCAGCTTGTGTTTCTTTAATGGAGCTACATCATGATGAGGCTGGAGGTGTTTCTCACAGTAAGAGGCCAGACAGACCAGACAGGACTTCAGAGCTTTCAGTTTTCTCCCAGTGCAGACATCACAGGCCACATCTTCAGGTCCAGCATAGCAGTGATCATCAGGAGCAGTTTGGAGTCCAGTCTTCTTCAGTTCCTCCACTAAAGATGCTAACATGTTTGTCTTGTGCTGAGTGAAGGTCTGTCTACACTGAGGGCAGCTGTGGATTCTCTTCTCATCCTCATCATCCAAGTAGCTTTTGATACAGTTCATGCAGTAGCTGTGTCCACAGGAAGTAGTCACCGGATCCTTCAGTAGATCCAGACAGATCAGACAAGAGAAGGTTTCCCGGTCCAGTTGAACTTCATTCTGGTCCATTTCTCCTCTCAGTGTCACGACTGTGAGTTTCCTCAAAGCTGAAACTAGTTTGAGCTCTGATCTAAACACGCTTTGACAGTGAATGAGGTCTGTCTGCTCTCGCTCTGTTGGTTACACCTATATTCAAAGTGCAGATTTGAAGGGGAGGGAACAAGGAAACACATGGAGCAAAGGGGTTATCATGCTGTCATTCATTCCAGTTAGAGCAGCAGCATTGTAAATCTGACCTTTTACAGTCTCAGATAAACTTTGCCCCACATTTGAAGTTTTAGTTGTAAAATACTTCTCGACTCCTCAGACTCTTCTTATGACTCCATATTTTTTTCGACTCTTTCTCAAATTCTCTTCAGTTTCATGTTAAAGCAGTAATATTAATCCAAAAACATCTAACAGCAAAACATTGACTGGAAAAGTTTTTTTATAGAGTGATAAGGAAGTGTATGATGTGTTCACTGACCCCTGCCATGTTATAATAGATAATATGATGTAACACAGCCCCTCCTGGAGCTGCCATCTTACCGCGGTGGGGGGGGTTTGCGTGTTCCAATGATCCTAGGACCTATGTTGTCGGGGGCTTCATGCCCCTGGTAGGGTCACCCAAGGCAATCAGGTCCTAGGTGAGGGACCAGACAAAGTGCAGCTCAAACACCCCTGATGAATATAGAGAACTATGGAGTCAGGTCTCCCTTGCTCGGACGCAGGTTACCGGGCCCCCCCCCCGGAGCCAGGCGCTGGCGAGTGCCTGGTGGCCGGGTCTACACCCATGGGGCCCGGCCGGGCAAAGCCCGAAAGGGTGACATGGGCCCCCCCTTCCCATGGACCCATCACCCATGGGAGGGGTCTCAGGGGGCAGGTGCAAAGAGAGATGGGCGTCAGTCGGAGGCAGGGACCCTGGCGGTCCCCGGTTGCAGAAGCTGGCTCTGGGGACGTGGAACGTCACCTCTCTGGCGGGGAAGGAGCCTGAGCTGGTGCACGCGGTTGAGAGGTACCGGCTAGATATAGTCGGTCTCGCCTCGACGCACAGCGTGGGTTCCGGAACCAGTTTCCTAGAGAGGGGCTTGGCGCTCTACCACTCTGGAGTTGCCCCCGGCGAGAGGTGGGAATACTTGTTTCCCTCCGGCTCGCGCCCGTTGGGGTTCACCCCGGTGGACGAGAGGGTAGCCTCTCTTTGCCTTCGAGTGAGGGGACGGGTCCTGACTATCGTCTGTGCTTATGCACCGAATGGCAGCTCAGAGTACCCACCCTTTCTGGAGTCTTTGGAGGGAGTGCTGGAGAGCTCCCCCTTCTGGGGACTCCCTTGTCCTCCTGGGGGACTTCAATGCTCACTTGGGCAGCGTCAGTGAGACCTAAAGGGGCGTGATTGGGAGCCCCCCTGATCTAAACCCTGTGCGGCCCCCTCTGCCTCGTCAACTCCCCGCTCCGGGGGGCGACCACTCCGCTAACTTAATGAGCGGTATCGAAAATTTGCAAGGTTTTTTTCATTTTCGGGCGCTCGTGCGCCCCCCACGGAGACGGCGCTCAGGGGGGCAGGGCTTGTCCCTGGGGGGGGCACTGAATCTCCTGTTAGAAAGAGATTCAACTCCCACCTCCGGGAGAGCTTCTCTCACGTCCCGGGGGAGGCGGGGGACATTGAGTCCGAGTGGACCTTGTTCCGTTCCTCCATTGTTGAGGCGGCTGACAAGAGCTGTGGCCGTAAGGTGGTCGGTGCCTGTCGTGGTGGCGGCCCCCGAACCAGCTGGTGGACACCGGCGGTGAGGGATGCCGTCAAGCTGAAGAAGGAGTACTACAGAACCTTTTTGGCCTGTGGGACTCCTGAAGCAGCTGATGGGTATCGACGTGCCAAAGGGAGTGCGGCCTCAGTGGTGGCGGAGGCAAAAACTCTGGCGTGGGAGGAGTTCGGTGAGGCCATGGAGAACGACTTTCGAACGGCTTCGAGGAGGTTCTGGACCACCATCCGGAGGCTCAGGTGGGGTAAGCAGTGCACTGTAAACACTGTGTTCAGTTGGGACAGGGTGCTGCTGACCTCGATTGGGGACGTCTTGGGTCGGTGGAGGAAATACTTCAAAGACCTCCTCAATCCTACCAGCACGTCTTTCCTTGAGGAGGCAGAGTCTGGGGACCCCGTGGCGGTCTCGCCAATCTCTGGGGCTGAGGTCGCTGAGGTAGTCAAAAAGGCCCCGGGGGTGGATGAGTTCCTCAAGGCCCTGGATGTTGTGGGGCTGTCTTGGTTGACACATCTCTGCAACAACGCGTGGACATCGGGGGCAGTGCCCCTGGATTGGCAGACCGGGGTGGTGGTTCCCCTCTTCAAAAAGGGGGACTGGAGGATGTGCTCCAACTATAGGGGGATCACATCCGATCCCTGTACTCTCGGTGCCAGAGTCGGACATGTTTCCTGTGGGAGTTGGACTCCGCCAAGGCTGCCCTTTGTCACCGGTTCTGTTCATAACCTTTATGGACAGAATTTCTAGGCGCAGCCAGGGCGTTGAGGGGCTGCGGTTCGGTGGCCTCAGGATTGGGTCGCTGCTTTTTGCGGACGACCTAGTCCTGTTGGCTTCAGGAGGGTGACCTTCAGCTCTCTCTGGAGCGGTTTGCAGCTGAGTGTGAAGCGGCTGGGATGAGAATCAACACCTCCAAATCCGAGACCATGGTGCTCAGCCAGAAAAGGGTGGAGTGCAGCCTTTGGGTTGGGGATGAGATCCTGCCTCAAGTGGAGGAGTTCAAGTATCTCGGGGTCTTGTTCACGAGTGAGGGAAGGATGGAGCGGGAGATCGGCCGGCGGATCGGTGCAGCTTCTGCAGTGATGTGGACTCTGCACCGGTCCGTCGTGCCGAAGAAGGAGCTGAGTCGAAAGACGAAGCTCTCGATTTACCAGTCGAGCTTTGGGTAGTGACCGAAAGAATGAGATTGCGAATACAAGCGGTCGAAATGAGCTTCCTTCGCAGGGTGGCTGGGCTCTCCCTGCTGAAGCTGCTGCCCCCGTGACCCGACTATGGATGGATGTAACACAGTTCACAGTTCACATCATATTTTCTTCTTTACATCTTTGTTTTTACTTGTTATTTACTTCTTCGCTGTTTTCTCTAATCTCTCTCAGTTTTTGTTCTCCATCCATCCATCCATCCAACCATCCATCCATCCATCCATCCATCCATCCATCCATCCATCCATCCATCCATCCATCCATCCATCCATCCATCCAACCATCCATCCATCCATTTTCTTCCACTTATCCAGGGTTGGGTTGAAGCAGGTTTAGTTGGCTATTCCAGACATCATTCTCCCAAGTAAGTTCTCCATCTCCTGGGATCTCAAGGAGTTCCCAAGTGAGATATTTTGTGTAATCCCTCCAGGGGTTCTGGGTCTGCCCCGGATCTCCTCCCAGTTAAACGTTCCCAGAACACCTTTAAAGGAAACCCAGCAAGCCCAACATAGACTGAAAGGCTTCCATCTTCTGCTTGATGGCCTCCTTCACCGCTGGTGTCTACCAGCAGGTTATTAGGTTGCCATCACGACTGGCACTGATGATCTTTGGATCTTGCAGCCACCTCAACAATGGAGGTTTTGATCATGGCCCACTGGGATTCTATGCCTCAACCCCCCCAGGATGCGCAAGAAGTTCACCCTGGTAATTGTTTGGGTTTACCAGGTCCGTCCAGCATTCTCCACCACCATCGGATCCACCTTATTACTAGGTGGTGACTGTCCAAGACATACAGCCGCAGATCTGATGACACGACCATGAAGTCGATCATCGACCTGCGCCCTAAAGTTTTCTGGTACCAAGTACACCAAGTACTAGTAGTGAACAACCTAATGCTGGAAGATTGTGTTTGTTCTGGCTGATGAGAAGCACAGCTCGGGTTCAGATCAAACAGACCATTCTTCTCAATCACTACCTTCCAGGTGACTTCGTCATAACCCACATGAACATTGAAGTTCCCCAACAAAACTATTGAGTCGCCAGATGGACTCTCGTCTAGGACCCTACCTAGACTCCAGGAAGGTTGGGTACTCTGATCTGCCATTTGGTGCATAAGCACACACCACAGACAGACTCTTATTAGTTATTTCATAGTTTTGGTGTCTTTGGTGTTGTTTTACAACCTAGAAAATAAAAATGAAGAAAACATTGGATCAGAAGATGTCTGTGACTTTTTACCAGTACTGTAAAATACACCATCCATGCACTCTGCTACGACACTCCTCGTCTCGTCTCGTCTTCTCCCGCTTTATCCGGATGCCACTCCTGATTTATGATAATTATTATTATTAAGCAATAAACGCATGTGACCTTTAGCTTCCCCACGATAACTGATTAATTATTGTATCATCTCAAGATAACAAAGCACGTATTCATGATCTCTGTTCAATGAAAACAAGAATACTGGCTGCAGTGTAGTGATATTTTCTCAAGAAGAAGAAAAGTCATACCGGTTGTGTATGTTGCATTTTCCCTTCCCTGCTGACACTTGTTTGAGCTCTGCTCTGATCCGCTCTCGCACTTTACTGCATGTAGATTGCGCCCATTTTCAAAGTGCAGCTCTGATGGGGAGGGAACAAGGAAATATATGGAGCAAAATAACAAGGGGATTTCTATCATTTATTGCAGGAAGGTGAGTATCGGTGTAATCCTGAACTTTGTGTCTTCGTTTACAGCCCTCAAATAAACAGGGCAGAGATAACAACATCTGTGAACAACATCGCTGAGGTCTGGTGTGAATGAGACAACTGAGCTGAGGGTGAATTTTTATTGAATTCACCTGTTCAAACTGAAATAAACATTTTCTCTATGAAACATGATCCAGTTTCACCAAAATCAGTGAAAAAGTTGGTGGTGCCGTAAAGCGTTACGTACATCAACATGAACATCTGTTAGTTCATGATGGAAAAGTTACACAATGGAGCTTTAATTGAGAAAATGATTGACAGATTAATTAATGATGAAAAGAATGGCTAGTTACGTTATCAAAATCATGGTTGGTTATGTTAAATACAACTGATGGAAGAACGATAAGACCTTTTCCACTGTAAAGAAAGAAAAGTTTCATTTTAATGTTAACATTGAAAACCGTACGGAGGTTTAAAGTATATTATTAGTATTCATTAGTTCGTTAGTACGGTTGAGTGCTGACCAACATACAAGCTGCAAAACAGAAGCATTATATTCAGGTGCAGGTCGGACCAAAACAGTGTCCAGCTGTGCCCGGTGGAGTTTCTGGGTAAGAGTGTCTAAAACACAAAATACAACCCTGTGATTGTTTCATGTCAAATGATGATTCTGCATGAGTACTTTTAATTTTAGTACTTGGAGTATTCTTATTTTTTTGTACTTTTACTTGTAGCAGGAGTTCCTCTACACCAGGGGTCATCAACTACACTTGTCCAAGGACCAGAACTCTCCTCAGCCGACACTATCAGGGCCAGATGCCTCAGTAATTATTTCATATATCAATTTAAGGCAAGTTATTTTTTAGCCTTTGTCAGTGCTAACAGACTCACCTGTATGGTAGCGAGTCACTAGGGGGCGAAATCTATATTTCAGTCTTCATATTCACGAGGCTGTCAGCTGCTAACGTGGGGGAGGTGAAGCCGCCGGGCGAGGCGACCAATCACAGTGCTGCTCTCCGTGGTGCTGAAAGCTTGAGCGCCTTTTGGGTGGCTCGTCCCCCAGAGATGACACACCGAAGACATTGGACATGTGTGAGCTCACCATGTTCGGATCAACACACACCTGTGAAGCTGTGAAACATGAACTAGGAGTGCAGGCGCATGAGGCCGGCGCAACAGCTGCCAAGCCGGATGTTAAACAGAGAAATGTCACTTCTCCCTTTAACCAAACGGGAGAATTTCAGTCTGTGATTTTCACTTTGTACTTTTTTTGATTTGATGTAAAGAGTAAGGACAGAGGTGAAACAATAAAGCAACAATAAAAAGTAATTTCTGATCGGAGGCGGGCTTTGGCACAAGCTACTTTTCTGAGGCTGTTTGTTTCATTTCACTTAAAGGAAAATGTAGAAACACACTTTGTCCTCTTCACTAGGATAAACCTGAATACAGGAATATTCTGGGGGCCAGATGGGAACCTCTGGCGGGCCGTCAGTTGACGTTCACTGCTCTACACACTAGTATCTTCACACCATCTGTCCTCTAGTACAATAGAGACAATACAGTAAAGTCTGATTGTTCACATTTTAATATAAGCCTGGGGGGCCTGGGGGCCAATCACAGCCCGCGGCCAGATTTCATGTTTCAGCCCTCAGCTTCATTTTTATAATAAATTATTACTGAACTCAATTAAACAGCGAAAACACTCTTTCACTTTATTTTAGTTATTCTACCATAAATGCTGCCGCACAGTTGGAACTCATTCGCTGGATCTTCCTGGAGATTTTATATATTCACATAATCGAAACGTTTGTTTGTTTCATTTAAACTCACTAACCAGTGCCGGCTGATGAAATCCCAGACTGTTCAGTTTGTGCGCCTGTACAGCGACCACACCCAAAACTTCCAGAGTCCAGACGATCATAAACCCTCGATTTGTATTCAACTAAAGAAATAAAATAACAAACAATATTTTCTGAACTTCAGAACAGAGCTACGGTAACAGGGTGCTACATATACCTTTAATAATTCAGCCAAGTTTAGCGCTGTTTGATTTGTATGTGTACACAAATTGCTTTCATTGCGTTTACAGGCACTTGTAACTCTAACTGAAAGCGCCCAATGAATACACTGACTCTTTTGGAAGCACAAAGCAGATGGAAACACCTTTTTTAAGTATTTAAAGGTTTATTAACTGTTGTTGAAGCGCAGTCCTCACGTGTCTGTGAAGCTTCGCTTTGCTAAATTCTGCCTTTGTGTTTTCAAACTGTCCGCGATCACTCAACGCGGAGCCGGCTCTGTGAACCGACTCGTTCACGAACGACTCATCATCGGTTATAAAGCTGCTGTAACGCTGCTGTCCGGCAGGGGGCGGCGTGACTCGGTCTACGAGCTGAATGACCCGGAAAGAAACGGAAGAAGAAGAATGAGGAGACAACAACAACAGACTCACGTGTTGGACACGCAGGACACGGAGGACACGCAGGACACGGAAGACATGGAGGACATGGAGGACACGCAGGTCACGCAGGACATGGAGCAGTCTGAGGACGTGTTAGAGGACTGGTTCATCGAGTCCCTGAAGACGTGAGACGTGTTTAAACTTCAGCTGCAGCGTCAGAAGTTTTTAATTTTCTATAACAACAACACGTGCTCTGCATCTCACCCTCAGCGGCTTTTATTTTGAAATTATCTCAAGTCAAAGACATGTTTTCTGTTTTTTTTTCTTGTTGTAAATTAACACCAATTAACGCTAATTAACAGATTCGTAGAGTCGCGTCATGGTGATCACTGTGAGCCGAATCAAACAGCTGATGCTGCTGACTTAAGAAAGTCATTCATGTTTCATCTGCAGCACGTGTGTGATTGTTTATGAGAGATTAAAAGTTAAATATTGGATTTTTATTAAGGAGTAAAAGTAAAAAATGTGAACACAAACTTCACCTGTGGCTGTCTTCAGGTTGAACGTGTTAAATAAGAGTAATTACATAATAATAATAATAATAATCCATTTTATTTTATTTCATAGGCACCTTTCTGTCACCCAGCAATTAACAGAAACAAACAAAAAAACAAAAAGTATCAAATTACAAGAACACAACATCAAACAGGTTAAAGAATGAATCAGATGGAAAACGTGATTTTTAAACAGGCGGCTTTTAAGTGACTTGAAGAGAGTGAAGACGTAATGAGCAGCCTGACTGGAAATCAAATAAAAATCTCAAACCGTCTCCAGTGTAGGACGTGTCCATGGTTACCAGTTTGTCCCACAGCGTCTCCAGCATTTACCTGAATGTGTTGGACACGATCGCTGCTGTCCTGAACAATCTTCTCTGAATTCATATGTAAAAATATTTCTTATTTATCTCTGATTAACTCGTGAACCTGTTTGTTTCCTCCAGGTACAAAGACCTTCACGTGTATCAGCTGGAACGTCCGACGCGGGTCATCGAGTGGACGTCAGGGAAGAGTGAGTCAGTTTGTTTCGTTGTAACGGACGTTTTAAAGAAAAACCCTTAAATAAGGAAAACTGGATTCAAAGTATCAAAGTTTAAGCTGAATTTATTTTTCTTGTACAAGAAGGAGCGTTTGGCAGTGACGTGGTCACAGAGGAAAAGAGCAGTCTGCACACATTAGCATCTTTTTCTTTTCCCTGAATCAGGATTCAGCATCATCTGAATGTCTCCTCTGTTCATACATCAACCTGAACATTAATAAAGGGGAGTGTCCTGTAATAAATAGGAACGCACACACGCACATCGAATGATTTAAAACCTCTGGAGAGCAGCGTGATCTTAATTTTAATAACAGACTCTGTGTGTGTGTGTCGTGTTTCCAGCCGTGTGTGTCGCCGGGTACAGTTCGTCTAAAAATGAAATTCTGGAGCTTCGTTTGCCGCTGAAACTCTTCGCTGACGAAAACAAGGTGAGAAACGTGAGATCAGTCCAAACGTGGTGGTTTGATTTTATGAATACGACGTGTGTGTGTGTGTGTGTGTGTGTGTGTGTGTGTGTGTGTGTGTGTGTGTGTGTGTGTGTGTGTGTGGTGTTGTGTTCAGGGTCTCTGTGCAGAACGGGATTTCAAAGTTGTCCACGGCGGCTTCACAGACGGTCCCGTTCGCCGTCTCAGACACGTCCCGGGAACACGGTGAGTTTCTTAGTTTGGTTTGATTTCTGCATTAATGAACTCGTTAACGACAAACAAAACAAACGCTCGTTATATAACGACAGTTCTCACTGCGAGCAAACAACAGAAACAGACGCCTGCTGTGAGCTCAGAGCAGCAAACGGTCGTGATAGTAAAAACTATAATTAAAATAGAAATCTGACTATTTGTGATTTAATGAGGATGATAATAAAAGTGTTGGACGTCGTCACAACCTGCGAGACAAGAAGGAGACAAGATGTGGAGAGAGGGGCTCTTCCTCCAGAACCAGAACTGGGAGCTGGTTCTGCTGAAGGCTCTGGGTCCCGTTCCACTTTTGGAGACTCCAGCAGGAGCAGTGTTGTAATACGATGAGCTCTGACGTTCTGTATGTGAGTCACGGTGTGTCGGATCAGAGTGCAGCACAGAGAAGATTAATTTGACTTCATTTGAATATTCATTAGACTTAATGTGCTGCTGCTGCTTTCAGGTGTGTTGTTACCAACGACGGGCTGAGCTCGGACCTGCAGGTCTGGGACCTCGGAGGAGACGACAGCGGTGAGTTTAATTTAAGACCCGAGACCTGAAGACCGTCACGCTCCGTGATGTTCTGATGAATTCACGTCTTCGTACTGAAGAAGTATTTCCAGTGAAACTGAGTGAATGTCTCATCGTCCAATGACAGACGTGATCAGGCGAACAGGAAGTGTGAAGGGGAGGCGGAGCGTCTCGGAGGGAGGCAGCCGGGTCGCAGCTCGACTCTCGTCGCGGCCGCGAGTTCTTCACGGCGCTCAGAGCGGCGACGTCCAGCTGACCGAGCTGAGCTCAGGACAGCCTCTGTATAAACTGGGTAACCCTCCGCGATCCGGCACGTTCAGAACTCGACGTCTGACGACTTCTCATGTGTTGTTTTCGTCCCAGCAGAGTCGGACTCGGCGGATCCGGTCGGTTCCCTCCATTTCGTGACCGATGCCGTCTTCGTCGTCGGCTGCTCTAACGGGAACGTTCATGTCGCCGACACTCGGACGTCTGACGCTCCTCAGCTTTCGCCTGCGCCTTCGGGTGAATCCGTCACCTGGTGGACAGACGTCTCGGCGGGTCCGTCCTGTTTGGATCCGTCCAGCTGCAGGATCGTCCGACTCTCCTCGTCCGGACTGACGGTGATTTCGGACCTGAGGAACCTGGGAGGCGCCGTGAGTCGAGCGCAGCTGGACGTCCAAACACGTTGCTGCAACATGGACGACGTCAGAGTGTCGTGGGCTCCGGCGCTGGACGACTGTATCGCAGTGTCGGGTTAGTTCAGCTTTCCTCTACTGGATCAGCACCGACTGCTCCTCACGCGGCGAGGGGCGTTCAGGTGGTTGCAATCTGCAGCCTCACCACTAGATGCCACTATATCCCGCTCACTGGATCTTTTGTGATGTTCAGCAACTGCCGTGATAAACTGTCATTCGATGAAGTAACATTTGTTTCCTACCTCCTCCAGGTTTCAGCGGAGCGGTCCACATCTACGACACCTCAGTCTGGAGGGCGGAGCCTCAGGACGTCCGTCCGCTGTTCGAGCATCGCGGTCATGCGGTGTCCTCGCAGTCCGACGACGGCGTCCCCGTCTTCGTGACCTCCCACGTCTGGCATCCTGAGCGGGCTCGGACGCTGCTGTCCGCGGCCTCCGATGGCTCCGTCCACGTCTGGGACTGGGTCGACCGATCAGCTGCCGACGGCTGAGAGGAGACGGATTCCTGCGCCGCCAGCGAAAACATCGAAACGTTTCTGTGCCCCAAAAATCCGACTTCAATTCAAAACCACGACAAATTTACAAAGATTAGATGAGATCAGCTGTTAGAGCTGCAGAGAGGCGGGAAAACAGAAACAGGACGGGTCCGTTCACCGAGACGAAGTCAGGACCAAGACCCAGAGTCCGTATCGCTGACACCACCAAACTCTTTGGGTGGAGGTTGAGTATCAGACACAGTTGCCGTTCAGGAAACCAAATGAAGTGACTGAAGTTTTGGTCTTGAACTAAAATCCAGAGGCCTCTTTGTCTGAGACCGATCTCAAGAACCAAGAACCGAAGACTGCAGAACCGGCGCCATCCACCGGTTTAAAGATGAATGATGAATGTGTGCGGCTGATTTCTGCTTTTTGGTCGTCTGAACTTTTGTTCTTCAAGTATTAAAATGTGTTTCCATGTTTTCGTCTCCGTCTCTTCTTCTTTGAACCAAGCGCGGCTGTAAACTGGAGCGATCACTTTATAAGATGAGAACGTTTTCAGGATTTACTGATCGATCGCCATTAACACGAAGCTGAAGAGAGTTTCATTCCCTCGTCACCTTTACACTTTAGAGACCAAACAACAAAGCCCTGCTGAAGTGTCGGCTGTAACAACCAGAACCGGACGGCTTGTCGGTTATTCTGATCCAAACGCCGTGAAATCGAGATTCAACAGATCTTACAGGGACGCTCCGATCTTTAATGTGTTCTGGTCACAGACATGCAGCCCGGTGACGGGGACAGCCGGAGTTGAATTAAAAGCCGTGAGCGAGGTTTGATCGTCTCGTGCGAACATTAAAACCGAAAGAGGCTCCGACCTCAGAGCTTCATCATCAGAGAGGACCGAGAAGAAATGATGAGTTGAGATCAGCATCCGGCTCAGGCGCAGAGTGTTTCACGCTCTTTGTCGAGCGGCTCTGACCTCGGACCTTCTCTTACTAACATGACATTTATTTTGTGCGTTCGGCTGTAAAATGTCCTTCAGCGTCTGTACTGACTGTCAGCTGAGCTCTTCAGAACTCAAAGTTAAATTGGATCCGAGGAATGAACGCAGAGAATAATCCCCGACACGTGAACGCTTTGAATACAGAGCTGGAACGACTTGAATAGACGTCCAGCCTTGACGAGAGGTGGCTTCTCAACCCCTCGAAGTCTAAAGTTTGGACACACGTGGCTTCGAGGCGCCCAGGAGGATCCTGTTCGGATGTTGAACCACCACATGAAGGAGCAGCGGCCGACCCAGCAACACATCCCAGCTGCTCCTGGAGGATCCCGAGGCGTTCTCAGGCTAGATGGGCTATGTAATCTTTCCAGCAGGTTCTGGGTCTGCCCCTGACTGAGCTAACAGACTGAGCTAACAGCAGCTAACAAACTGAGCTAACAGCAGCTAACAAACTGAGCTAACATGAGCTAACAGCAGCTAACAAACTGAGCTAACAGCAGCTAACAGACTGAGCTAACATGAGCTAACAGCAGCTAACAAACTGAGCTAACAGCAGCTAACAGACTGAGCTAACAGCAGCTAACAGACTGCGCTAACATGAGCTAACAGTAGCTAACAGACTGAGCTAACAGCAGCTAACAGACTGAACTAACATGAGCTAACAGCAGCTAACAGACTGAGGTAACAGCAGCTAACATGAGCTAACAGCAGCTAACAGACTGAGCTAACATGAGCTAACAGACTGAGCTAACATAAGCTAACAGACTGAGCTAACATGAGCTAACAGCAGCTAACAGACTGAACTAACATGAGCTAACAGCAGCTAACAGACTGAGCTAACAGCAGCTAACATGAGCTAACAGCAGCTAACAGACTGAGCTAACATGAGCTAACAGACTGAGCTAACATGAGCTAACAGCAGTTAACAGACTGAGCTAACATGAGCTAACAGCAGCTAACAGACTGAGCTAACAGCAGCTAACAGACTGAGCTAACATGAGCTAACAGCAGCTAACAGACTGAGCTAACAGCAGCTAACAGCAGCTAACAAACTGAGCTAACATGAGCTAACAGCAGCTAACAGACTGAGCTAACATCAGCTAACAGTAGCTAACATGAGCTAACAGCAGCTAACAGACTGAGCTAACATGAGCTAACAGCAGCTACAGCTGTCAGCAGTTTACTTCACTGTCCATCATAAACTCTGTAAATCACAGAGAGTTGAGGCGGAGCAGCCGGAGGACATCAGAGGGAAAACCAGAAAACATTTAGGTTGGAGGCACCCAGGCAGATCCGGATCATCCCAGCTTGTTTCAACATCTCATTCTTTCAATCACTACCCGAAGCTCATGACCAGAGGTGAAGGTTGGAACTGAGATGGACTGGAAGATCGAGAGCTCAGCACCAATGATGGGCAGACCCTGATGGACTCATAATGACTAACCCTGCCATCGGTGCAGAAACAGGCCGAAAACAGCATTTTACCAGAGAAATGGAACCAGGCCGAAGTTGATCTGAAGCCTTTCTCTGCTTCTGAATGTGTCATCAGACAAACTGCAGCTCTTCCTTCAGGCAGTGAACTGTCATTTCCTGCAGAGCCCTCACTTTTCTTATCAGCGTGCCGGTTAGCTGAGCAGATAACCTTCATTCACACTGTGTGCTGCTAAAACGACTTCACTCCTCAGTGTTAAACTTCAGCTACAGTTTATTTCTCTGAGTCAGCGTTTGTTCTGGTGGAGGGATCGTACAGATTGCAGCCGATCAGCTTCTCGACGAGGAAGGATGCTCTGCATCGCTCTCTTCTCCTCTGCCATCACGTCCATAGAAGCTGCCGAGCTCCGGTTCTGGTCACGACACCGGCAGGTGTGAAGATACCTGAATCCTTTTGCACAAACTTCCTCTGCCAGCAGCTCCTGGTGGTGGATGTTTGTTCTCCCGTCATAACTCTCAGCAGAGTGTTCATCATCCATAAACTGTTTCTCCTTTATTAAACATGCAAAAATGTAACAAGCTGACAAATCACAGCAGATGTCCCCAGTTGGGAGGTGACGTAACTCTTCAGGTTACTCATAAACAGAAAGCTGTAGCCGTGGGCAGAGAGCTGCAGGCTGAAGAACAATCGAGGAACAAAGAGCTTTGACAGTACAGAGCCGCCGCTCTAATGAAGTCTGTTAATTAGCCTCAGTAGATGCCGCTGAAAGCTTCGTTATCTCACATGGCAGAAAATATTCTCTCACTGAGGCTGCATGAAACATTTGACAGGCCTGAAGTTTATGAAACTGTCACAACTCGTCAAAAACCTTTAACTAACCCTCCGTGCTCTGCAGCATTACGTCCATGGAAGAGCCCGGCTCCGGTTCTGGCACGACAACGGCTCTGCTCCCCGTCAGCATTTTCTCTGTAAACCTCCAAAACACCAGTAAACAAACTGAGCTAACAGCAGCTAACAGACTGAGCTAACAGCAGCTAACAGACTGAGCTAACAGACTAAGCTAACAGCAGCTAACAGACTGAGCTAACAGACTGAGCTAACATGAGCTAACAGACTGAGCTAACATGAGCTAACAGCAGCTAACAGACTGAGCTAACATGAGCTAACAGCAGCTAACAAACTGAGCTAACAGCAGCTAACAGACTGAGCTAACATGAGCTAACAGCAGCTAACAGACTGAGCTAACAGCAGCTACCAGACTGAACTAACATGAGCTAACAGCAGCTAACAGACTGAGCTAACAGCAGCTAACAGACTGAGCTAACATGAGCTAACAGCAGCTAACAGACTGAGCTAACATGAGCTAACAGTAGTTAACAGACTGAGCTAACATGAGCTAACAGCAGCTAACAAACTGAGCTAACATGAGCTAACAGTAGCTAACAGACTGAGCTAACATGAGCTAACAGCAGTTAACAGACTGAGCTAACATGAGCTAACAGCAGTTAACAGACTGAGCTAACAGTAGCTAACAGACTGAGCTAACAGACTGAGCTAACAGCAGCTAACACACTGAGCTAACATGAGCTAACAGTTAACAGACTGAGCTAACATGAGCTAACAGCAGCTAACAGACTGAGCTAACAGCAGCTAACATGAGCTAACAGCAGCTAACAGACTGAGCTAACATGAGCTAACAGCAGCTAACAAACTGAGCTAACATGAGCTAACAGCAGCTAACAGACTGAGCTAACAGCAGCTAACAGACTGAGCTAACATGAGCTAACAGCAGCTAACAGACTGAGCTAACATGAGCTAACAGCAGCTAACAGACTGAGCTAACAGCAGCTAACAGTAGTTAACAGACTGAGCTAACATGAGCTAACAGCAGCTAACAAACTGAGCTAACATGAGCTAACAGTAGCTAACAGACTGAGCTAACATGAGCTAACAGCAGTTAACAGACTGAGCTAACATGAGCTAACAGCAGTTAACAGACTGAGCTAACAGTAGCTAACAGACTGAGCTAACAGACTGAGCTAACAGCAGCTAACACACTGAGCTAACATGAGCTAACAGTAGTTAACAGACTGAGCTAACATGAGCTAACAGCAGCTAACAGACTGAGCTAACAGCAGCTAACATGAGCTAACAGCAGCTAACAGACTGAGCTAACATGAGCTAACAGCAGCTAACAAACTGAGCTAACATGAGCTAACAGCAGCTAACAGACTGAGCTAACAGCAGCTAACAGACTGAGCTAACATGAGCTAACAGCAGCTAACAGACTGAGCTAACATGAGCTAACAGCAGCTAACAGACTGAGCTAACAGCAGCTAACAGTAGTTAACAGACTGAGCTAACATGAGCTAACAGCAGCTAACAAACTGAGCTAACATGAGCTAACAGTAGCTAACAGACTGAGCTAACATGAGCTAACAGCAGTTAACAGACTGAGCTAACATGAGCTAACAGCAGTTAACAGACTGAGCTAACAGTAGCTAACAGACTGAGCTAACAGACTGAGCTAACAGCAGCTAACAGACTGAGCTAACATGAGCTAACAGTAGTTAACAGACTGAGCTAACATGAGCTAACAGCAGCTAACAGACTGAGCTAACAGCAGCTAACATGAGCTAACAGCAGCTAACAGACTGAGCTAACATGAGCTAACAGCAGCTAACAGACTGAGCTAACATGAGCTGACAGCAGCTAACAAACTGAGCTAACATGAGCTAACAGCAGCTAAAAGACTGAGCTAACATGAGCTAACAGCAGCTAACAGACTGAGCTAACAGCAGCTAACAGACTGAGCTAACATGAGCTAACAGACTGAGCTAACATGAGCTAACAGCAGCTAACAGACTGAGCTAACAGCAGCTAACAGCAGCTAATAGACTGAGCTAACATGAGCTAACAGCAGCTAACAGACTGAGCTAACAGACTGAGCTAACATGAGCTAACAGCAGCTAACAGACTGAGCTAACATGAGCTAACAGCAGCTAACAGACTGAGCTAACATGAGCTAACAGCAGCTACAGCTGTCAGCAGTTTACTTCACTGTCCATCATAAACTCTGTAAATCACAGAGAGTTGAGGCGGAGCAGCCGGAGGACATCAGAGGGAAAACCAGAAAACATTTAAAACTTTTGAAAGTTAAACTGCAGAGAAATAAAGTAAGGAGTCATTATGCTGACTGACAGAGGAGAGTCTGAACCGTCTGTTGGCCTGATGACACGGAGCCATTATCCTGAATCACAGCGACTCTCTGCCTCGGCTTCTGTTTGTGAGACAATGACTGACAGCTAACAATTACCGGTTAACGGACTGTGACGCCGTTTTTTTATTCCATTAAGTACGACTCACTTCAGCAAAGCTGATCTTCCTCCAGAGAGGAGAGTGAATCTTCATGCAGATCACTGCCATATATATATATATATATATATATATATATATATATATATATATATATATATACACACATACACACACATACATATATGTCTATAAAGCCAGGCTGTAGTTGTTATTTCACACGTGTGGCACACGACATAAGGCGACTTCTCACTTGTCGACTCAGACTTTCACTCCCCTCGGACGTTCACCTGAGTGTGGAGCTCACACACAGGTGAGGAGGTCGCCAGGATTTCCAGGAACGCCTGGAACTTTTTAAATTCCAGGACTTACTGAAGTTATTATCATTTGAGGAGGAGCTGGGGGTCTTTAGGGGCGAGACCTCAGGTCGCCCTGAAGCTGCAGCTGAGCCATAAATCTGTAATAAACATGTTTTATTCAAATGTTGAACTTTCAGAGCACGTTATGATTATTTCATGGATTGTTCCCGTCTCATTGTTATGCACACTAACATCATCACACATGACGAAGCCAATAACCAAAATGCTGTGCAAATATTTTACATTCATATTGTTGTTTCCACTTAAAACGAGTCAATCATTTCAAACTACAATTATCAAATATGAATTATATTTGGTTTGTCTTTTAAGCCTTTAAATCAGGGGTCGGTGCGGGCCACATCAACTTCAGTGATGGGGGGCCGGGGTCTATGACTGATTTCAGTCCCACCAGGATTTCGTGGCCTTTTTTGAAATAGTTGTGGCCTAAAATCTCTGATGTTGCATGAGGTTTTCAAAAAAATTGTGGTGAAAGTTGTGATAAATTGCGATTCGACAGTCGTAGAGAGGGCGCAGCGAGCACTAAGTCCACGGCCCCGGGAATCGATGAGGTCCAGGCGGGAGGGCGCTGTAAAGCTCGCAGCCGGAGCCGTGAGCCACCTTCACCCCCCGAGCCTTTCCAAGCCGACCCAGAGCCGGTCGAAATGCACCGGTGGAGGCCAGCCAGAGGGATCTGGACCGTGCGGCGGCCCCTGACCCGCCGAGTCGAATCCCCCGGGCAGACTGTGCGGAAGTTGATCACGAGCAAAGTCACGTCGGAATATACCATTGATGTGTGAGGGGATGAAAATTAGCTGGTACTGTAAATAGTTTGTAAATAAGGTCGATTTGAATTAGAATGCCAAGCTTCATCATTAAGTGTGGATATTTTATAACAGGAAAATGCAGTTTTGAAAAACAGGCCATGTTTAGACGGATTGTTTGGGATCGTTAAGTGGACCGCTCCAGTTGTTTAGGCGGCCCGGATGTGGCCCGCGGGCCGCAGTTTGGAGACCCCTGCTTTAGAACATTGTGTCATTTCATCTGACCTAATTAACACTAATTAACACTAATTAACACTGGTATACGGCAGAGTCGTCTGCATACATTGTGATGTTGATGATCTGTTACGTCAGCGCGTCGGCTTGAATAGAAACTTTTCATAATAAAACACATTCATGCAGAAGAAGATGATTCACAAAGACCGACACCCACTCCGACAAAACAAGCCCAGACACTAAATGTTTTAAATGCGGCGACCCGCGACCTCCAGGAGCCACATCGCAGCAACGCTCTCATATTAATGACGCGGCGGGTGGGACCAGACTCTGAGAAAGCTTTGTGATAACCGGTTATTACACACACACACGCACACGCACACACCACACACACACACCACACACACAACACACACACACACACACACACACACACACACACACACACTCTGCTTTGCTGTGTCTAATCAGGAGCTCATTCAGAGGCCGGACACACACACACACACCACACCAACACCACACACACACACCACACACACACCACACACACACACACACACACACACACACACACACACACACACATCATTCGCTTCTTTGTGTTTTCAGGCGACAAAACTTGTGTTTAGCGTTGGCGCTCCATTTTCTCAGCAAGTCTTTTCTCTGTTTTACTTTGATTCAGTTAAAAAGCGAAAAAGTTGCTCTTAACGATTCTCCCGCTGTGGTAACTGTGTTCAGATGTACTCGAGTATTTGTTCTGATTACATTACTAGTAATCGTTCTGCAAAACGAGGATAAAGTTTTTTCATCTTAAAGGTCCGGTGTGTGTGTGTGTGTGTGAGCTAGTGACACCTAGCGGTGAAGTTGTCAATTGCAACCAATTGAATACTCTGCCACGTCTCAGCCTCTCCTCCCAAACAAGAAGAAGAGTATTATTTTTCAAGTCCTGCAAAGAAATACTCAAATAAATCTCAGGCACCGGACCTTTAACGTCGGAGCTCGACTGAAGGTCGACCTGAGATGTAAACGCCGCCCGCCAACAATCGGAGCGGCCGACTGACGATCCCAAACAATCCGTCTAAACATGGCCTGTTTTCCCCTCACACATCAATGGTATAGTCCGATGTGACTTTGCTCGTGATCAACTTCCGCGCAGTCTGCCCGGCGGTGCACTGCGACCGGCTCTGGGTCGGCTTGGAAAGGCTCGGGGGGTGAAGGCGTTCCCAGACCAGCCGAGAGACATAGTCCCTCCAGCGTGTCCTGGGTCTTCCCCGGGGCCGCCTCCCTGAGGGATCTGTGATGAAACAAGAGGCAGCATCATTAAAATAATATTAATGATAGTAATAATAATACTTAGCCCCTCTGCATAGTAATTATCAATTAGAGCTATAAAAACAGCCCGTAGGCATTTCTATTCAGACTAATTAAACTGAACTACCATCAAACATGAATCAAAAAGCTTTAAGTGATTATGTCACGATTTGTAATTTAATGGAAACACACTATAAACATACATTTCTCCAGATGACGTCTCTATCTGGCCGAGCCATCAGATTCATTATCAGGGCCACACAGTCTTAAATCCACCTGCTGGTCCAGGAACAGGTGGAACACCTGCTGAGGCTCTTCCTCATCCCTGTGCTGCGGAGCCTGTGTCACCTCATGCTGCTCTGTCTGTGTCATCATACCACCTCCTCCCCCATCGACTACCTCTGACTGCATGTACAGCACCTCCATGCACACCTGAGGAATGTACAGTGAACCCTCACTCCACCCCCACCACACACCTGTACACACACCTGTACACACACCTGTACACACCTGTACACACACCTGTACACACACCTGTACACACCTGTACACACACCTGTACACACACCTGGTGCTGCACGCATTAGTGACCCACACTGAAGCGAGCACGGCCGGAAACAAGCGGGGGGGCCGCGCCGCACAGGGCAGCGCAGAGAGAAGAGAGAAGAGAACAGAACAGAAGAGAAGAGAAGAGAAGAGAAGAGAAGAGAAGAGAACAGAAGAGAAGAGAAGAGAAGAGAAGAGAAGAGAACAGAAGAGAAGAGAAGAGAACAGAATGAGAAGGAACAGAAGAGAAGGAAGAGAACAAAAGAGAAGAGAACAGAAGAGAAGAGAAGAGAAGAAAAGAGAAGAGAAACAGAACAGAAGAGAACAGAACAGAAGAGAAGAGAACAGAAGAGAAGAGAAAAGAGAGAAGAGAAGAGAACAGAAGAGAAGAGAAGAGAACAGAAGAGAAGAGAACAGAAGAGAAGAGAAGAGAACAGAAGGAAGAGAAGAGAAGAGAACAGAAGAGAAGAGAAAAGAAGAGAAGAGAAGAGAAGAGAACAGAAGAAAGAGAAACAGAAGAGAAGAGAAGAGAACAGAAGAGAAGAGAAGAGAACAGAAGGAGAAGAGAACAGAAGAGAAGAGAAGAGAACAGGAGAAGAGAAGAGAAGAGAACAGAAGGAAGAGAAAAGAAGCGAAGAGAAGAGAACAGGAGAGAGACAAGAAGAGAAGAGAGAAGAGAACAGAAGAGAAGAGAAGAGAAGAGAACAGAGAGAAGAGAACAGAGAGAAGAGAAGAAGAGAAGAGAAGAGAAGAGAACAGAAGAGAAGAGAATGAGAAGAGAAGAGAAGAGAACAGAAGAGAAGAGAACAGAAGAGAGGAACATAAGAGAAAGAAGAGAGAGAAGAGAATATAATATAAATAATAAATATAACATAATATAACATAACATAATATAACATAAATAAATAATATAATATAATATAATAATACAACAAATATTAAAGGGTTTGTCAAATATTATAAACATGTGTAAGGAAGATATATGATTTATATCTTTTAATATGTATATAGTTACCAGTGTTGGGTATAGTTACTTTGGAAAGTAGTTTTCATAAATAATACATTTTATCAATTAAAAGTAATCTGTTACAGCGTTACCAGAGATGTATAGTAACGAAGTGGAACTACTTAAGTACTAAAATGCAGTATCTGTACTTTTTTGGAGTATTATTTTTTCCCCACTTCCACTTTTACTGCACTACATATGTTGATGAGTTTAATACTTTTACTCGGATACTCCGCCGCCCCCTCGCTCTGCATTCATTCAGACGCATTCACAGACCATGGGAAATCACAGAACTCTACCATGAACATTGTAACACTGTAACATTAGAAGTTGTGCCTTAATAAATATTTGAAATAATATAAACAACAGTACTTGTACTTTTACTTTCAGTACTTGAGTAGCATTTTTTTTACATACTTCTACTTGCAATACTTAAGTACAAAACATTTTGAATACTTTAGTACTTTTACTTAAATATGGTGTTTAAAGAACACTTCAACTTCTACTCAAGTCAGTTTTTTGATATAGCACTTGTACTTCTACTCCTTTACTGCAGTACTTTATACATCTCCGAGCGTTACCTATGAATCAAAGTAACGTACTCACGCGTTACCACAGATGCAAAGCCGCTTGCAGCCTCGCACCTGCTGCACTAACTGACTCAGACACAGCAGCTTTAAATGCACAGAGACGTCAAAGTGACTCTGCAGCACAGCAGCCGGACAGACCGTCAGCAGCGCAGCACACAGCGGGTTGTTCCTTCATTGTTTCTGCATCAGTCGGAGCAGAGGGGACTCCTGGTGCAGGCGTGACCGCGCATTGAGGTGTAAACACAGTCTGCTCAGGTGTCACTTCCATCCCCTCTGCAGAGAGATTCACACGGAGCAGAAGATTTTCCAAACGTCTGAGCGCAGTTACTGATTACTTAACGCACGGAACGTTACACGAAAAAAGTTTAATTAGTCTTTGTGTAACGTTGGTTTGCTCGCTCTGCCTAGTTACGGTTGCTAGGTAGCCACTTGACAACCGTTGCTATGGGCGGGGCTTCATTTCTTTTGATCTAGAAATGCCTTTGATTGGCGTCGTGACGTCACTCGGAGATTAAAGGCTCAGGGTATAAATAGGACAGGAATCCAGGAGGTTTCACTTTCGTTGGTATTTTTCAGAAAACTTCCACGATACATTGAGGAGTCCACAGCGACCACAAACTGACACTATGGCTTCAGGAAATAACGATAGGATGGATCAGCAGCCTCCACAGGCCACAGCAGAAACCTTTCGCCCACTTGTGGACTTGGTCCTGGACCAGCTGATGGCCACACAGTGGGGTAAAGACAACATTCACTTGGTAGATGACAAAACCAAAGCTGCCCTAACAGTCGCATGCGTGAACACGGTTAATAGAGGGTCTAAAGTCATTTTTGATGCATTGATGCTAAGTCGCTTCGCACCAGAAATGATTTCTGAGGAGGAAGTCCGGCTGTACGTGGGGGACTCCCCCAGTGACGCTTTGAAGATCCTGACTGGCAGGTCAGTGCCCAGAGAAAATGCAAAAAGACTGACGGACCTGATGACCAAGAAGATTACAGAGAAGGTCAACTCCATGATGATGGCGACACCTGGGGGCAGCATGCTTAAAAGCTGCAAAGCAAAGACGTGACGTGAGACTGTTTCAAGGAGTCCAGATACGGCAGCTGCAGCTGAAAGTCCTGCAGAGCGGGAGGAGACTCCAGTCTTTGTGATAGGACCAGAAGGCTGTTCAGTAGGAAGCTTCATTGATACGACCACCGAAGCTGTAAAACAGATCCTACTGGAACATGTGAGTGACTCTGAAGTCAAATCTAATGCTGACATTTCAGAAGAGGAACGTCTGCAGATTGTCAGCAGCATTGATGAAGACACGGATAACGCATCGAGTGAAATTGCTCACTACATTTGGAGCAACAGAGAGGAGTTTGGACTGAACAATGATGGCACACCAAGACCAGAGGCCCAGTCCAGCAGGACAAACTGCTGGAACGTCGTGGCAAACAAGATCAAAACCCTTTTTGCCCGCAAATTTGCCAAGGAGGCCATCGCCAGCTTCATCGTGAAGCTGAGGACACAACTGAACTGCAGGAAGGCATCACTGGACGTCCTGATTCCAGCAGCAGACAAAGTGTTGGAGGACATGATCCCAGAGAACCCTGACGAGTGTACCTACGAAACCATGGCCACCTGCATCAACAACGGCCAACATGAAGAGCATTCTCAGCAGCTGGGGCACATCATATTTGAGAATATTCAAGGAGGCCCTGGAGCCAGGAAGGTAAATTATGTCACGATAGAAAATGAGGTTGACAAGTTCATGAAGACGATGCGGAACTGGCTCAACCAGCAGAGACAGAAACTGACAAAGAAGAACAACAGCGTGGACGATAGTCTGAGGAAGATTCGGGGAGCGCTGGATCTGCCAGAGCTCCCAGAGGACATCGTGACACCTGTGGTGTCAGCAGCACCTTCCTCCCCTGCTGAGTCAGGTGTCAGTGGTGATGAAGACGTCTCTACCACACCTGTACCTGAGCTAAGATCACCGTCCATAAACGATGAGCCAATTGTGAGCGATGAAGGTAACTCGGTCACACCTGTGACATCCGTGCTGATGAAGAAGATGAAAACTTATCACCCAAGTTTGAGTCTGCAACACCCAGAGTCACTGATGAGTCAGCTCTCAGTGACAGAAGTGAGACAACTGAACCTGCAGAACTGTTTTATGTGAAGATCACGGCGGCAGTGGTAGAACAGTGCCTGAAGAAGGCACCGGTTTCAGTGTCTTATGATGAAAAGAAGGAGATCATTTTAACTCTGAGAGACATGCTGTGCACAGGCGGTGTAGACTTTAAATCTATCCAGCCAACAGGACACCAGATAGAGAAGACCGCCAGAGCTGTGCACAAGGATCTGTGTGCAGCCTTGAATTCCAGCAAAAGCGTGGTGGCGCTCGGACTGCTGTCAAAGGACTCACTTGTTTACGAGGTTCTTATCGAGACTATGCAAAGACAGCTGAAAAAGCCCAAAAAGGCCGGCATTAAGAGGTTCTTCACCTCACTTTTCAACACAGTGACCAAGCTATCAAACAGTAAAAAAACAGATGCAAGTCCGCCTTCGTGTTCAACACTTTGGCTCCTGTAACTGTAAGGTCACAGTGTTGCTGTGGTTTTCTCCGAGTGCTTCGGTTTCTCCACTAAAAAAACCCAACATCAAAACAACGTGACATCATGATGTTGCTGTGGTTTTCTCCGAGTGCTTCGGTTTCTCCACTAAAAAAAAACCCCATCAAAGTAACATCAAAACAACCAACCTGGACATGACTCACAACAACAGGCCCCAAAGATCTGCAGACTCTTTAGTCGTCACTGTGCCTTCCCAGCGATGAGGTCAGGGTTCAGTTCTGGACCTTGTCCTCTTTGCTGTTTGCAGCGTTCACGGTGTTGCTGTGGTTTCCTCCGAGTGCTTCGGTTTCTCCACTTTTGAATTATACATTCAAAAAAAAAAAAAGGGGCAACACCAAAAAAACAAGTTGAGCACACTGTACTACCCACGGGTCCCATGGTTCTGCACGGGTTCGGTTATAAATCCTAAAAAAAATAAACAAACAAACAAAAAATACATTTCTGTTATAAAATCTCTTTTTTCGTAGTATTTGCAGCACAGAAGTAGGTGACTCCAAACAGGGCAGAAGTCACCGATGGTATGAAAGAGCTCCAGCTCCAGTCTCGCTCTCAATGAATAAAAAAACAAAAAAAATACATTTCTGTTTAAATGCTGCCTTCTTAATGATTGGCTAGTGTGCTGTATTAGTTATATGTGCCTGTAACCATCATAATAAAGGTTCTGCCTGTCTGGTGATCAGAGGGACAGTTACAAATAACGGCCAGTAGGTGTCGCACTGTGTCACCCTCCTTGTACTCTGAGTTTACAGTTTTTTCTGATAGCTAAGACGCAATTTTTGAAACTTTTGGCTTTTTTTGCAAAACTCTACACACAAATCGCAAAACCTTTCACCCAAATAGCAAAACACAGTAGATCACTTGCAAAAGCATGTTTTTGTACTGTTGCATAAGCACATTTTGCTAAACTGTTCACACTCTTTTAAAAATAGTTATTTTTGTATCCGACGGTGCACACAACTCATAATATCAGTAAGCACACAAAGCAGCCACTGCACACTGACAGTAACAATGAAAAACTCATTTGGCTTTTGCTTATCCTGTGTGCAGGGCATATCGGTTTTCAGTACCTTTTACAGTAACACACAGGGGTCAAAGTGAATGGATGTGTGTGTGTGTGTGTGTGTGTGTGTGTGGTGTGTGTGTGTGTGTGTGTAATAACCGGTTATCACAAAGCTTTCTCAGAGTCTGGTCCCACCCGCCGCGTCATTAATATGAGAGCGTTGCTGCGATGTGGCTCCTGGAGGTCGCGGGTCGCCACATTTAAAACATTTAGTGTCTGGGCTTGTTTTGTCGGAGGGGTGTCGGTCTTGTGAATCGTCTTCTTCTGCATGAATGTGTTTTATTATGAAAAGTTTCTATTCAAGCCGACGCGCTGACGTAACAGATCATCAACATCACAATGTATGCAGACGACTCTGCCGTATACCAGTGTTAATTAGTGTTAATTAGTGTTAATTAGTGTTAATTAGGTCAGATGAGATGACACAATGTTCTAAAGCAGGGGTCTCCAAACTGCGGCCCGCGGGCCACATCCGGGCCGCCTAAACAACTGGAGCAGTCCACTTAATGATCCCAAACAATCCGTCTAAACATGGCCTGTTTTTCAAAACTGCATTTTCCTGTTATAAAATATCCACACTTAATGATGAAGCTTGGCATTCTAATTCAAATCGACCTTATTTACAAACTATTTACAGTACCAGCTAATTTTCATCCCCTCACACATCAATGGTATATTCCGACGTGACTTTGCTCGTGATCAACTTACGCACAGTCTGCCCGGGGGATTCGACTCGGCGGGTCAGGGGCCGCCGCACGGTCCAAATCCCTCTGGCTGGCCTCCGCCGGTGCATTTCGACCGGCTCTGGGTCGGCTTGGAAAGGCTCGGGGGGGGGTGAAGGTGGCTCACGGCTCCGGCCGCGAGCTTTACAGCGCCCTCCCGCCCGGCCTCACCGCTTCCCGGGGCCGTGGACCCTCTCTGCGACTGTCAAATCGCAATTTAACTTTCACTTCCTCCCGCAACAAAAAATGTAAAAAGCAACTTTCACAGCAATTCTTTTGAAAGCCTCATGCAACATCAGAGATTTTAGGCCGCAACTATTTCAAAAAAGGACTGAAATCCTGGTGGGGCTGAAATCAGTTCAGTTATAGACTGACCCGGCCCCCATCACAGAAAGACAAGTTAATGTGGCCCGCACCGGAAAAGTTTGGGGACCCCTGCTATAAAATAAAAACGAGACGAAAATGTCACGCAAGAAATAAAAATGAACAAAAGCGTCCTTGCTGTTTTCGTCCAGTCCTGCTGTCGTGTGTTTGTGCAGCCTTTGTTTTCCTGTAGCAGCGTCACGGCCTCACGTTTGAATCCTCTGGCTGCTCTCGCACCTCTTCGACTCGTCTCGTCTCGTCTTCTCCCGTTTCCGTTTGAGTCGGGTCGTGGGGGCAGCAGCTTCAGCAGAGAGGCCCAGACTTCCCTCTCCCGGCCACTTCGTCCAGCTCTCCCAGGGGGACCCCAAGGCGTTCCCAGGTCAGCCGAGAGACATAGTCCCTCCAGCGTGTCCTGGGTCTTCCCCGGGGCCGCCTCCCTGAGGGATCTGTGATGAAACAAGAGGCAGCATCATTAAAATAATATTAATGATAGTAATAATAATACTTAGCCCCTCTGCATAGTAATTATCAATTAGAGCTATAAAACAGCCCGTAGGCATTTCTATTCAGACTAATTAAACTGAACTACCATCAAACATGAATCAAAAAGCTTTAAGTGATTATGTCACGATTTGTAATTTAATGGAAACACACTATAAACATACATTTCTCCAGATGACGTCTCTATCTGGCTGAGCCATCAGATTCATTATCAGGGCCACACAGTCTTAAATCCACCTGCTGGTCCAGGAACAGGTGGAACACCTGCTGAGGCTCTTCCTCATCCCTGTGCTGCGGAGCCTGTGTCACCTCATGCTGCTCTGTCTGTGTCGTCATACCACCTCCTCCCCCATCGACTACCTATCTGACTGCATGTACAGCACCTCCATGCACACCTGAGGAATGTACAGTGAACCCTCACTCCACCCCCACCACACACCTGTACACACCTGACACAACCTGTACACACACCTGTACACACACCTGGCTGCACGCATTAGTGACCCACACTAAAGCGAGCGCACGGCTGGAAACAAGCTGGGGGGGGCCGCGGCGCACAGGCAGCGCAGAGAGAATAGAACAGAACAGAACAGAACAGAACAGAACAGAAGAAGAAAAGAGAACAGAACAGAACAGAAGAGAACAGAAAAGAACAGAAAGAAGAGAAGAGAAGAAAAAGAGAACAGAACAGAAAGAAGAGAAGAAAAGAGAACAGAACAGAAGAGAAGAGAAGAAAAGAGAACAGAACAGAACAGAACAGAGGAGAAGAAAAGAGAACAGAACAGAAGAGAAGAGAAGAGAAGAAAAGAGAACAGAACAGAACAGAAGAGAAGAGAAGAAAAGAGAACAGAACAGAAGAGAAGAGAAGAAAAGAGAACAGAACAGAACAGAACAGAAGAGAAGAAAAGGAAACAGAACAGAACAGAAGAAAAGAGAACAGAACAGAACAGAAGAGAGAAGAGAAGAAAAGAGAACAGAACAGAACAGGACAGAAGAGAAGAGAAGAAAAAGAGAAAGAACAGAACAGAGAAAAAGAGAACAGAAGAACAGAACAGAAGAGACAGAGAGAGAGAAGAAAAGAAACAGAACAGAACAAAAGAACAAAAGAAACAGAAAGAGAAGAGAAGAGAAGAGAAACAGAAAGAGAAGAGAGAAAAGAGAACAGAACAGAACAGAACAGAATAGAACAGAAGAGAACAAACAGACAGAAACATAACAGAACATAAGAGAACATAACATAAAGAACAGAACATAATATAATAAAAGATATAACATAAATAACAAAATACATAACATAATATAAAAATAAAATAATATAATATAATATAATATAATATAATATAATATAATAATACAACAAATATTAAAGGGTTTGTCAAATATTATAAACATGTGTAAGGAAGATATATGATTTATATCTTTTTAATATGTATATAGTTACCAGTGTTGGGTATAGTTACTTTGGAAAGTAATTTTCATAATAATACATTTTATCAATTAAAAGTAATCTGTTACAGCGTTACCAGAGATGTATAGTAACGAAGTGGAACTACTTAAGTACTAAAATGCAGTATCTGTACTTTTTTGGAGTATTACTTTTTTCCCCACTTCCACTTTTACTGCACTACATATTGTTGATGAGTTTAATACTTTTACTCGGATACTCCGCCGCCCCCTCGCTCTGCATTCATTCAGACGCATTCACAGACCATGGGAAATCACAGAACTCTACCATGAACATTGTAACACTGTAACATTAGAAGTTGTGCCTTAATAAATATTTGAAATAATATAAACAACAGTACTTGTACTTGTACTTTTACTTTCAGTACTTGAGTAGCATTTTTTTACATACTTCAAGGATTCAAGGAGTTTTATTTGTCATTACAACACATGTAAACATGGGATGCAACGAAATTGGTTTCCCCTGGTCCTGGAGCAGCCCAATATCCAAATAAAATAAAATAAATAAATATAAAATAAAAATATATATATACATATGTATATATAGAAGATAAAATATAAAAGGTGAGGCAAATTTAAATTTAAGAAAAGTATATACAATGCATAGAAAAACAACAACAGTATAACACCATGGTGATGTGCAAAGTGTCCAGGTTGTGCAAACAACTGCATTGTGCAAGTAATTGCAGTGCAAAGTATTATTGTCTGTGGTGGGGGGGTCCAGATGGGGGTGGGGGTGGAGGTGGGGTTGGGGATGAGGGGCAGGGGCTACAGGGGTCCTCCAGAGTTCAACAGTCTCACAGCTTCTGGGAAGAAGCTGTTCCTCAGTCTGGTGGTCCTGCTCTTAATGCTCCGCAGCCTCCTGCCCGAGGGGAGAGGGGCAAACAGAGCATGTGCGGGGTGAGTGGGGTCCTTCATGATGCAGGAGGCCCTTTTCCTGCACCTGGAGGTGTAAGTGTCCGTGGTGGTGGTGGGTAGGCTGCATCCCACAGTCCTCTGTGCAGCTTTGACCACCCTCTGCAGAGCCTTCTTCTCTGCTGCAGAGCAGCTGCCGTGCCACACAGTGATGCAGGTGCACATGACGCTCTCCACCACACATCTGTAGAAGGAGGTCAGGACTGAGCTCCCCAGTCCAGCACGCCGCAGCCTCCTGAGGAAGTAGAGGCGCTGGTGTGCCTTCCTAACCAGATAGGAAGTGTTGGTGCTCCAGGTGAGGTCGTTTGTGATGTTACGCCCAGGTACCTGAAGCTGGAGACCACTTCCACCGCTGTCCCTCCGATGTGCAGGGGAGGGGGGAGATGTTTGCCCCTTCTGAAGTCCACGATCATCTCTTGGTCTTCTTCACGTTGATGCAGAGGTTGTTTTCTCTGCACCAACCCTCCAGGTGTTCCACTTCCTGCCTGTAGCTCGACTCATCGTTGTTAGCGATTCGTCCAACCACAGCTGTGTCATCTGCAAACTTCACGATCAGACAGCTCGGATGTCTCGCTGAGCAGTCGTGTGTGAGCAGAGTGAACAGAAGGGGGCTCAGCACACAACCCTGGGGGGAGCCTGTGCTGAGGGTGATGGTGGAGGAGGAGAGATGTCATGGATCTTCACAGACTGCGGCCTTTCTGTTAGGAAGTCCAGAACCCAGTTGCAGAGGGTAGAGCTCAGCCCGAGTGTGGTGAGTTTAGAAACCAGTGTCTGCGGTCTGATGGTGTTGAACGCAGACGTGAAGTCCACAAAGAGCAGGCGAACATAAGAGTCCTTATTCTCTAAGTGGGTGAGGGCTGTGTGGACCACAGAAGAAATGGCATCCTCTGTGGATCGATTTTCTGTATGCGTACTGGTGTGGGTCCACAGTGACGTCGATGCAGTCTTTGATGTGGGCCATCACCAGTCTCTCGAAGCACTTCATGACTATCGGTGTGAGGGCAACTGGCCGATAGTCATTTAGGCCTGTCACTGTGGAGGTTTTGGGGATGGGGATTATGGTGGCCGTCTTCAGGCAGGTAGGGACCGCTGCTTGTTGGAGGGAGGTGTTAAAGATGTCTGTCAGGACATCCGTCAGCTGGTGTGCGCAGCTCCTCAGCAGCCTCCCGGAGATGTTGTCGGGACCCGTAGCTTTGCGTGGGTTAATCCTCTGGAGGGTTCTCCTCACCTCTGCTGGGGTCACGCTGAGAGGCTCTTCACCTGGTGGTGGAGCGAGTCTGGTGCTGGGGGATGTGTTCGGGTCATCAAAGCGGGCGTAGAAAGTGTTGAGAGCGTCGGGCAGAGAGGGGTCCCTGGGGCACTGTGCATCTCTGGTGCTGTAGTCTGTGATGCACTTTATGCCCCTCCACATACTCCGTGGATCGTTAGATGTAAAATGTCCCTCGATCCTCCGGGCATATGTGGCCTTGGCCCTCTTAACTCCTGCTATCAGCCGTCTCCTAGCCGCTCTGAGTGCCAGTCTGTCGCCTGACCTGAACGCAGCATCCCTGGCTTTCAGCAGAGACCTGACCTCCGCGTTCAGCCAGGGTTTCTGGTTCGGGTAGACTGTTATTGTCCTGGTGGTGGTGACATCCTCTGCACACTTGCTGATGTAGCCGAGGACAGCCGACGTATATTCTTCTAGATCCACCTGTCCCTCAAGGGCAGCTGCCTCCCTGAAGATTTGCCAGTCTGTGCGCTGGAAACAGTCCTGCAGTGTTAGGGCGGCATCACTGGGCCACACGGTGATGGTCCTCTGTGTTGGCGTGTGGCGTCTGAGCAGAGGACGGTAGGCGGGGACCAGCATGATGGAGATGTGGGCTGTGTCCGAAATCACTCACTCATTCCCTACTCCCTACATAGGGAACTAAATGTAGTGGACTATATAGTGAGCTTAACAGAAGAAATGTTCGGACACTTCTCTTGGCGCAGGTAATTACGTCATTGCTGTCGCATAATTAAAACGTACCACATTAATGTCGTCTCACGTAATACTTGTCCATTTACTACTGCATTGTTATTAAATTACAGTCTTCTGATTACTGTCCTGTACGTTTTATTTTGTGTTTTGTTTTCTATATTTGCATATTTTTATATTTTGGCTCTTTCAGAAAGTTACAGTGTAATCTACTGCAATGTTTAATTATATGCTGTTCGTTTTACACTTTTTTTAAAATGAAAGTAGAAAGCAATTTTGCCTAGTTTTGAAATGTGTAATAAAATAAACAATATAAAATAAAATAGTTTGTGTTTTCAATAATTAAATTATTGATGATCAGGAGGAGAACTAGAATAGTGAGAGGGAGAGAGAAAGGAGAAGATGCGCTGCTCTTCTAAGACTAGCAAGACGTCGTCAAATTAGCGCCTTTTTAATTAGAGTAGATATCATTTTCTTTAATTAATTTAATAAACCATCCTCCGTCAAACTACACCCCCTGCTGACTCCCGTCCATCTGCCATATTTATGTTCCTTCCTCCGCGCCCAGAGAACTTCTGGCAATGCATGATGGGATATCTTGCTTCGGTTAGGGACCATCGGATGTTCACTACATTTCGCGGTGAATTGTGGGATACATTCAGTGCACTATATAGTGGACACTAAACGGCTGTGTCCGAAATCACTCCCTAACCACTATGTAGTGCACTATATAGTGACCACGCCATTTTGTAGTGGTGTCCGAATGTTTAGTGTCCACTATATAGTGCACTGAATGTATCCCACAATTCACCGCGAAATGTAGTGAACATCCGATGGTCCCTAACCGAAGCAAGATATCCCATCATGCATTGCCAGAAGTTCTCTGGGCGCGGAAAGGAACATAAATATGGCGGACGGGAGTCAGCAGGGGGTGTAGTTTGACGGAGGATGGTTTATTAAATTAATTAAAGAAAATGATATCTACTCTAATTAAAAAGGCGCTAATTTGACGACGTCTTGCTAGTCTTAGAAGAGCAGCGCATCTTCTCCTTTCTCTCTCCCTCTCACTATTCTAGTTCTCCTCCTGATCAACAATAATTTAATTATTGATAAAACACAAACTATTTTTTATTTTATATTGTTTATTTTATTACACATTTCAAAACTAGGCAAAATTGCTTTCTACGTTCATTTAAAAAAAGTGTAAAACGAACAGCATATAATTAAACATTGCAGTAGATTACACTGTAACTTTCTGTTACTAAAGAGCCAAAATATAAAAATATGCAAATATAGAAAACAAAACACGAAAATAAAACGTACATGACAGTAATCAAAAGACTGTAATTTAATAACAATGCAGTAGTAAATGGACAAGTATTACGTGAGGCGACATTAATGTGGTACGTTTTAATTATGCGACAGCAATGACGTAATTACCTGCGCCAAGAGAAGTGTCCGAACATTTCTTCTGTTAAGCTCACTATATAGTCCACTACATTTAGTTCCCTATGTAGGGAGTAGGGAATGAGTGAGTGATTTCGGACACAGCCCACATCTCCATCATGCTGGTCCCCGCCTACCGTCCTCTGCTCAGACGCCACACGCCAACACAGAGGACCATCACCGTGTGGCCCAGTGATGCCGCCCTAACACTGCAGGACTGTTTCCAGCGCACAGACTGGCAAATCTTCAGGGAGGCAGCTGCCCTTGAGGGACAGGTGGATCTAGAAGAATATACGTCGGCTGTCCTCGGCTACATCAGCAAGTGTGCAGAGGATGTCACCACCACCAGGACAATAACAGTCTACCCGAACCAGAAACCCTGGCTGAATGCGGAGGTCAGGTCTCTGCTGAAAGCCAGGGATGCTGCGTTCAGGTCAGGCGACAGACTGGCACTCAGAGCGGCTAGGAGACGGCTGATAGCAGGAGTTAAAGGGCCAAGGCCACATATGCCCGGAGGATCGAGGGACATTTTACATCTAACGATCCACGGAGTATGTGGAGGGGCATAAAGTGCATCACAGACTACAGCACCAGAGATGCACAGTGCCCCAGGGACCCCTCTCTGCCCGACGCTCTCAACACTTTCTACGCCCGCTTTGATGACCCGAACACATCCCCCAGCACCAGACTCGCTCCACCACCAGGTGAAGAGCCTCTCAGCGTGACCCCAGCAGAGGTGAGGAGAACCCTCCAGAGGATTAACCCACGCAAAGCTACGGGTCCCGACAACATCTCCGGGAGGCTGCTGAGGAGCTGCGCACACCAGCTGACGGATGTCCTGACAGACATCTTTAACACCTCCCTCCAACAAGCAGCGGTCCCTACCTGCCTGAAGACGGCCACCATAATCCCCATCCCCAAAACCTCCACAGTGACAGGCCTAAATGACTATCGGCCAGTTGCCCTCACACCGATAGTCATGAAGTGCTTCAGAGACTGGTGATGGCCCACATCAAGGACTGCATCGACGTCACTGTGGACCCACACCAGTACGCATACAGAAAGAATCGATCCACAGAGGATGCCATTTCTTCTGTGGTCCACACAGCCCTCACCCACTTAGAGAATAAGGACTCTTATGTTCGCCTGCTCTTTGTGGACTTCACGTCTGCGTTCAACACCATCAGACCGCAGACACTGGTTTCTAAACTCACCACACTCGGGCTGAGCTCTACCCTCTGCAACTGGGTTCTGGACTTCCTAACAGAAAGGCCGCAGTCTGTGAAGATCCATGACATCTCCTCCTCCACCATCACCCTCAGCACAGGCTCCCCCCAGGGTTGTGTGCTGAGCCCCCTTCTGTTCACTCTGCTCACACACGACTGCTCAGCGAGACATCCGAGCTGTCTGATCGTGAAGTTTGCAGATGACACAGCTGTGGTTGGACGAATCGCTAACAACGATGAGTCGAGCTACAGGCAGGAAGTGGAACACCTGGAGGGTTGGTGCAGAGAAAACAACCTCTGCATCAACGTGAAGAAGACCAAGGAGATGATCGTGGACTTCAGAAGGGGCAAACATCTCCCCCCTCCCCTGCACATCGGAGGGACAGCGGTGGAAGTGGTCTCCAGCTTCAGGTACCTGGGCGTAAATCACAAACGACCTCACCTGGAGCACCAACACTTCCTATCTGGTTAGGAAGGCACACCAGCGCCTCTACTTCCTCAGGAGGCTGCGGCGTGCTGGACTGGGGAGCTCAGTCCTGACCTCCTTCTACAGATGTGTGGTGGAGAGCGTCATGTGCACCTGCATCACTGTGTGGCACGGCAGCTGCTCTGCAGCAGAGAAGAAGGCTCTGCAGAGGGTGGTCAAAGCTGCACAGAGGACTGTGGGATGCAGCCTACCCACCACCACGGACACTTACACCTCCAGGTGCAGGAAAAGGGCCTCCTGCATCATGAAGGACCCCACTCACCCCGCACATGCTCTGTTTGCCCCTCTCCCCTCGGGCAGGAGGCTGCGGAGCATTAAGAGCAGGACCACCAGACTGAGGAACAGCTTCTTCCCAGAAGCTGTGAGACTGTTGAACTCTGGAGGACCCCTGTAGCCCCTGCCCCTCATCCCCAACCCCACCTCCACCCCCACCCCCCATCTGGACCCCCCCCCACAGACAATAATACTTTGCACTGCAATTACTTTGCACAATGCAGTTGTTTGCACAACCTGGACACTTTGCACATCACCATGGTGTTATACTGTTGTTGTTTTTCTATGCATTGTATATACTTTTGCTTAAATTTTAAATTTGCCTCACCTTTTATATTTTATCTTCTATATATACATATGTATATATATATATTTTTTTTTTATTTTTATTTTATTTATTTTATATTTGGATATTGGGCTGCTCCAGGACCAGGGGAAACCAATTTCGTTGCATCCCATGTTTACATGTGTTGTAATGACAAATAAAACTCCTTGAATCCTTGAAGTATGTAAAAAAAAAATGCTACTCAAGTACTGAAAGTAAAAGTACAAGTACTGTTGTTTATATTATTTCAAATATTTATTAAGGCACAACTTCTAATGTTACAGTGTTACAATGTTCATGGTAGAGTTCTGTGATTTCCCATGGTCTGTGAATGCGTCTGAATGAATGCAGAGCGAGGGGGCGGCGGAGTATCCGAGTAAAAGTATTAAACTCATCAACAATATGTAGTGCAGTAAAAGTGGAAGTGGGGAAAAAAGTAATACTCCAAAAAAGTACAGATACTGCATTTTAGTACTAAGTAGTTCCACTTCGTTACTATACATCTCTGGTAACGCTGTAACAGATTACTTTTAATTGATAAAATGTATTATTATGAAAACTACTTTCCAAAGTAACTATACCCAACACTGGTAACTATATACATATTAAAAATATAAATCATATATCTTCCTTACACATGTTTATAATATTTGACAAACCCTTTAATATTTGTTGTATTATTATATATATATTATCTTATATATATATTATATTATGTTATATTATATTATATTATATTATATTTATATTATCTTATATTCTATTCTCTTCTTCTACTTCTCTTTATTCTCTATTCTGTATGTTCTGTTCTATTTTCTTATATTCTTTTTCTGTTCTGTTCTCTTTTATTATCTATGTTCTGTTCTCTTTTGTTCTGTTCTGTTCTGTTTCTTTTCTTCTCTTCTGTTCTGTTCTGTTCTCTTTTCTTCTCTTCTGTTGTTCTCTTTTGTTCTGTCTCTGTTTCTGTCTCTTTTCTTCTCTTCTCTTCTCTTCTGTTCTCTTTCTTCTCTTCTCTTCTCTTCTGTTCTGTTATGTTCTCTTTTCTTCTCTCCTCTTCTCTTCTGTTTCTTCTGTTCTGTTCTCTTCTTCTCTTATCTTCTGTTCTGTTCTCTTTTCTTCTCTTCTGTTCTGTTCTCTTCTGTTCTCTTTTCTTCTCTTCTCTTCTGTTCTGTTCTCTTTTCTTCTCTTCTGTTCTTATCTTCTGTTCTGTTCTGTTCTCTTCTGTTCTCTTTTCTTCTCTTCTCTTCTGTTCTTTCTTTTTCTTCTGTTCTGTTTCTGTTCTGTTCTCTTCTCTTCTGTTCTGTTTCTCTTTCTTCTCTTCTGTTCTGTTCGTCTCTTTTCTTCTCTTCTCTGTTCTGTTTCTTCTCTTTTCTTCTCTTCTGTTCTCTTCTGTCTGTTCTGTTCTCTTTTCTTCTCTTCTGTTCTGTTCTGTTCTCTTTTCTCTATTCTGTTCTGTTCTTTGTTCTTTCTGTTCTGTTCTCTTTTCTTCTCTTCTGTTCTGTTCTGTTCTCTTTTCTTCTCTTCTGTTCTCTTCTGTTCTCTTCTGTTCTGTTCTCTTTTCTTCTCTTCTCTTCTGTTCTGTTCTCTTTTCTTCTCTTCTGTTTGTTCTCTCTTTTTTTTTTCTTCTCTTCTCTTCTGTTTTTTCTTTTTCTTTCTTTGTTCTTTTTTTGTTCTGTTCTGTTCTCTTCCTGTTCTCTTTTTCTTCTCTTCTCTCTTTTCCTTTTTTTCTTTCTGTTTTCTGTTCTTTTCTCTTCTGTTTGTTTCCTTTCTTCTCTTATGTTCTGTTTGTTCTTTTTTTTGTTCTCTTATGTTTGTTCTGTTCTCTTCTTTTTTCTTCTGTTCTGTTCTGTTCTCTTTTCTCTTCTTCTGTTCTGTTTCTCTTTTGTTCTTTATGTTCTTTCTCTTTTCTCTCTTCTGTTCTGTTCTTTCTCTTTTTCTTCTCTTCTGTTCTGTTCTCTTTGTTCTGTTCTGTTCTGTTCTCTTTCTTCTCTTCTCCTTCTCTTCTGTTCTTTTTCTTCTCTTCTCTCTCTTTGTTCTGTTTGTTTCTTTTCTTCTCCTCTTCTCTTCTGTTCTCTTCTGTTCTGTTCTCTTTCTTCTCTTTCTCTTCTGTTCTGTTCTCTTTTCTTCTCTTCTGTTCTTCTCTTCGTTCTCTTCTTCTCTTCTCTTCTGTTGTTCTCTTTTCTTCTCTTCTGTTCTTTCTCTCTGTTCTGTTTTCTTTCTAGTTCTCTCTTTTATTCTCTTCTCTCTGTTCTCTTCTCTTTTCTTCTGTTCTGTTCTGTTCTGTTCTCTTCTCTTCTGTTCTGTTCTCCTTTCTTCTCTTCTGTTCTGTTCTGTTCTGTTTCTTTTCTTCTCTTCTCTTCTGTTCTGCATCTTCTCTTTTTCTTCTGTTCTGTTCTCTTCTCTTCTGTTCTGTTCTCCTTTCTTCTCTTCTGTTCTGTTCTGTTCTCTTTTCTTCTCTTCTCTTCTGTTCTGTTCTCTTCTGTTTGTTCTCTTCTCTTCTCTTCTCTCTGCGCTGCCCTGTGCGGCCCGCGGCCCCCCCCCGCTTGTTTTCCGGCCGTGCTCGCTTCAGTGGGGTCACTAATGCGTGCAGCACCAGGTGTGTGTACAGGTGTGTGTACAGGTGTGTGTACAGGTGTGTGTACAGGTGTGTGGTGGGGGTGGAGTGAGGGTTCACTGTACATTCCTCAGTGTGCATGGAGGTGCTGTACATGCAGTCAGAGGTAGTCGATGGGGGAGGAGGTGGTATGACGACACAGACAGAGCAGCATGAGGTGACACAGGCTCCGCAGCACAGGGATGAGGAAGAGCCTCAGCAGGTATTCCACCTGTTCCTGGAGCATGGATTCAAGACTGTGTGGCCCTGATAATGAATCTGATGGCTCGGCCAGATAGAGACGTCATCTGGAGAAATGTATGTTTATAGTGTGTTTCCATTAAATTACAAATCGTGACATAATCACTTAAAGCTTTTTGATTCATGTTTGATGGTAGTTCAGTTTAATTAGTCTGAATAGAAATGCCTACGGGCTGTTATTATAGCTCTAATTGATAATTACTATGCAGAGGGGCTAAGTATTATTATTACTATCATTAATATTATTTTAATGATGCTGCCTCTTGTTTCATCACAGATCCCTCTGGGAGGCAGCCCCGGGGAAGACCCAGGACACGCTGGAGGGACTATGTCTCTCGGCTGGCCTGGGAACGCCTTGGGGTCCCCCTGGGAGAGCTGGACGAAGTGGCCGGGGAGAGGGAAGTCTGGGCCTCTCTGCTGAAGCTGCTGCCCCCACGACCCGACTCAAACGGATAAACGGGAGAAGACGAGACGAGACGAGTCGAAGAGGTGCGAGAGCAGCCAGAGGATTCAAACGTGAGGCCGTGACGCTGCTACAAAAACAAAGGCTGCACAAACACACCGCAGGACTGGACGAAAACAGCGAGGACGCTTTTGTTCATTTTTATTTCTTGCGTGACATTTTCGTCTCGTTTTTATTTTATAGCAGGGGTCCCCAAACTTTTCCGGTGCGGGCCGCATTAACTTGTCTTTCTGTGATGGGGGCCGGGTCAGTCTATAACTGAACTGATTTCAGTCCCACCAGGATTTCAGTCCTTTTTTGAAATAGTTGCGGCCTAAAATCCCTGATGTTGCATGAGGCTTTCAAAAGAATTGCGGTGAAAGTTGCTTTTTACATTTTTGTTGCGATTTTGTTGCGGGAGGAAGTGAAAGTTAAATTGCGATTCGACAGTCGCAGAGAGGGTCCACGGCCCCGGGAAGCGGTGAGCTCCGGGCGGGAGGCGCTGTAAAGCTCGCGGCCGGAGCCGTGAGCCACCTTCACCCCCCGAGCCTTTCCAAGCCGACCCAGAGCCGGTCGAAATGCACCGGCGGAGGCCAGCCAGAGGGATCTGGACCGTGCGGCGGCCCCTGACCCGCCGAGTCGAATCCCCCGGGCAGACTGTGCGTAAGTTGATCACGAGCAAAGTCACGTCAGAATATACCATTGATGTGTGAGGGGATGAAAATTAGCTGGTGTAAATAGTTTGTAAATAAGGTCGATTTGAATTAGAATGCCAAGCTTCATCATTAAGTGTGGATATTTTATAACAGGAAAATGCAGTTTTGAAAAACAGGCCATGTTTAGACGGATTGTTTGGGATCATTAAGTGGACCGCTCCAGTTGTTTAGGCGGGCCAGATGTGGCCCGCGGGCCGCAGTTTGGAGACCCCTGCTTTAGAACATTGTGTCATCTCATCTGATCTAATTAACACTAATTAACACTAATTAACACTAATTAACACTAATTAACACTGGTATACGGCAGAGTCGTCTGCATACATTGTGATGTTGATGATCTGTTACGTCAGCGCGTCGACTTGAATAGAAACTTTTCATAATAAACACATTCATGCAGAGAAGATTCACAAAGACCGACACCCCTCCGACAAAACAAGCCCAGACACTAAATGTTTTAAATGTGGCGACCCGCGACCTCCAGGAGCCACATCGCAGCAACGCTCTCATATTAATGACGCGGCGAGTGGGACCAGACTCTGAGAAAGCTTTGTGATAACCGGTTACACACCACACACACACACACACACACACACACACACACACACACACACACATATCCATTCACTTTGACCCCTGTGTGTTACTGTAAAAGGTACTGAAAACCGATATGCCCTGCACACAGGATAAGCAAAAGCCAAATGAGTTTTTCATTGTTACTGTCAGTGTGCAGTGGCTGCTTTGTGTGCTTACTGATATTATAAGTTGTGTGCACCGTCGGATACAAAATAACTATTTTTAAAAGAGTGTGAACAGTTTAGCAAAATGTGCTTATGCAACAGTACAAAAACATGCTTTTGCAAGTGATCTACTGTGTTTTGCTATTTGGGTGAAAGGTTTTGCGATTTGTGTGTAGAGTTTTGCAAAAAAAGCCAAAAGTTTCAAAAATTGCGTCTTAGCTATCAGAAAAAACTGTAAACTCAGAGTACAAGGAGGGTGACACAGTGCGACACCTACTGGCCGTTATTTGTAACTGTCCCTCTGATCACCAGACAGGCAGAACCTTTATTATGATGGTTACAGTGCACATATAACTAATACAGCACACTAGCCAATCATTAAGAAGGCAGCATTTAAACAGAAATGTATTTTTTTGTTTTTTTATTCATTGTGGGCGAGACTGGAGCTGGAGCTCTTTAAACCATCGGTGACTTCTGCCCTGTTTGGAGTCACCTACTTCTGTGCTGCAAATACTACGAAAAAGAGATTTTATAACAGAAATGTATTTTTTTGTTTGTTTGTTTATTTTTTTAGGATTTATAACCGAACCCGTGCAGAACCATGGGACCCGTGGGTAGTACAGTGTGCTCAACTTGTTTTTTTTGTTGCCCCTTTTTTTTCTTTTGAATGTATAATTCAAAAGTGGAGAAACCGAAGCACTCGGAGGAAACCACAGCAACACCGTGAACGCTGCAAACAGCAAAGAGGACAAGGTCCAGAACTGAACCCTGACCTCATCGCTGGGAAGGCACAGTGACGACTAAAGAGTCTGCAGATCTTTGGGGCCTGTTGTTGTGAGTCATGTCCAGGTTGGTTGTTTTGATGTTACTTTGATGGGGTTTTTTTTTTAGTGGAGAAACCGAAGCACTCGGAGAAAACCACAGCAACATCATGATGTCACGTTGTTTTGATGTTGTTGTTTTTTAGTGGAGAAACCGAAGCACTCGGAGAAAACCACAGCAACACTGTGACCTTACAGTTACAGGAGCCAAAGTGTTGAACACGAAGGCGGACTTGCAACTGTTTTTTTACTGTTTGAATGGCTTGGTCACTGTTTTGAAAAGTGAGGTGAAGAACCTCTTAATGCCGGCCTTTTTGGGCTTTTTCAGCTGTGTTTGCATAGTCTCGATAAGAACCCCGTAAACAAGTGAGTCCTTTGACAGCAGGCCGAGCGCCAACACGCTTTTGCTGGAATTCAAAGCTGCACACAGATCCTTGTGCACAGCTCTGGCGGTCTTCTCTATCTGGTGTCCTGTTGGCTGGATAGATTTAAAGTCTACACCGCCTGTGCACAGCATGTCTTTCAGAGTTAAAATGATCTCCTTCTTTTCATCATAAGACACTGAAACCGGTGCCTTCTTCAGGCACTGTTCTACCACCGCCGCCGTGATCTTCACATAAAACAGTTCTGCAGGTTCAGTTGTCTCACTTCTGTCACTGAGAGCTGACTCATCAGTGACTCTGGGTGTTGCAGACTCAAACTTGGGTGATAAGTTTTCATCTTCTTCATCAGCGACGGATGTCACAGGTGTGACCGAGTTACCTTCATCGCTCACAATTGGCTCATCGTTTATGGACGGTGATCTTAGCTCAGGTACAGGTGTGGTAGAGACGTCTTCATCACCACTGACACCTGACTCAGCAGGGGAGGAAGGTGCTGCTGACACCACAGGTGTCACGATGTCCTCTGGGAGCTCTGGCAGATCCAGCGCTCCCCGAATCTTCCTCAGACTATCGTCCACGCTGTTGTTCTTCTTTGTCAGTTTCTGTCTCTGCTGGTTGAGCCAGTTCCGCATCGTCTTCATGAACTTGTCAACCTCATTTTCTATCGTGACATAATTTACCTTCCTGGCTCCAGGGCCTCCTTGAATATTCTCAAATATGATGTGCCCCAGCTGCTGAGAATGCTCTTCATGTTGGCCGTTGTTGATGCAGGTGGCCATGGTTTCGTAGGTGCACTCGTCAGGGTTCTCTGGGATCATGTCCTCCAACACTTTGTCTGCTGCTGGAATTAGGACATCCAGTGATGCCTTCCTGCAGTTCAGTTGTGTCCTCAGCTTCACGATGAAGCTGGCGATGGCCTCCTTGGCAAATTTGCGGGCAAAAAGGGTTTTGATCTTGTTTGCCACGACGTTCCAGCAGTTTGTCCTGCTGGACTGGGCCTCTGGTCTTGGTGTGCCATCATTGTTCAGTCCAAACTCCTCTCTGTTGCTCCAAATGTAGTGAGCAATTTCACTCGATGCGTTATCCGTGTCTTCATCAATGCTGCTGACAATCTGCAGACGTTCCTCTTCTGAAATGTCAGCATTAGATTTGACTTCAGAGTCACTCACATGTTCCAGTAGGATCTGTTTTACAGCTTCGGTGGTCGTATCAATGAAGCTTCCTACTGAACAGCCTTCTGGTCCTATCACAAAGACTGGAGTCTCCTCCCGCTCTGCAGGACTTTCAGCTGCAGCTGCCGTATCTGGACTCCTTGAAACAGTCTCATGTGACGTCTTTGCTTTGCAGCTTTTAAGCATGCTGCCCCCAGGTGTCGCCATCATCATGGAGTTGACCCTCTCTGTAATCTTCTTGGTCATCAGGTCCGTCAGTCTTTTTGCATTTTCTCTGGGCACTGAGCTGCCAGTCAGGATCTTCAAAGCGTCACTGGGGGAGTCCCCCACGTACAGCTGGATTTCCTCCTCAGAAATCATTTCTGGTGCGAAGCGATTTCGCATCAATACATCAAAAATGACTTTAGACCCTCTATTAACCGTGTTCACGCATGCGTCTTAGGGCAGCTTTGGTTTTGTCATCTACCGAGTGAATGTTGTCTTTACCCCACTGTGTGGCCATCAGCTGGTCCAGGACCAAGTCCACAAGTGGGCGAAAGGTTTCTGCTGTGGCCTGTGGAGGCTGCTGATCCATCCTATCGTTATTTCCTGAAGCCATAGTGTCAGTTTGTGGTCGCTGTGGACTCCTCAATGTATCGTGGAAGTTTTCTGAAAAATACCAACGAAAGTGAAACAGCAGAAATGTATTTTTTTGTTTTTTTATTCATTGAGAGCGAGAGTGGAGCTGGAGCTCTTTCATACCATCGGTGACTTCTGCCCTGTTTGGAGTCACCTACTTCTGTGCTGCAAATACTACGAAAAAAGAGATTTTATAACAGAAATGTATTTTTTTGTTTGTTTGTTTATTTTTTTAGGATTTATAACCGAACCCGTGCAGAACCATGGGACCCGTGGGTAGTACAGTGTGCTCAACTTGTTTTTTTGGTGTTGCCTCTTTTTTTTCTTTTGAATGTATAATTCAAAAGTGGAGAAACCGAAGCACTCGGAGGAAACCACAGCAACACCGTGAACGCTGCAAACAGCAAAGAGGACAAGGTCCAGAACTGAACCCTGACCTCATCGCTGGGAAGGCACAGTGACGACTAAAGAGTCTGCAGATCTTTGGGGCCTGTTGTTGTGAGTCATGTCCAGGTTGGTTGTTTTGATGTTATTTTGATGGGGGGGGTTTTTTAGTGGAGAAACCGAAGCACTCGGAGAAAACCACAGCAACATCATGATGTCACATTGTTTTGATGTTGGTTTTTTTTTAGTGGAGAAACCGAAGCACTCGGAGAAAACCACAGCAACACCGTGACCTTACAGTTAGGACCAAAGTGTTGAACACGAAGGCGGACTTGTAACTGTTTTTTTACTGTTTGAATGGCTTGGTCACTGTGTTGAAAAGTGAGGTGAAGAACCTCTTAATGCCGGCCTTTTTGGGCTTTTTCAGCTGTCTTTGCATAGTCTCGATAAGAACCTCGTAAACAAGTGAGTCCTTTGACAGCAGTCCGAGCGCCACCACGCTTTTGCTGGAATTCAAGGCTGCACACAGATCCTTGTGCACAGCTCTGGCGGTCTTCTCTATCTGGTGTTCTGTTGGCTGGATAGATTTAAAGTCTACACCGCCTGTGCACAGCATGTCTCTCAGAGTTAAAATGATCTCCTTCTTTTCATCATAAGACACTGAAACCGGTGCCTTCTTCAGGCACTGTTCTACCACCCCGCCGTGATCTTCACATAAAACAGTTCTGCAGGTTCAGTTGTCTCACTTCTGTCACTGAGAGCTGACTCATCAGTGACTCTGGTGTTGCAGACTCAAACTTGGGTGATAAGTTTTCATCTTCTTCATCAGCGACGGATGTCACAGGTGTGACCGAGTTACCTTCATCGCTCACAATTGGCTCATCGGTTATGGACGGTGATCTTAGCTCAGGTACAGGTGTGGTAGAGACGTCTTCATCACCACTGACACCTGACTCAGCAGGGGAGGAAGGTGCTGCTGACACCACAGGTGTCACGATGTCCTCTGGGAGCTCTGGCAGATCCAGCGCTCCCCGAATCTTCCTCAGAATATCGTCCACGCTGTTGTTCTTCTTTGTCAGTTTCTGTCTCTGCTGGTTGAGCCAGTTCCGCATCGTCTTCATGAACTTGTCAACCTCATTTTCTATCGTGACATAATTTACCTTCCTGGCTCCAGGGCCTCCTTGAATATTCTCAAATATGATGTGCCCCAGCTGCTGAGAATGCTCTTCATGTTGGCCGTTGTTGATGCAGGTGGCCATGGTTTCGTAGGTGCACTCATCAGGGTTCTCTGGGATCATGTCCTCCAACACTTTGTCTGCTGCTGGAATCAGGACATCCAGTGATGCCTTCCTGCAGTTCAGGTTTGTCCTCAGCTTCACGATGAAGCTGGCGATGGCCTCCTTGGCAAATTTGCGGGCAAAAAGGGTTTTGATCTTGTTTGCCACGACGTTCCAGCAGTTTGTCCTGCTGGACTGGGCCTCTGCTCTTGGTGTGCCATCATTGTTCAGTCCAAACTCCTCTCTGTTGCTCCAAATGTAGTGAGCAATTTCACTCGATGCGTTATCCGTGTCTTCATCAATGCTGCTGACAATCTGCAGACGTTCCTCTTCTGAAATGTCAGCATTAGATTTGACTTCAGAGTCACTCACATGTTCCAGTAGGATCTGTTTTACAGCTTCGGTGGTCGTATCAATGAAGCTTCCTACTGAACAGTCTTCTGGACCTATCACAAAGACTGGAGTCTCCTCCCGCTCTGCAGGACTTTCAGCTGCAGCTGCCGTATCTGGACTCCTTGAAACAGTCTCACGTGACGTCTTTGCTTTGCAGCTTTTAAGCATGCTGCCCCCAGGTGTCGCCATCATCATGGAGTTGACCCTCTCTGTAATCTTCTTGGTCATCAGGTCCGTCAGTCTTTTTGCATTTTCTCTGGGCACTGAGCTGCCAGTCAGGATCTTCAAAGCGTCACTGGGGGAGTCCCCCACGTACAGCCGGACTTCCTCCTCAGAAATCATTTCTGGTGCGAAGCGATTTCGCATCAATACATCAAAAATGACTTTAGACCCTCTATTAACCGTGTTCACGCATGCGTCTGTTAGGGCAGCTTTGGTTTTGTCATCTACCGAGTGAATGTTGTCTTTACCCCACTGTGTGGCCATCAGCTGGTCCAGGACCAAGTCCACAAGTGGGCGAAAGGTTTCTGCTGTGGCCTGTGGAGGCTGCTGATCCATCCTATCGTTATTTCCTGAAGCCATAGTGTCAGTTTGTGGTCGCTGTGGACTCCTCAATGTATCGTGGAAGTTTTCTGAAAAATACCAACAAAGTGAAACCTCCTGGATTCCTGTCCTATTTATACCCTGAGCCTTTACAGTTTTTTCTGATGGCTTAAACACTTACATGGATTCTTATAGCACAATTTCTAAAACTATTAATATGTATCACAAAACCCTTCACCGAGTTTGCAAAACTGAAAGCACAAACATTGCTTTGCACTTAGTTTGCAATTTCGTAACACACACTTTGTATATGTGTAAATACAATTCACTGCACAGGACTCGTTTTGCAAAACTGTAAACACAGCTTCACTGCTTTACACTCAATTTCCAGATAATCTACACACGCCTATCAAAACTATACATATTTATGGCTATTTTTTACACAATTCTGCCAACTGTCAGGCCACACTTTCACATGTGAAAACTATTATTTATAATTACTTCACTTTGCATGCGGAGACATTGACCAGGTGTCATGTCAGGTCTGGATACGACACTCCAGGAGATATTTTCCCCGTTGCCTAGCAATGGAAGACATTGCATGTGATGTGGACGAGATTTTGTGGCCAGACCCAGTAAGAAGACAAGACAGATTTTTTTCCCTCAATGATTGTCATTTTATGTTTAGTTTTTTTGTGCCTTGACCTGAAAAACACACTTTATGTTTACGTATTTGGATGTGTGTAAATAAATATCCATTCACTTTGACCCCTGTGTGTTACTGTAAAAGGTACTGAAAACCGATATGCCCTGCACACAGGATGAGCAAAAGCCAAATGAGTTTTTCATTGTTACTGTCAGTGTGCAGTGGCTGCTTTGTGTGCTTACTGATATTATGAGTTGTGTGCACCGTCGGATACAAAAATAACTATTTTTAAAAGAGTGTGAACAGTTTAGCAAAATGTGCTTATGCAACAGTACAAAAACATGCTTTTGCAAGTGATCTACTGTGTTTTGCTATTTGGGTGAAAGGTTTTGCGATTTGTGTGTAGAGTTTTGCAAAAAAAGCCAAAAGTTTCAAAAATTGCGTCTTAGCTATCAGAAAAAACTGTAAACTCAGAGTACAAGGAGGGTGACACAGTGCGACACCTACTGGCCGTTATTTGTAACTGTCCCTCTGATCACCAGACAGGCAGAACCTTTATTATGATGGTTACAGTGCACATATAACTAATACAGCACACTAGCCAATCATTAAGAAGGCAGCATTTAAACAGAAATGTATTTTTTTGTTTTTTTATTCATTGAGAGCGAGACTGGAGCTGGAGCTCTTTATACCATCGGTGACTTCTGCCCTGTTTGGAGTCACCTACTTCTGTGCTGCAAATACTACGAAAAAAGAGATTTTATAACAGAAATGTATTTTTTTGTTTGTTTGTTTATTTTTTTTAGGATTTATAACCGAACCCGTGCAGAACCATGGGACCCGTGGGTAGTACAGTGTGCTCAACTTGTTTTTTTGGTGTTGCCCCCTTTTTTTTCTTTGAATGTATAATTCAAAAGTGGAGAAACCGAAGCACTCGGAGGAAACCACAGCAACACCGTGAACGCTGCAAACAGCAAAGAGGACAAGGTCCAGAACTGAACCCTGACCTCATCGCTGGGAAGGCACAGTGACGACTAAAGAGTCTGCAGATCTTTGGGGCCTGTTGTTGTGAGTCATGTCCAGGTTGGTTGTTTTGATGTTACTTTGATGTTTTTTTTTTTTTGTGGAGAAACCGAAGCACTCGGAGAAAACCACAGCAACATCATGATGTCACGTTGTTTTGATGTTGGTTTTTTTTTAGTGGAGAAACCGAAGCACTCGGAGAAAACCACAGCAACACCGTGACCTTACAGTTACAGGAGCCAAAGTGTTGAACACGAAGGCGGACTTGCATCTGTTTTTTTACTGTTTGATAGCTTGGTCACTGTGTTGAAAAGTGAGGTGAAGAACCTCTTAATGCCGGCCTTTTTGGGCTTTTTCAGCTGTCTTTGCATAGTCTCGATAACAACCTCGTAAACAAGTGAGTCCTTTGACAGCAGGCCGAGCGCCACCACGCTTTTGCTGGAATTCAAGGCTGCACACAGATCCTTGTGCACAGCTCTGGCGTCTTCTCTATCTGGTGTCCTGTTGGCTGGATAGATTTAAAGTCTACACCGCCTGTGCACAGCATGTCTCTCAGAGTTAAAATGATCTCCTTCTTTTCATCATAAGACACTGAAACCGGTGCCTTCTTCAGGCACTGTTCTACCACCGCCGCCGTGATCTTCACATAAAACAGTTCTGCAGGTTCAGTTGTCTCACTTTGTCACTGAGAGCTGACTCATCAGTGACTCTGGGTGTTGCGGACTCAAACTTGGGTGATAAGTTTTCATCTTCTTCATCAGCGACGGATGTCACAGGTGTGACCGAGTTACCTTCATCGCTCACAATTGGCTCATCGTTTATGGACGGTGATCTTAGCTCAGGTACAGGTGTGGTAGAGACGTCTTCATCACCACTGACACCTGACTCAGCAGGGGAGGAAGGTGCTGCTGACACCACAGGTGTCACGATGTCCTCTGGGAGCTCTGGCAGATCCAGCGCTCCCCGAATCTTCCTCAGACTATCGTCCACGCTGTTGTTCTTCTTTGTCAGTTTCTGTCTCTGCTGGTTGAGCCAGTTCCGCATCGTCTTCATGAACTTGTCAACCTCATTTTCTATCGTGACATAATTTACCTTCCTGGCTCCAGGGCCTCCTTGAATATTCTCAAATATGATGTGCCCCAGCTGCTGAGAATGCTCTTCATGTTGGCCGTTGTTGATGCAGGTGGCCATGGTTTCGTAGGTGCACTCGTCAGGGTTCTCTGGGATCATGTCCTCCAACACTTTGTCTGCTGCTGGAATCAGGACATCCAGTGATGCCTTCCTGCAGTTCAGTTGTGTCCTCAGCTTCACGATGAAGCTGGCGATGGCCTCCTTGGCAAATTTGCGGGCAAAAAGGGTTTTGATCTTGTTTGCCACGACGTTCCAGCAGTTTGTCCTGCTGGACTGGGCCTCTGGTCTTGGTGTGCCATCATTGTTCAGTCCAAACTCCTCTCTGTTGCTCCAAATGTAGTGAGCAATTTCACTCGATGCGTTATCCGTGTCTTCATCAATGCTGCTGACAATCTGCAGACGTTCCTCTTCTGAAATGTCAGCATTAGATTTGACTTCAGAGTCACTCACATGTTCCAGTAGGATCTGTTTTACAGCTTCGGTGGTCGTATCAATGAAGCTTCCTACTGAACAGTCTTCTGGTCCTATCACAAAGACTGGAGTCTCCTCCCGCTCTGCAGGACTTTCAGCTGCAGCTGCCGTATCTGGACTCCTTGAAACAGTCTCACGTGACGTCTTTGCTTTGCAGCTTTTAAGCATGCTGCCCCCAGGTGTCGCCATCATCATGGAGTTGACCTTCTCTGTAATCTTCTTGGTCATCAGGTCCGTCAGTCTTTTTGCATTTTCTCTGGGCACTGAGCTGCCAGTCAGGATCTTCAAAGCGTCACTGGGGGAGTCCCCCACGTACAGCCGGACTTCCTCCTCAGAAATCATTTCTGGTGCGAAGCGATTTAGCATCAATACATCAAAAATGACTTTAGACCCTCTATTAACCGTGTTCACGCATGCGACTGTTAGGGCAGCTTTGGTTTTGT
>CM014091.1:33282346-33297996 GCA_004119915.2 Collichthys lucidus
AACGGAGGTGTGTATGTGTGTGTCAGTGTGTGTGTGTGTGTGTGTGTGTGTGTGTGTGTGTGTGTGGGTTCATGGGGTCTTGGTGACAGACGCCATCTTGGAGCCCTGCAGCTGGATTCAGGTTTCTTCGTCTGTCGTTTCTCTGATGAACTGAAAGTTTCAGTTTGACCTTTAACCCATAAAACGCTGCAAATTCCTGCGTGTCAGCGGCAGTGAACGTCTCGCTCCGTCCCGGCTCAGAGTGACTTCTCGTATAACACAGGAGGTGTCAGGAGTTTAAGACGTGCTGACAGACGGAGGGATGTGACGGCAGTCTGTCCCGTAACAAGACGGTCACAGGGTCGATTCCTCTGATTATTTATCCAGCTGACTCATGCTCTTTTACTCTCTCGAAGACGACTCGGGATTTTATTTCAGACCAATCGGCTGCGGGTATATCACGAATTGAGATTAATTTTAGAGTTTAGTATACAGTTAAAAAATAAAACGCTGAGTCATCGTCCTTGTCCAAACTGGACGACACTGAGTCACGCACACACCTGACTCAGCACGCCGTCTCATGGAGCCCAAAACAAGCCTGACGAAGTAAAGCTGAACATACAGCCTGGAGCCAGACCTCCGTCACCTCCAGCACCTCCTGCGGGGCGCCTCCTCCTCCTTCCTCCTCCTCCCCCTCACCACCCTTTCTTCTCATCCTCCTCTTTTCTTGTCTTTTTTTGCTAACTTGCAGCCGTTACCATAGTAACTCCACGGTGTCCTGCTTCCTGTTTGGTGCTGAAGAGAGCGCACCGACCTCCTTCTCATCATCCCCCCGTCGCTCCTTTCTTCTTCTTCTTCTTCTCCTAACAAACACAATCTGCTTCAGATTCCACCACCCACTGCTGCCTCCACCCCTCCTGCCACACACACACACACACACACACACACACAACACACACACACACACACACACACGTGATGTCTGGAGGTCGCGGTAGTCGAGGTCAGAGGTCGCCATTCAAAGGAGCGTGAGGCAGCTTTGATCACACACGTGAGTGTTTGTGAAGATGGAGGTGATTTGAAACTCTTCATGTTCTCGTTAACGTTAAAACAACGTTCTGTAACTTTACTCTGATGAATAAATGTCGATGCCTCAACTCTCTGTGATTTACAGAGTTTATGATGGACAGTGAAGTGAACTGCTGACAGCTGTAGCTGCTGTTAGCTCATGTTAGCTCAGTCTGTTAGCTGCTGTTAGCTCATGTTAGCTCAGTCTGTTAGGTGCTGTTAGCTCATGTTAGCTCAGTCTGTTAGCTGCTGTTAGCTCATGTTAGCCCAGTCTGTTAGCTGCTGTTAGCTCAGTCTGTTAGCTGCGGCTTGTACCACAGCCGTTTTGGGCCAGGAAGAAGAAGAAGAGGTTTACAGGTGAATGCTGAAGGGGTGTGGAGCCAGCGTTGTGCCAGAACAGGAGCTGAGCAATGTAACCAGGCTCAGCAGCTTCTATGGACATGATGGCAGAGGAGCAGAGAGTGAAGAGGACGCTGACGGAGGAAGCTAAGAAGAGGAAAGGAGAGAGTGAGCGAGCAAGAAGCCGCCGGACAAGAGTAAATGTGGGACTGACTTTTAGTGGTTGGTGAGAGCTTGGTGAAATAAAAGGCTGAAAGACAGACGCCGAGCTGGACTGACTGCTGCTGGACTAGTCTCTGATATCAGCTGCTGGACTAGTCTCTGATATCAGCTGCTGGACTAGTCTCTGATATTAGCTGCTGCTGGACTAGTCTCTGATATCAGCTGCTGCTGGACTAGTCTCTGATATCAGCCGCTGCTGGACTAGTCTCTGATATCAGCTGCTGCTGGACTAGTCTCTGATATCAGCCGCTGCTGGACTAGTCACTGATATCAGCCGCTGCTGGTTCTGGTTCTGGTTCTGGGCTGACTGCTGCTGAACTAGTCAGTCTGTTGTTGCTGGAATAATCTGACAGAATAATTTTCTTCTCTCTGAAACAATCTGAGCAAATAAGACCGACTGGAGTGTGAGCCTGTGTGTCCGGTGCCTTATCTTGCCGGCTGTGGAGCCCCGTGATACATTCCACCAGCTCTGAACACACCGCCAGCTGGCAAACACACACACACACACACACACACACACACACACACACACACACACACACACACACCATTTATGGTAGCCTCACACAACCCTGCTTTTGGCCCTCACATATCTGAGGATACACCCGAGGCATCCGTCAGAATGAGGGCAGAGGAGAAGAAGAAGAAGAAGACGAAGAAGAAGAAGAAGAAGAAGAAGAAGAAGAAGAACAACAACAACAACACAACAACAACAACAAAATTTAAGAAAGAATGTGAAAATGAAACTGACACAGGAAGTGCAGCTTCACTGCGACTCCTCAACACTCGGACGGAGGGCGGAGCAGAGCAGCAGGACTCGTGGCCTCTAATGAGGAAATGTTATCAGAGACAGACTAATTATTTCCTCCGCTTCGTTAAGACGCAGCGCTAATCCTGTTAGCATGGAGGAAGAGGAGGGTGGTGGAAATGAAAGGAAAGGACGACAGGATGATGAAGACTTTTAACTCTTCATCTTCTTCATGGAGACAGACTGGGTGGAGAGGTGAAGGTGACGGAGGTTTGTTAATTAGACGATGAGATATCTCATCAAATAAAGACAGAACATATAGACTGTCTAAAACCTGGACGTAGTCTCCGTGACGTCCCCGCAGACTGTCTAAAACCTGGACGTAGTCTCTGTGACGTCCCCGCAGACTGTCTAAAACCTGGACGTAGTCTCCGTGACGTCCCCGCAGACTGTCTAAAACCTGGACGTAGTCTCTGTGACGTCCTACAGACTGTCTAAAACCTGGACGTAGTCTCTGAGACGTTCCCGCAGACTGTCTAAAACCTGGACGTAGTCTCCGTGACGTCCCCGCAGACTGTCTAAAACCTGGACGTAGTCTCTGTGACGTCCTACAGACTGTCTAAAACCTGGACATAGTCTCTGTGACGTCCTACAGACTGTCTAAAACCTGGACATAGTCTCTGTGACGTCCTACAGACTGTCTAAAACCTGGACATAGTCTCTGTGACGTCCCCGCAGACTGTCTAAAACCTGGACGTAGTCTCTGTGACGTCCCCGCAGACTGTCTAAAACCTGGACGTAGTCTCTGTGACGTCCCCGCAGACGTCTAAAACCTGGACGTAGTCTCTGTGACGTCCCCGCAGACTGTCCAAAACCTGGACGTAGTCTCTGTGACGTCCACGCAGACTGTCTAAAACCTGGACGTAGTCTCTGTGACGTCCTTGCAGACTGTCTAAAACCTGGACGTAGTCTCTGTGACGTCCCCGCAGACTGTCTAAAACCTGGACGTAGTCTCTGTGACGTCCCCGCAGACTGTCTAAAACCTGGACGTAGTCTCTGTGACGTCCCCGTAGACTGTCTAAAACCTGGACGTAGTCTCTGTGTAGTCCCTGCAGACTGTCTAAAACCTGGACGTAGTCTCTGTGACGTCCCTGCAGACTGTCTGTTCGCCTCCACCTCTCTGGTGCTTTAGTCATGGTGGTGCTGGTCGGGGCCCTCGGCTGCTGAAGGGCCAATTAAGCCGACAACGAGGACTGACGAGCGGGACAAAGCGTCCATTCAGCAGCTCTGACAGGCTCGAGAGCGTCGCAGCTTTTGTCTGTCGGAGGGTTCGAAGGTGTCGCCCCCGCCGCCTGATGTGTGGGTGCGTTCGGGTGTGTTCGGGTGTCGTGGTTCTCTCTGAGGCGGGCGGAGAGCGCAGCCTTTGTGTGTGTTTGATTGACAGCGATTATGGGAGGGTTCATGGGAGCATGTGAGACACAGGAACACAGAAAACAAACACACACACTTTCTAATCCTTCGACACTCGAGCGAGCGAAGTCTCACTCTGTTGATTTGTCTGCTCCGTAATTAGAGATCTTCATTTGCACATGAAGTGATGCAGCGCCTCGCGCCTGACGTCTTTGTCTAACAGCGTTCACATGAACACTCGCTTCTTCCCTCCTGGTTCTGATTCTGTCGTTCACAAAATGTTTCTCTCATCGTGTTTCGTGACGTTCACAAACGTCTTCATGCTTTCAAACATCGAGCCTGAACTGAGCGACCTCTGCCAACAGGAGCTAAAAGAGATTTTTAATTAGCGACCCTGCTGAAAGACGCTTTGTCTTCATCTTGGTGTTGGCGACACAAACTGTGACACGTAGCTTCACACCTCTGTGTCTGTGAAGTGGAGACACAACCTGCAGTTCTTCTAACGTCCACCTGAGGCTGGCTCCAGCAGTGAGTCAGTCTCCATAAGTCCCCATGTTTCACAGCAGAAATAAACATGTTTACAGCCTGGTACAAAAAACAGTTTTGGTCTCTGTAGCTAATTTCCCCGTTCATGACAACTGTACTGAGGGTGAATTTATATACAACTCACCTGTTCACATTATATTAAGACTTAAAGACTCCTACTTTGTCAGTCATTGTAATTGTACAATATGTTTGTGTTGATTTGTTCTGTACACTGACATCTATTGCACGTCTGTCCGTCCTGGCAGAGGGATCCCTCCTCTGTGGATCTTCCTGAGGTTTCTTCCTTTTTTCCCTGTTAAAGTTTTTTGTGTCACTCTCTCCGAGGGTCTAAGGACAGAGGGAGTCACTCCCTGCACAGATTGTAAAGCCTCAGAGGAAAATGGACTTTGTGACTTTGGGCTGTACAAATAAAACCTGATCTGATTTGATTTGATTTAAAGTTATGCAGGATTAATCATCCGTTAATTTAATAATCAGATGAGCCTTTAAATCCAACCAGATGCCTCGTTATGGTAGATCTGCAGAGGGGCCCAGTGAGGAGCCCTGTGGAGCCCCAGGAGAGGACGCAGGTCTGCACAGATGGACTCAGTCCAGCAGATAAACAGGAAACAGGGTGACATGCAGTATTAGCTGCGAGCTTAGCATCACACAAACTAACCCTCGTCTGTCATCGTTCGTTAACATCGATGCTCTTTAACCGGGACTGTTGACTGCATCGCATTGCACACTTGCCCAGCTCCGGTTCTGGCGCGACACTGGCTCCACCTGTAAACCTCTTCTTCTTCTTCTTCTTCTTCTTCTTTTCTTCTTCTTCTTCTTCTTCTTCCCTGTGGTACTACCACTAACACTCTGGTGCTCGGATGTCGTGTTGACCTGTGACGCCTCACATCAGCTCTTTGTTCATTTTAAGTTTGTGGGATTTGAACCTTCACCCTCCGGCTCCGTCCACGTCGTCTCTCTCGGTGTGACGCTGTTTGGCTTTTGACCCCGGCGCTGGTTGATTGACAGGTAGCAGGGGCGGGGCTTCAGCTGCCCTCTGACCTATGGCAGAGCTCAGCGTGAGTCAGGCTGGATGAGTGACAGCTGTCAGAGCAGACGGACGAGGTTTTGATGTTTAATTGTGTTTCCATGACAACACTGTGTCTGATCTCACACACACACATGCGCACACACACACACACACTCACCTGATTGGCTGCTGACTAATTGTTCCGTTAATGGGAAGATCAAAGGCTCCGGCGGCGTAATTAGCAGAGAGCGAGTTAATGAGAAACAAGGCATGCTGGGAGAAAACTACATTTCCCATCAGTCTCTCTGTTTCCTTATACGGCAAACAAGAGGAGGCGACGAGGAGACAAAAGGAGGAGAGAAGAGAGAGGAGACAAGAGGAGGAGAGAGGAGACGAGGAGACAAGAGGAGGAGAGAGGAGACAAGAGGAGGAGAGAGGAGAGAGGAGACGAGGAGACAAGAGGAGGAGAGAGGAGACGAGGAGACAAGAGGAGGAGAGAGGAGACGAGGAGACAAGAGGAGGAGAGATGAGACGAGGAGACAAGAGGAGGAGAGAGGAGACGAGGAGACAAGAGGAGGAGAGGGGAGACGAGGAGACAAGAGGAGGAGAGAAGAGAGAGGAGACGAGGAGATAAGAGGAGGAGAGAGGAGACGAGGAGACAAGAGGAGGAGAGAGGAGACAAGAGGAGGAGAGAGGAGAGAGGAGACGAGGAGACAAGAGGAGGAGAGAGGAGACGAGGAGACAAGAGGAGGAGAGATGAGACGAGGAGACAAGAGGAGGAGAGAGGAGACGAGGAGACAAGAGGAGGAGAGGGGAGACGAGGAGACAAGAGGAGGAGAGAAGAGAGAGGAGACGAGGAGACAAGAGGAGGAGAGAGGAGACAAGAGGAGGAGAGAGGGGACGAGGAGACAAGAGGAGGAGAGAAGAGAGAGGAGACGAGGAGACAAGAGGAGGAGAGAAGAGAGAGGAGACGAGGAGACAAGAGGAGGAGAGAAGAGAGAGGAGACGAGGAGACAAGAGGAGGAGAGAGGAGACAAGAGGAGGAGAGAGAGACGAGGAGACATGAGGAGGAGAGAGGACGAGGAGACAAGAGGAGGAGAGAGGAGACAAGAGGAGGAGAGAGGAGACGAGGAGACAAGAGGAGGAGAGAAGAGGAGAACAGATAATTGAATAGAGATTAGGGGAGAGGAGGAAGTAGAAAATAAAGGACGAGAAGAATTTACAACGTTAGAGAAAAGGAGGAAATGATGAAAAGGGACGAGAAGGTTACTGTGTGTGTGTGTGTGTGTGTGTGTGGTGTGTGTGTGTGTGTGTGTGTGTGTGTGTGTGTGTGATGCAAGCCTGTCGGGCTCGGCTGTAATCGAGGCCGGATGGACATCAGCAAGTCTTCAGGCTGTGATGTTTAAAACACACACACACACACACACACACACACACACACACACACACACACGCACGCACACACACACACACACACACACACACACCCTGCAGTCTCTTCCTGTGTGTTTGCCTGTCGGCGTTCCTCTCTTCTCTGATTGGACGAGAGGCTTTACAACATTTAATGTTTCACCTCCTCCTCCTCACCTTGTCTCCTTGTCCTCATCTCCTTCTTCCTCTTTTCTGTCCTGAACCTTCTTTTCATGCATCCTCTCCTCTTCTCCTTCTCTTTTATCTTTCCGTCTGTGTCAAGGGAGGTGAAGGAGGAGGAGAAAGGAAAGAAGACAAAATGAGGAGATAGGAGAGGAGACAGAAGAGGAGACAGGGGGTGCAGGAGATGAAAGACACTAGAGAAGAAAACAAGGAGCAGAAAGGAGAGGAGGAGAAAACATCATGATGAAGAGGAGTGAAAAGAAGGAGGAGGAGAGACGAGGAGGCTAAAGAGGAGAAGGAGAGGAGAAACAGACTGAACAGAGATTAGGACAAGGAGATGAAGGAGGAGGTAAAGGAAGGAGGAAAGAAGGAGGACACGGGAAGTGAAGGAGAAGAAGAACTTTAAGTTTCTTTCCTTCATCTTTTCTTTCTTCAGCGACAAACAAATCACACACACACACACACACACACACACACACACACACACACACACACACACACACAGTGATGATGAGGATGAGTCAGGCGTTAACGTTGACTGTGTCTCTTTGATGTGAGTCATCTTCAGTCCAACAGGAACAGAGAGGAAGATCAACGGAGACGTAATGAGAGCGCCGCGACCACGTGAACAAAAAACGCTTCAACGTTTTCACAACAAAACAAACGGACGCTTCTACACGTTGTACGGACGCTCCTAAACGTTGTACGGACGCTCTAAACGTTGTACGGACGCTTCTAAACGTTGTACGGACGCTTCTAAACGTTGTACGGACGCTTCTAAACGTTGTACGGACGCTTCTAAACGTTGTACGGACGCTCTAAACGTTGTGCGGACGCTTCTAAACGTTGTACGGACGCTTCTAAACGTTGTGCGGACGCTTCTAACGTTGTGCGGACGCTCCTAAACGTTGTACGGACGCTTCTAAACGTTGTACGGACGCTTCTAAACGTTGTACGGACGCTTCTAAACGTTGTACGGACGCTTCTAAACGTTGTACGGACGCTCCTAAACGTTGTACGGACGCTTCTAAACGTTGTGCGGACGCTCCTAAACGTTGTACGGACGCTCCTAAACGTTGTACGGACGCTCCTAAACGTTGTACGGACGCTCCTAAACGTTGTACGGACGCTTCTAAACGTTGTACGGACGCTTCTAAACGTTGTACGGACGCCTAAACGTTGTGCGGACGCTTCTAAACGTTGTGCGGACGCTCCTAAACGTTGTGCGGACGCTCCTAAACGTTGTACGGACGCTTCTAAACGTTGTGCGGACGCTCCTAAACGTTGTGCGGACGCTCCTAAACGTTGTGCGGACGCTTCTAAACGTTGTACGGACGCTTCTAAACGTTGTGCGGACGCTTCTAAACGTTGTACGGACGCTTCTAAACGTTGCGGACGCTCCTAAACGTTGTACGGACGCTTCTAAACGTTGTACGGACGCTTCTAAACGTTGTGCGGACGCTCCTAAACGTTGTACGGACGCTTCTAAACGTTGTACGGACGCTTCTAAACGTTGTGCGGACGCTCCTAAACGTTGTACGGACGCTTCTAAACGTTGTACGGACGCTTCTAAACGTTGTACGGACGCTTCTAAACGTTGTGCGGACGCTCCTAAACGTTGTGCGGACGCTCCTAAACGTTGTACGGACGCTCCTAAACGTTGTACGGACGCTTCTAAACGTTGTACGGACGCTCCTAAACGTTGTACGGACGCTTCTAAACGTTGTACGGACGCTTCTAAACGTTGTACGGACGCTTCTAAACGTTGTGCGGACGCTTCTAAACGTTGTACGGACGCTTCTAAACGTTGTGCGGACGCTTCTAAACGTTGTACGGACGCTTCTAAACGTTGTGCGGACGCTTCTAAACGTTGTACGGACGCTACTAAACGTTGTACGGGCGCTTCTAAACGTTGTGCGGACGCTTCTAAACGTTGTGCGGACGCTCCTAAACGTTGTGCGGACGCTCCTAAACGTTGTACGGACGCTTCTAAACGTTGTGTGGGCGCTCCTAAACGTTGTACAGACGCTTCTAAACGTTGTGCGGACGCTCTAAACGTTGTACGGACGCTTCTAAACGTTGTACGGACGCTTCTAAACGTTGTGCGGACGCTACTAAACGTTGTGCGGACGCTCCTAAACGTTGTACGGACGCTTCTAAACGTTGTACGGACGCTACTAAACGTTGTACGGACGCTTCTAAACGTTGTACGGACGCTACTAAACGTTGTACGGACGCTTCTAAACGTTGTACGGACGCTTCTAAACGTTGTACGGACGCTACTAAACGTTGTACGGACGCTTCTAAACGTTGTACGGACGCTTCTAAACGTTGTACGGAGGCTTCTAAACGTTGTGCGGACGCTCCTAAACGTTGTACGGACGCTCCTAAACGTTGTACGGACGCTCCTAAACGTTGTACGGACGCTTCTAAACGTTGTGCGGACGCTTCTAAACGTTGTACGGACGCTTCTAAACGTTGTACGGACGCTTCTAAACGTTGTACGGACGCTCCTAAACGTTGTACGGACGCTTCTAAACGTTGTGCGGACGCTTCTAAACGTTGTACGGACGCTCCTAAACGTTGTACGGACGCTTCTAAACGTTGTGCGGACGCTTCTAAACGTTGTGCGGACGCTTCTAAACGTTGTGCGGACGCTCCTAAACGTTGTACGGACGCTTCTAAACGTTGTGCGGACGCTCCTAAACGTTGTACGGACGCTTCTAAACGTTGTGCGGACGCTTCTAAACGTTTTACGGACGCTCCTAAACGTTGTACGGACGCTTCTAAACGTTGTACGGACGCTTCTAAACGTTGTGCGGACGCTTCTAAACGTTGTACGGACGCTTCTAAACGTTGTGCGGACGCTTCTAAACGTTGTACGGACGCTCCTAAACGTTGTGCGGACGCTCTTAAACGTTGTGCGGACGCTCCTAAACGTTGTGCGGACGCTTCTAAACGTTGTGCGTTTACGCCGCCTCAGATGATGATGATGATGGTGATGATGATGTCACTGCGCGGGTCGCTGTAGCAGTTGTAGTGAAGAGGTGACACGTTGTCATGGAGACAAGATGGGAGGCAGATTGAAGATGACAGAGACTGTGATGAGAGCGAAGAGAGAACAGAGTTCACTTCCTCCTGGGACACCGCGCTGTGTGTGTGTGTGTGTGTGTGTGTGTGTGTGTGTTTGTGTGTGTGTATATGTGTGTGTGTGTATATGTGTGTGTGTGTGTGTGTAGTGTGTGTGTGTGTGTGTGTGTGTGTGTATGTGTGTGTATGTGTGTGTGTGTGTGTGTGTGTGTGTGCTGCAAGCTGCTCGACAGATGCTCTCATTAGTCAAACAGGCCGTCCACTGTGTGATCCTCATCAACCAACACACTTCAACGCAATTAACCCGACCTGCAGCAACACACAGCAACCTCTGTGAAGTCACAGAGACTACGTCCAGGTTTTAGACAGTCTGCAGGGACGTCACGGAGACTACGTCCAGGTTTTAGACAGTCTGCGGGGACGTCACGGAGACTACGTCCAGGTTTTAGACAGTCTGCGGGGACGTCACGGAGACTACGTCCAGGTTTTAGACAGTCTGCGGGGACGTCACGGAGACTACGTCCAGGTTTTAGACAGCCTGAGGGACGTCACGGAGACTACTACGTGAACTTCACGTCTGTCTGTGGTCGTCTCGTTAACGTCGTGGTGTTTCCGTCTCCACTTTGCAGCAGATCAGGTTCAGAGTCTCTTTGAGCTCTGCAGCTCTTCTTTTAGTTTAGCTGAACGCGTCCAGCGCCTACAATGGATTCATAATCATGTGAGGAGCCGAGCGACGTCACAAAGTAACTAAGTACTCTGCACGAAGCTGCCAGAGAGGCAGCATTAGAAGATTGGACCAAATTGGTTGAGTGTGTTGTTGTGTAGAGTGTGTGTTGTTGTGTAGAGTGTGTGTTGTTGTGTGGAGTGTGTGTTGTGTGGCGTGTGTGTTGTTGTGCGGAGTGTTGTTGTGTGGAGTGTGTGTTGTTGTGCGGAGTGTGTGTTGTTGTGCGGAGTGTGTGTTGTTGTGCGGCGTGTGTGTTGTTGTGTGGAGTGTGTGTTGTTGTGTGGAGTGTGTGTTGTTGTGCGGCGTGTGTGTTGTTGTGTGGAGTGTGTGTGTGTGTGGGTGTGTGTTGTTGTGTAGAGTGTGGTGTTGGTAGAGTGTGTGTTGTGTGCGGCGTGTGTGTTGTTGTGCGGAGTGTGTGTTGTTGTGCGGAGTGTGTGTTGTTGTGCGGAGTGTGTGTTGTTGTGTGGAGTGTGTGTTGTTGTGTGGAGTGTGTTCCTGGGTGAAAAGCTCAGTGTTTATTCACACAATGGAGCAAATCTGAGCCTTTGATCACCGGGCCGAGTCGCCAGATCTGCAGGGAAGAGAGAGTGTGTGTGTGTGTGTGTGTGTGTGTGTGTGGTGTGTGTGTATGTGTGTGTGTGTGTGTGCAGATAATCACCAGTGCATTAAAGTTTATCATGGAAAGAAAGTGGCTTAGTTCCATTCGGTTGAAAATACCCTTATTATTGTGGTGTGTGTGTTGAAGCTGTGGTGTGGTTTTATGTTTGGGCCCCTGTGTCTGTCAAGGACACCTGTGGGTCGTCAAGGACACCTGTGGGTCGTCAAGGACACCTGTGGGTCGTCAAGGACACCTGTGGGTCGTTAAGGACACCTGTGGGTCGTCAAGGACACCTGTGGGTCGTCAAGGACACCTGTGGCTCAGTAGCTGAGCAGTTGGAGGACATCAGAGGGAAAAGCAACAAAACTATTGTGAATAAATTCTGATCCAGTTTGAATAAAGTTCTGAAGGTTCTGTACAGTAATCAGTGAGGCCCGGACACAGATGTCCATGAAGAACACCTGAAAACACTGAAAACACTTTGTGTCAGTGTTGGACAGACGCTGGAGGACGGATGCAGGGGCGCAGATAGTGGGTAAGTGGGTGTGTCATGACACACCTGACACACCCACTTTTGAATAACCGTAGATCCGTCCCACCCACTTTTATGTAGCTTAACGTTTTTTTTGTTTTTTTGTTTTTTTTAAACTTTGTCTTCTTCAAATCTTCTGATTCAAGCATCACGAGGAAACCAAAATATGAATTAACATAATATTTGGTTTACGCCACGAGCGCCCGACAATAACCTCGCGATTTTTTCGATACCGTTCATTAAGACAGCAGAGCGGGCGCCCCCGTGGGCGGGGGGTTGACGAGGTAGAGGGGGAGCCGGACAGACTGATCAGGGCGCACGGCGCATTGGGGGCAGCTTCGTCCCCCCCAGTTTCTCAAACCTATCTGCGCGCCTGGACGGATGGACACAAACAAACATCAAGTTTGACTTCATGAGGACTTTCAAGCTCACAGACAGAAAAACCCTCCAGTGCCGTCACAAAATGAAAATCTGTAACGCTCTGCAGCCGCGCTGTACAAATGAAGACAATTTGCTGCAGTCGCACATCAGAGGAACACACACTGTGACCAATGCACACACACACACACACACACACACACACACACACACACATACACAGTGCAGCTTCCTTTGTTGATTATTCTCTCTCCAAATGATGGTGGCAGATAACGGATTTACACAAACACACTCACACACACACACACACACACACACACACACACACACATTGCAGTCACAGTGAGGAAATCCCATCACGAGTTGAAAGCTCAAACATCACAAACACACACACTCTCTGAGGGCTGACACACACAAACACAAAGAAACACACACACAGTTTCCCAGATGTGGAGCCAGTGGCTCCTCAGCTGCACTCCCTCGTGTCCCTGGAGGGGACTGTCAATCATTCAGGAGCTATTTACAGGCCCCGCCCACCTGGGGACCACCGTCTCCACCAGCTGAGGACAAGTGTTCGAACACCATCACATTACATTATAAATTTAAAAGCAACACGGTCTTAATAAAACACACAAATATCCGTCCGTGTAAAACACACGCGGTTTCAGACGTGCCCACGTGCTCGTCGCGCTACAGTCGTCGGTGTTGGAGTTCCTCCATCAATAATCAACGAAGCGCCGCATTAAACTTTCAGCGCTTTATTTTTTAATGGCTGACAAAAGTCCTCAGATATTCATAATTTAGATGACAGCCGCTGTTTCTCACATCACACTGGATTCTTCTTCCTTAATCGCGGTGACGACGCTCGATGAAACGTCCCACCACCTGCTAATGCCTTCCCCCGGAGTCCTCGCTACTACCCGACCAAAACCCCTTTAAAACTTCCCCCAAGACCTCTACTCAACCCCGACACTGCTACACACCGGCCCTGAACCTGATAAAACCTGACACAGTCATCGTCAAAAACAATTCCCAAAGACGTCTCTCGAACCTCAACACCTCCTCTACGAAACCGTCTAAGAACCAACTAAAACTTGCTCAAACCCCTTCAGTGCCTCCACAAACGTGTACCCCCACCTCTTCAAACTCACAGGAAACCTCAATAACCTCCTGAAGTCTCTCCCAAACCTTCCCTACCCCTCAAAACCTGCAGATATCCTAAAATAAACAGCATTCCTCCAAAACCTTTACAACCTGCCACATATCCCAGATATTCCCAAGAAACGCATCAAAACATCCTGATATCCTATAAATCTTATTCCAAAACCTTGATAGCACCACTACTATCACTTTTTAAAAGGTACCCAACCCTCCGTAACCTTCAAGACCTATCCAAAGTCTTCTGAAACCCTCAGCAAACCTGCTGACAACCTTTTATGTCCTCCAAAACATTCCCAGTTTTTCAACAAGGGTTTCTTTAACATCACTACTAACCCTAGTACACAGCAAGCACCTCAACTTTCAAAACCTATCCAAAGTCTTCGGGTTCTCCCCAAAACCTTTTCTTTGCCAGATTCCTTCAAAACCTTCCCAAACTCAACACCAAGGGTTCATCTGAACCGGTCTAAAACCAGCTCAAATGTGTCCACAAACCTTTTGAAATCTCTCCAAACCTACAAACCTCTTTTAAAACCCAAACATCCCATTCACATCTTTCTAAGACCATTTCTAAATCTAAAACCTCGACAACCCTCCAAAGCCGTTCTTAAACGATGGCGCAAAATGTTTCAGTACATTTCAAACTGGCCAAGAACCTTCTCGAAGACCCACGCAAAACATCTTCTGCACAGCTCCTGGTGTGTTTTCTGTCTTATTTGGTCTGGTCCTGTCCAGTTCAATCCCATCTTGTCCAAACTGTTCAAGACCCTATAAGAACCTCCTTAAAACTTACCAAAGACCCTCTCAAACATCTGGTCAGCTCTGATGTGGTCTGGTCTAAGTCTGTTCCTGTTCAGTTCAATCACGTCTTGTCTAAATTGTCCAGGGCTAGTTTAAGAACCTCCTTGAAACTTACCCAAGACCTTTGCAAAACATCTTCTCCACAACATTTTCTTTGGTTGGGTTTAGTCTGGTCTGTACTGGTCCAGTTCCATCTTATTTGGTCTGATCTGGTATAGGTCTGGTCCTGTCCAGTTCAATCCTATCTTGTTCAAGACCCTCTCAAACATCTCCTTCAGAGCTTTTTCTATGGTTTGGTTCAGTCTAGTCTAGTCTGGACTACTGAACTGGTCTTGCTTAGTCTGGTCTGTACTGGTCCAATCCCATCTTATTTGGTCTGTTGTAGTCTGGCTTGCTCTGGTTTTTGGAGATGTAGTCTGGTTTGGTCGTGGCTGGTCTTGTCCCCATCCTTCCTCTCTTTATTTTTCAGGTGATTTTAACAGATTTAAACTCGATTTTTTTCTCGTCTGGTTTCGTTTTCTTTCATCGGTTTTTAGCCGTCCTTTCATGTTTGCTCCCTTTCTTGTCGTCTTTTCATCTTCTGGTGTAACTCTTGCAGAACCAATCTGACCGTCTCACACACACACACACACACACACACACACACACACAACACACATCAAATATATTCCTCTGCTTGCTGAAACTCTCTTCTTGTGATTTTTCCACCCGGCTGCTCCTCCAAGCAGATTAAAACGAGTTATCAGTAAATCCTGTTCGACCCATCCGGTTGCCCCACTTCCCATGATGCCTTTTTCCATCTGGCCAATCAATTTGAGGGGAGATCGGTCAGAGGATTCAGCCGACTTTCTCCTCAGTGTTTGATTTTAGCCCCCGGTCTTGTTTGTGTCTCTGGTTTCCTTTTTGGCCATTTTTCCGTCTTTACTTCCCCTTCCCGTCTTTCTTTTCCTTCATTGTCATTGATCCGTTCTGCAGCCGTGTCAATAGACATCAGGCCTGTGGATCCACTGTTTGACTGCATGGATTGAACTCGGGGGACATCGAGGCTCCTGAACGTAGCCCCGGGGGCCCCGCAGGGCCCTGAATTCCCCTCCGTGGGAAACGGGGATCATCGCTGCCAGCCGGAGCGAAACACAGCGCTTAGTTTCAGCCTCAGTTCACTGAGAGCTGAACGGCGACGCCTGATGCAATCATGTCATCAGTTTGCTTTGTGGACACAGCGGCCATATTTAATTTATGTCGCTCTAAAGTCTCATCTGATCCCATTTTTTTGATCTCCAAAGCCTCCGTTTGTGCCGCTGCAGCAGCTGGACGTCAGTGTTAACACATTCTCACAGAAGCTCCAGACAAAGAAGCAACGCTAAGACAATATTTTAAGATCTAATATTTATGTGGTTGTGATTTTTAATAAACAGCAAACTGTTTATTCCAATAGTAACAAAGTAACGGTCTAAA
>CM014091.1:33298096-33300596 GCA_004119915.2 Collichthys lucidus
CTTCTTCGTGTCATCACCTCAAACCCTCTTCTTCTTTTATAAAATCAGATTGTCTTTCGAAGCCCGCTCGGCTGTGTGAAAGGCATGATGGGTAATGAGGGACGCTCAAACAATCACACACAGTTGTATTTCATAGTGACGCGCTGCCCTCGTGTGGCAGCAGGCGGTACTGCTTCGTCACTTCATGTTTTAATATCATTAATTCATATATATATATATATATATTATATATATATATATACACACACACATATTATATATATAATCTGTGTGTGTGTATATATATTATATATACATATATATGTGTGTATATACATATACATATGAAGTATGTGAAGTATGATAAGGTTGTCTGAGTGTTGTCTGAATGTTAGTTATTGGTTTGATTAATGGTTGTGTATTGATTACTGACGGTGGCTGATCAGGTTCAGTTTGTTTAGATAGATGACGAACGTTAATGTAACGTTAATGTAACGTTATATTGCTGTTAAAGGTCTCAGTGCTGTTATTCTCTATATCAGCACTCACTGAGCTTGTTGCTGTTATTAGAGAATAATCAACAGCAGAAGAAACATGTGATTTTTCATTTCAACGTGCAGTTGTCTCCGTCACAGGAAGATGGCGTCCGTACTCCCACAGCTCTGATTGGCTGAGTTGTTCTGACTGGCAGGAAAGGAGCCGTCAATGAGCGCGACGTCTGAGGGCAGCGACTGCGAGGTCTGGAGCCTGATGAGACTAAACAAACAAGATCGTGGACTTTGCAGCATCACGTTGTGAATGTGCTCAGCTTCTATATTCAGAGTTCAAACAGTCAGCAGTGTGAAGTTTCAGCAGTGAAGAGCTGCCAGCTTCCTAGAAGAGCGCAGACGCTCTGACAGAAATAGCCTCACACGAGGCCCGCTGCGTGGGGACGGGTCGATGGCGGCTGGCGCTCGGTCACTGTTTGCTCTGTTTGACCCGAGTCCCTGCAGAGGCAGCGCCAGCGTCACTGATGCCCGCATCTCACCTGTTAAACATCAGACTCCAGGTGTGCTAACAGTCCTCTCTCCTTTTCTCTTCTCTGCTTCCTCCGTCCTCTTCGCTCTCTTCTCCTCTGCCATCATGTTCTCAGAGGCTGCTGAGCCCGGTGACCCAGCTTCCGGTTCTGGTTCTGCTCCCTGTCAGCATTGACACAACACACAACACTAACACTCCCCCGAGTCCTCCGGCTAACAAACTGAGCTAACATGAGCTAACAGCAACTAACAAACAGAGCTAACATGAGCTAACAGCAGCTAACAGACTGAGCTAACATGAGCTAACAGTAACTAACAAACTGAGCTAACAGCAGCTAACAGACTGAGCTAACATGAGCTAACGACAGCTAACAAACTGAGCTAACATGAGCTAACAGCAGCTAACAAACAGAGCTAACATGAGCTAACAGCAGCTAACAGACTGAGCTAACATGAGCTAACGACAGCTAACAAACAGAGCTAACATGAGCTAACAGCAGCTAACAAACAGAGCTAACATGAGCTAGCGACAGCTAACAAACAGAGCTAATATGAGCTAACAGCAGCTAACAAACAGAGCTAACATTAGCTAGCGACAGCTAACAAACAGAGCTAACATGAGCTAACAGCAGCTAACAGACTGAGCTAACATGAGCTAACGACAGCTAACAAGCTAACATAAGCTAACAGCAGCTAACAAACAGAGCTAATATTAGCTAGCGACAGCTAACAAACAGAGCTAACATGAGCTAACAGCAGCTAACAAACTGAGCTAACATAAGCTAACAGCAGCTAACAAACAGAGCTAACATGAGCTAACAGCAGCTAACAGACTGAGCTAACATAAGCTAACAGCAGCTAACAAACAGAGCTAACATGAGCTAGCGACAGCTAACAAACAGAGCTAACATTAGCTAACAAACAGAGCTAACATTAGCTAGCGACAGCTAACAAACAGAGCTAACATGAGCTAGCGACAGCTAACAAACTGAGCTAACATTAGCTAGCGACAGCTAACAAACAGAGCTAACATGAGCTAGCGACAGCTAACAAACTGAGCTAACATTAGCTAACAGCAGCTAACAAACAGAGCTAACATGAGTTAGCGACAGCTAACAAACAGAGCTAACATGAGCTAACAGCAGCTAAAAACAGAGCTAACATGAGCTTGTGACAGCTAACAAACTGAGCTAACATTAGCTAACAGCAGCTAACAAACTGAGCTAACATTAGCTAACAGCAGCTAACAAACAGAGCTAACATGAGCTAGCGGCAGCTAACAAACTGAGCTAACAGCAGCTAACATGAGCTAACAGCAGCTAACATGAGCTAACAGCGTTGCGTCCTTCTCAAAGTTACATAGTGTAATAACAGACGTACGAATGACAGAGACACCGTTCACCTGACCACACGTCAGTTTATCGCAGTAATCGTTCTAAAATGTTGCGTTGCTGTTATTCAAAGTGTGAACGCAGCTCGCTGACCTACTTAAACCAGCTCAGAGT
>CM014091.1:33303096-33330935 GCA_004119915.2 Collichthys lucidus
TAATCTCGGTGCGGTGTGTTCAAACATGGCCGACCATTTAAGTGTAGATAACAACAGAAAGTGAAGGAGAGGAACAGCTCAGCAGAACACACTGTACCTGCTGAGTGTGTGTGTGTGTGTGTGTGTGTGTGTGTGTGTGTGGTGTGTGTGTGTGTGTGTGATCAGTGTAGTTCATTATTATGTAACTGCACACACTGTCATAAAATGTCAGAATTCATTAATGTTGAAGAGTTTGAGTAGAGGCGTGTTTGTAGCTCAGGTGTTTTGGTTGAAGAGTTTACAGGAGCTGGGCAAGTGAGTAATGTAACCAGACTCAGCTGCCTCTATGGACAATGGCAGAGGAGAAGAAAGTGAAGAGGACGCTGACGGAGTAATGTCCCTTTAAGTCATAGTGAAACCAACTCACGTTGGCTCCAGCTGATTGTAAACACCCCCTGCAGCTCTGATCGTAACATGAACTTTTAAACTTATCAGTGTTTTACTGCAGGTTGTAATAAAACAGTTAGACAGTCTTTGGGGACGTCACGGAGACTACGTCCAGGTTTTAGACAGTCTGCGGGGACGTCACGGAGACTACGTCCAGGTTTTAGACAGTCTGCGGGGACGTCACAGAGACTACGTCTAGGTTTTAGACAGTCTGCGGGGACGTCTCAGAGACTACGTCCAGGTTTTAGACAGTCTGCGGGGACGTCACAGAGACTACGTCCAGGTTTTAGACAGTCTGCGGAGACGTCACGGAGACTACGTTCAGGTTTTAGACAGTCTGCGGGGACGTCACGGAGACTACGTCCAGGTTTTAGACAGTCTGCAGGGACGTCACAGAGACTACGTCCAGGTTTTAGACAGTCTGCGGGGACGTCACAGAGACTACGTCCAGGTTTTAGACAGTCTGCGGGACGTCACGGAGACTACGTCCAGGTTTTAGACAGTCTGCAGGGACGTCACAGAGACTACGTCCAGGTTTTAGACAGTCTGCGGGGACGTCACAGAGACTACGTCCAGGTTTTAGACAGTCTGCGGGGACGTCACGGAGACTACGTCCAGGTTTTAGACAGTCTTTGGGGACGTCACAGAGACTACGTCCAGGTTTTAGACAGTCTGCGGGGACGTCACAGAGACTACGTCCAGGTTTTAGACAGTCTGCGGGGACGTCACAGAGACTACGTCCAGGTTTTAGACAGTCTGCGGGGACGTCACAGAGACTACGTCCAGGTTTTAGACAGTCTGCGGGGACGTCACGGAGACTACGTCCAGGTTTTAGACAGTCTGCGGGGACGTCACAGAGACTACGTCCAGGTTTTAGACAGTCTGCGGGGACGTCACAGAGACTACGTCCAGGTTTTAGACAGTCTGCGGGGACGTCACGGAGACTACGTCCAGGTTTTAGACAGTCTGCAGGGACGTCACAGAGACTACGTCCAGGTTTTAGACAGTCTGCGGGGACGTCACAGAGACTACGTCCAGGTTTTAGACAGTCTGCGGGGACGTCACGGAGACTACGTCCAGGTTTTAGACAGTCTTTGGGGACGTCACAGAGACTACGTCCAGGTTTTAGACAGTCTGCGGGGACGTCACAGAGACTACGTCCAGGTTTTAGACAGTCTGCGGGGACGTCACAGAGACTACGTCCAGGTTTTAGACAGTCTTTGGGGACGTCACAGATTATGTAAATTAAGTGAAATCTAATTTTCGGATGCTCAACATAACGAATGATTGAGTTGAGTTGTTTGTTCCTGCAGCTACGATCCATCACATGTTATATGTCAACATTTAAAGGCAGCCTGCATGTCCACAGATATACAGTACAGAGAGTGTGAGTGAAGACAAAGACACACACACACACACACACACACACACACACACACACACACACACACACACCACACACGTATGTACAGCATGTGTTACATAACTTGCACATTGAAGCGATCGGGTCGCCGCGCCCCAGCAGAACCTTTACAAACCGTCACCATGTAATCTCTGTTTATCAACCCCACAATGCCACATGGGTGGAGGAGGAGGAGGAGGAGGAGGTGGGGGCTCATGTTCACTTCATGTGTACATGCCGTGTACGTGGGATTACGTAACGTTGAAAGCATGAGGTGGCTCAGCGTGGTCGAGTGCAGCAGCGCACATCTACATATTATATATCTGTACATATCTGAGCCTGTGTGACTGTGAGCTGTAGAGCTGATGTCAGCTCTCGTCTGAGGTCAAACTGAAAGTGAGCACACCTGAAACACGGCGTGCTCGTGATGTAGGTCAGAGGTGAAGCAGACGGTGGCTCTGTAAACTGACGGAGGTTTCTTCCTCCTTTAAAAACTCATCACACGTGTTAACGAACTGTTTGTTGCTGACCTCGAGTCCAGAGTCTGAGCTCGTTCCAGGTGAATCCTGTGCTTCAGCCGATCGGTTCATGTAGCATGTAGCATGTAGCACAGATGATGTCAGCTGTGGTTCTGGTTCTGTTCATGTTCACAGCTCAGCGCCTGCAGGCTCTCGCCACGGCAACAAACAAACCTTTGATATCACTTCCTGCCATGTGCAGCCTCCTCACACTCCTCACACAGACACACCTCTCGCTCTGAATGGAGGAAACAAACTCGGTGAACTCGAGCTGCTGGCGGCCGACCAACTGCTGTCAGAGTTCATCCTCTGTTTTCTTTTCTGCTCGCTCTCCATTCAGCCTCAGCCGGCTTCAGTGGCACCTCTGTCCGGGTGAAGTATGGACGGAGCAGAAAGAGACTCAGTCCCACAGATTAGTTACACCACCCAACAGCTCCACACAGCTCAGAGCCACTACAACAAACACCTCCCAGATAGATACACAGACAGACAGATAAAGATAGATCTATAATAGATATATATATAAATATATAAAATGTTACATACAAATATGAGAAAGAGGACTATTTTCAGAGGCGGATTAATCCACATTTGGTGCTCCAGGATGGTGTGTGTGTGTGTGTGTGTGTGTGTGTGTGTGTGTAAGTGTGTGTGTGTGTGTGTGTGGTTCAGACATGACAGAACGTTGTCAATAAAACAAATACAGACTAATGTTAGCCAGGTTCTAGTTCTTGAATATGTTTCAATACATTTAGAGGTTCAGTGTGCAGAACATGCAGAACTATGACATCTACACACAGAGCCCACCTAATGGATCCACAGAGGGCTTAGCAGAAGAAGAATTAGTGTTTGCTAGTTGACTAACTTTTTAAAAGTTTGAGAAGTTAAATGTCGACGAACGTTGGATCATAATTATTATTTAGCATAAGAAAAGCCGAGGGAGCAGCGAAGATCAGCGACATCGCTTCTTAAAAGTCTGTGTACACTGAACACACACATTCAACATGTTGGACAACAGTTGCTGAAAACACGTGAAAGACGACATGTCACTGCAGTGTGGAGTTAGTTAGTGGGCGGGCCTTAAAGGGCGGCTCGATGACACGCTGAGGCCACCCTGAGCACAGAGACAGAGATGAGATTTTGATTCCTGATTTCATAAACTTGTCGATATTTTGAATCATTCAAATCAGTCTGGGTGGTTAATAACATTTTCTTTCAGCACACATATTTATTTATTTATTCTGACCTTACACAGACTTTAACTGTCGCTAATCTTCTAAAAGTCAATGCAGAACAAGAAGAACATTTGCTATGACTATATTGACCTAAACACACTTTCCTAATATATAAATCTATCAAATAAACTCATGCAGTTGCGACAACGACCCCTTTTGAACACCGTAACTTCTCCCATAGGACGGTTTAATCTGCAGCCATGGAGCTCATGTGAACACTAACTGGTGAACATCTGTGTCGTCACCAAATGAAGCTCTCAGATGTGACGGAGCCTTGAACCACCCGACAACATGTGTGTTTTCTACGCGTTGTTATTCATAAGCTTTATTAATCTCTGTTTACGTCTCTCACACACACACACACACACACACACACACTCTCTCTGGAGGATTACAGTGGATCTCACACTCGCACAAACAAAGAAAGAGGATGAGGTCACGCACAAACAAGCAGCATTCCTGCCGCGGCCGCTCGGTTCACGAGGGAACTTGTGCGAGCAGCAGCTGCTCCTGCAGACAAACAGGAATCAGTGTTTACAACCGCCGCTGACTCACCGACGGGAAAACATGAAGCGCCGAGCACAGGAAGTGTGTGACCCGGTTTCTGCCAGCTCACTTCCTCGTGTGGCGAGCCGTGTTGTTGTTGTTGTTGGACGGTTTTGCAGATTTCTTCATCACTATTTTGTGTTTTTGTTTTGTGTTTTTGTTTTGTGTTTTTGTGCAGTTTTGGGACTCAGTGTATCCTGAAGTTACAACACACACACACACACACACACACACACACACACACACACACACACACACACACACACACACACACACACACACACACTGTTCAGGGCGTGGACACCTGAATACATGAACAGTCCAGCAGCTCACACACTTACAGTGTTTTTCATTCTTGAGACTGTCAGGAAGTTTTGTGTCAGCTCCATTACTTATACTTCCATGAATACACTCTGATGTAGTACACTGTGTACACTCTGATGTAGTACACTGTGTACACTGTGTACTTCCTGCTGTAGTGAGTTCATCTCAGCGCTATGACAAAGTGAAGTCAGTCACATAGACACAGAAATTTGGATTTGGGGAGTTTTGTTCTCACAGGTGAGAAATGAATGAAGGTTGATTGTTTTTCGTGTTTATTGTAGGTTATAGATATTTCTGTTTTTTGTTTTGTCCTTTTCTACTTTTTTCTAATTCTGTAGTGTGTGCTACACTTTTCTTGCTGCTGTAACAAAAACATTTCCCCGTGGTTGGATGAATAAAGTCTATCTAATCTAAATAAACGTGATGAGGACACAAACAAACTGTCTTTGTCCGTCCTGCCTCTTCCTCCTCTGGTCAATCTAAAACGTCAAAGATCATCAGTGGACCTGACCACGCCCACCTGTCAATCAAAGTGCCCACGCTCTTAATCCTGCATAACTTTAAGCCTTAATATAATGTGAACAGGTGAGTTGTATATAAATTCACCCTCAGTACAGTTGTCATGAACGGGGAAATTAGCTACAGAGACCAAAACTGTTTTTTGTACCAGGCTGTAAACATGTTTATTTCTGCTGTGAAACATGGGGACTTATGGAGAATGACTCACTGCTGGAGCCAGCCTCAGGTGGACGTTAGAGGAACTGCAGTCTGTGGTACATACTTTTTGTGTTGATGAATTGTTCTGTTTATTCAGCAGTAACATCTTTTTTCATGTTAGAGGTGATTGGCCGATCGGTCCGACTCAGCTCATTTATTTATAGATTATTATTCTAATATTTAATCTGTGTGTGAGAACTCATTTCATCTGCATGTTATAAACTGTTTGTCTGTTGTCTCAGGAAGTGATGACGGTTTATCTCGGTGTCACACCTAACTGCCAAACCATTGACACACACAGGAAACCTCAGCCGGAGCCCTGTGATTGGCTGGCGTACCACGTGGTGGCAGTGATAGTAGCTCCTTATATGGCCATGAGGGCTCTGTCTTTGACTGGAGCGTCAGGTTTAGCCCGGCTGCTGTTTCTGAGAAACACGAATGTACACGGTGTTCTCCCACAACACGCGCACACACACACGCACGCACACACACACACACACACACACACACACACACACACACGCACGCACACACACACGCACGCACACACACACACACGCACGCACACACACACACACACAGCCTCCTTTTGTCACTGTATACATCGCTCCACGCGCTCACACATCAAACTCACGGCCAGCTGTTTCCACTGCAGCCATGAGTTTAACACGACACACTTCATTATGTGACAAATGCATGTTTTTATGACAGACCGGTGCGTAATGAATCATTTCAATCTTTATTCTATATATATATTTATAAAACTGTAAATATGGTGAATCAAACTGTGATGTTATGGGGTAAAGTGATGTGTGCACAACCACGACAGAACAGTCTGGATTATTAAAACACAACGGTGTTTAAAGTGTAACACACACACACACACACACACACACACACACACACACACACACACACACACACACACACATTAAACAAACATCTGCAAAGCTTCATTATTGTGATTATGCAACATTGTGCACAAATAAACATGTTTGAATTAGCGCTAACTCTGTGTGTGTGTGTGTGTGTGTGTGTGTGTGTGTGTGTGTGTGTGTGTGTGTGTGTGTGTGTGTGTGTGTGTGTGTGTGTCTTTGTCTTGCCTGGACAGACAGCAGCAGACTCTTTATGACTTATGTAATGTCCCTTTGAACGGAGCGGACCAACGCGGCGGCGCGGTCCGGTTGAGGCGGGAAATCAGATCACCGTCTAAACAAACGTGGCCAGCGTCGCTGCTCACGCGCCGCCCGGTAAAACTTTAATGAACGTTATGATTGCGTGAAATGTGCGCGCGGTGTGTCGCGTGTGGTTTGTTTTTGGTGCACACGCACCCCTCCCTCTCGCGGGGCACATGGTACGGTCCGCGCCGCGTCATCCATTGTTTACAAATGAACTCGGTTTGGTTTGTGCCGAGCGGCGTGGTGAGCGCGAGGAGCGGCCCGGCGGCTCAGTCACACCGACAACAAAAACACGAACACCGAGACCCGAGACCGAGATCGGCCAGCATGCCGTGTCGGAAGGAGAACTACATCTTTCTGGAGCAGTCCGTCACCGTCGACTCGAAGGAGGTGGACGCGCTGGTGACAAAGATCGGCGAGGCGCTGCAGCTCCACAGCAACAACGGCGGCCACCAGAAGACCGTGTCCGTGTCTATGTCGTGCCTGCACGGGCTCACCGGCGGCGGCGGCACCGTCGGGGTCAAACCGGCGGCTATCATCGGGGGAGGCTGCGCGGCGGTACCGGCGCAAAAACGTAACGGCTGCTGCATGCGGCTCCGGAGCCGGGGACACCGAGGGAGCAGCAGGGCGAGCCCGTATAACATCCCCGGGTCCAACGGCGACCAGGACTGGGACCAAATTAAACCGTGGAACAAAAAGAGGGTCGACGTGGAGGAGGACGACCCGCACCGGCTGCTGCAGGACTTGATACTGTCGGGGAATCTGATCAAAGAGGCCGTGAGGAGGCTGCAGTTCTCCGCCGCAGACTGTGCAGATTTCCCCAAAGACGACGGACAGTGTGCCGTGCTGATACCGTAACGGACGGACCGGGGACGGGCTTCCCTCCGCAGCGTCCTCCGGGACGTGACACAAATACAGACTGTGCACACGAGGACTGTTTAGAATATGAATATTCACGTGACTGGTAGCTACGTTTTTCTAATTTCACCCATTTTTGTTTGTGTGTTTTTTTTTGTTTGTTTGTTTTTTGTTTTTGTTTTTCGCTAGCAGTTAGCCTAGCCTAGCCAGGAGACATTCAAACATAAACAACACTGTTAATTAGCTGGCTGGCTAGCCTAGCCTAGCCTAGCCTAGCTGGGAGACATTCAAACATAAACAACACTGTTCATTAGCTGGCTAGCCTAGCTTAGCCTAGCTCGGAGACATTCAAACATAAACAACACTGTTAATTAGCTGGCTGGCTAGCCTAGCTTAGCCTAGCTGGGAGACATTCAAACATAAACAACACTGTTAATTAGCTGGCTAGCCTAGCCTGGCTGGGGGACATTTAAACAAAAAACAACACTGTTAATTAGCTGGCTAGCCTAGCCTAGCCTAGCTCGGAGACATTCAAACATAAACAACACTGTTAATTAGCTGGCTAGCCTAGCCTAGCTGAGAGACATTCAAACATAAATAACACTGTTAATTAGCTGGCTAGCGTAGCCTGGCTGGGGGACATTTAAACAAAAACAACACTGTTAATTAGCATATAATCAGCAGTGTTGTTTATGTTTGGGTTGCTGGTTAGCGGTTAGCTGGCTAGCTAGCTTTATGTTTGGATGTCTTCACGTGACGTCCTGGGTGGGTACAGTGAAAGTTTGAGCCACAAAAAAAAGTGTTGACTGTTTGACAGAAGAGGACATTTAGAGAAGCTAACGCTAACATGTTTGGTACGCTCTCTCTGAGCGCGTTCGTTTATTTACCACTGCAGCCCTGCAGACTGTTTATAATGGGGGGGGGGTCTGGTTCCATTTAGTTTACAGTGTAATGCTGGGAGCCGTTGTACAGAGGAGCATGGAGGCACCGTCCTCTTCTTCTACTTTAAGTTGCTTAGCTGTCCTGGGAGCAGCTCGGGAAGAGTCGACATGCTCGTGGTTTGTTTGTGATGGTTTTTTTGGGGGGGGTGAAGAGTGGTCGTCCGTCACGTGGTGCCGTCACCTTTTTGAATTCCGCCTGGGAGTTCTGTCCTAATGTCTGTTTCTTCTCTGTGTAAATGAAAATGGCCACGACTGCTTCGTAACGAAGTACCTGATAATGTTCCTGAGTATTCAGGCTCTTGTTTTTGTTGTTCTTTTGTTGTCGTTGTCTTAATAAACTCAGTTTTTGTTTTTCCAAACCTCTGTAGAGTTTTATTGGAGACTTATCTCAGTGTGAGTGTCCCTGCTGCTTCCTCTGGGCCCGTGAGGACACGTGGACAACGTGGTCTTGAAGGACACACGCTTGTTATCAGCCTATAAATACACCCCCCTCCCCGTCCTCCCTCCTTCCCTCCCCCGGTGGATCACAGCAGGCGGCGGTGAAAAACATGTTTTGCTCGGGTGAACTCGCTTCGCTCCGAGCTGTGAGCCAAGTCGAGCTCCTACACATTGTTTATAGCAGCTCCCTCTGCTGGCTACTGTGTGTGTGTTGGGTCTCGGTGGTGTTACTACACACACACCCTCACCTGAAGAAGATAAACTTTATTTATCCCTCAATGGGGAAATTATTTTTTCACTCTATTTTTTTATTTACATACATTAACCCAGACACACATGCAGTACAACGGCATAGGCATGCAAATGTGGAGAGAGATGGTGGAGTGATGGGCAGCCAGCCAGACCAGGGGGGGTCGGTGCCTTGCTCAAGGGCACCTCGGCAGTGCCTAGAAGGTGAACTTCCCCCAAGCCAAGTCCCTATGGACTGACCAACATTCAGATGTTCATTCAAACTGAATCACATTTATTCACAATATATTTGTTGCTTTTTCCTCTGATTACCTCCGACTGCTCAGCTTCAACCTTCTGTGATTTACACACTTTATGATGGACACATAGTTTTAGCCTAAACACATGCTAACTGTAGTAGCTAACTGTCAATTAACTACTGCTAACTGAAGCTGCCATTAGCATGCTAACAGAACCGGGCTCAGCAGCCTGATTTACAGACTTTATGATGGAAACATTGATCAGTAGCAGTGTTGTTAATGCTAATATAATAAAGCTAATACAGCTAACATTAGCTCACTGCTAAATAATTAACTATAAAATATGTAAATAAATGTAGAGTGTGTCTCACAGACATTATCACTGACACTGCAGCAGCACAGAGACTCAACAAAGTCAGTCAAAGGCAGCTGGAGGTTGCCGAGCAACCAGGGTCAGCTGCAGGTCAGAGCAGTTAACTGCAGCTGTGCTCTGTCTGTGTGTGAGTGACTGCTGAGAGACACAGAAAATCTCTAAATGAAGCCCCTCCAACTAGTGGACGCTAATGCCAAACGGTAGGTGGTATCAAAAAGCCCAAATGGGTTTTCAAAATGGCGGCTTGAGGGAAGGTTGTGTAAGGCTGAGCTGGTGCGCTATTTCACTACTTTTATCATTTCTGCCTATCAGCAAGCTCCTCGCAAACTTGTGTGGCTCTATTTATCACGATGAGCATAAATACCTACTTCCTCAGAAACCCGGATAAAAAGAAGGGAAATAATTCCGAGGAGGCTACACCGCATGACAGTGCTAGCGAGGACGGTGCGCTAGCTCCGGCGCTAGCTCCTGCACAACGGGAAATGATTTCCGAAATTACGGCTAACATTTCCAAGATCATTGACGACAAGTTGAGTCCGTTATCGCATTTGCTACAGGCGCATCGTGAGGAACTGGACAGTCATGGAAAACGCATTACGGAGGTGGAGGGAAGAGTGTCTGCGCTGGAGGACATAGTTAACCCGGTGGAGGATACAGTGAAGGTGATGGAGCAACAGGTGATGGACTTGAGAGAGCGTATTGATGATTTAGAAAACAGGGGACGTAGAAAGAATATACGCATCGTTGGGCTTCCGGAGGGCGTAGAGGGTGATAACCCATTGCGTTTCTTTGAGTCCTGGCTACCTAAGGCTCTGAACATTGAAACGAAAGCGGGCCGATTCAAACTAGAGCGCGCACACCGCGCACTAGTCAACGAGATGTCTGCTACTCCGAGCAATAAACCGCGGTCTGTCGTGGTGAGATTCCACAACTACCAAGACAAGCAGAGAGTGATGAATGCTTCGTGGAACATGGGGATGAAAAAAGAAGCCTTGAAATATGACGGCGCTACCGTGATGATTTTCCAGGACCTCTCTGCGGCCGTCCTTCGCAAGCGCAAGGCATTCGACGGGGTGAAAAAACGTCTCAAGGCTATGGGAGCTACCTACAATCAAGTTTACCCTGCATTACTGAAAGTCACCTACCGCGGATCAACGAAAACCTTCAAGGACCCAGCCACTGTGGAGAAATACATCGACTCCATTGACCCACCCAGCGGGGACAACTCCTAATGTGGACCTGCAGTCTCACCCCCCCCCTTTTTGGTGAGCTACTCCTTGCTAAATGGACTGTTTGAGAGGTCCACACGAGAGCGTGAGTATGTTGAACTTTAACTTATCTGAGCCTATACTGAGGGCTATATACAAGCGACGCCACACGGCATTCTGAGATCCGTCTTCTGTCGCAAGAGAACCCCTTTGCTCGACTCTGCTATTTAAGAAGAGGACAGTATTTAGTTCAAATGCTAGGCTTTTTGCCATTGGTTTGTTTTTTGTTTGTTTGTTATTTGATGTTCAGTACTCGGCTCCTTTTCTACTTAACCTATGTCTTTGTGTGCAGGCAGTATGTGGCTCATGATTTTATTTTGCATTTGGTGACTTAACATGGCTATGTCCTTACTTAAACTATGCAGCTGGAATGTCAATGGTATTCATACGCCTATTAAACGGCGAAAAGTTCTAACTTATCTTAAAAAGGAGGGGGTACATTTTGCATTATTGCAAGAGTCCCATTTAGATGACACAGAACACTCAAAGCTACAACAAGGGGGGTTTGATCAGGTTTTTTATTCCTCTTTTACATCGAGGAGCAGGGGGGTTGTGATTCTGGTGAAGAAAAACCTGCCATTTAAAGCTGTGCATTGCATAAAGGATAAGAATGGGCGATATATTATTGTCAAAGGGGAATTATATGGGCAGACTATTGCAATCCTTAATGTTTATTATCCACCAGGTCACCCCAGTGAATTTCTAGCCACAGCCTTCTCTGAGTTGGCAGATTTAAACGTCAGAAATAGTTTTGTGGGAGGAGATTTTAATTGCCACCTGAACCCCTGTATTGACAAATATCCAATGAGTACAACAACCTCTCACCATTCTAAATTCATCAACGGTCTCTGTGAGGATCTGGATTTCATAGATGTATGGCGAGCTCAACACCCAGCAGATAGGGAATATACTTTCTTTTCAAAAGTCCATAATTGTCACACACGCATAGACTACTTTTTCATACCTAAAATTATGTTACAGTCAATTACATGTAGTTCCATAGGTAGCGCAGTTATATCAGACCATGCAGCTGTTTTCATTGAGTGCCAAATTGGACACTTAGCCCCACAGACAAGATATTGGAGGTTTAACCCTTTCATTCTCTCTGACCACAAATTTATATCTTATTTCTCTGAGGAATTCCAATCCTTCTTATCAATAAATTCGGCCTCTACAAATAATCCATCTCTTCTCTGGGAAACATCCAAAGCCTTTGCACGAGGTCTTATCATTTCCTATGTGTCCAGTAGGAGGCGTAGACAAGCTGAACAAAGGAACATTTTAGAATCTAAGCTTAAAGTGGCAGAAAGGGAATATATTGTGAGGCCTTCTTCTACAAAACTTAAAGAAATGTCTGCTCTGCGATCAGCCCTAGATTCCCTGCTAACAGAGCAAGCTGAGGCAAAAATCAGATTTGCTAAACAGAGGGTATATGAGCAGGGTGATAAAGCAGGGAAATACTTGGCCTATTTGACAAGGAAAAAATCAGACTCAAAAACGATCTCTTCAATTACAGATGAAGCGGGGAAGCGGGTGTTTGATCATGTTGCTATAAATAACACGTTCAAAAAATTCTATGAAAAACTATATAGGTCTGATCTACAGCAGGATAGCCCTGATCTAATGGACACTTTCTTCTCCTCTTTGGATTTTCCACAACTGACAGATAATCAGAGGTCAAAACTTAATGCGCCCATAACTAAAGAGGAAGTAATGATTGCTATCAATGCACTGCCCTCTGGGAAGGCGCCTGGACCTGATGGGTTAAGTGGTGAATTCTATAAAGAATTTCAGGGCCTCTTGATTGAACCATTACTGAATATGCTGACAGATTCATTGGAAAAGGGCACCCTACCAGCATCCTTGAGGGAAGCCAATATCTCTTTAATCCTAAAGAAAGGGAAACAACCGGAACAATGTGCCTCATATCGACCGATATCTTTATTGAATGTAGATCTGAAAATCCTGTCTAAAATTTTGGCGGCGCGGTTGGAGGACTTGCTCCCTGTTCTTATCAATGAAGACCAAACTGGTTTTATTAAAGGTCGCAACTCATGTAATAACATGAGAAGATTGCTAAACACAATTCAGAAGTTTCATGAGCAGTCAACTGAAGGTATGGTCGTCTCTCTTGATGCGCAGAAGGCATTTGACCGCGTCGAAATGCCCTTCCTATTTTATGTTTTAGACAGATTTGGCCTGGGTTCTAATTTTATCAGTTGGGTCCGGCTGCTTTACAATAATCCTCTCTCCTCAGTTCTCACTAATGGATTGCGGTCCCCTAATTTTGCCATTCAAAGAGGAACTCGACAGGGGTGTCCCTTATCCCCTCTCTTGTTTGCTCTGGTTATCGAGCCGCTGGCTGAAGCGATCAGGAGGAATCAGGGCATACATGGATTGACTATAGGTGATAAGCAACATAAGATAACCCTATATGCAGATGATGTTCTCATCTTTATGACTGAGCCTGGTATCTCCACTCCTAACCTCCTTGACACCATAGGTAGATTCAGTGCATTTTCAGGGTATAAAATTAATTTTGACAAATCAGAGGCAATGCCGTTGGGTAGTACTCTACACCAACCAAGTACCCCATACCCATTTCCATTTAAGTGGTCCCCGTCTGGTTTTGTTTATCTAGGAATATACATAACCCCTGATTTTGACAAAATGTATAAAGCCAATTTTCCCCCTCTACTTGAACGCATCAGAATGGATCTTGAGAGATGGAATAATTTGCCCATCTCTTGGCTTGGACGCGTGGCCCTCCTGAAAATGAATGTGTTGCCTAGACTGCTTTACCCCATTCAGATGACTCCAATGCTCCTATCTCACAAAACCTTGAAAAGCCTGAAGAGTTGGTTCAGCTCCTTTATATGGGCTAAGAAAAAACCCCGCCTTAGCTTAGCGACTCTGTGCCTCCCCACTTCAGATGGTGGCCTTGACCTTCCTGACATTAGGAAATACCAGCTCAGTGCTCACCTTCGCTACATCACTGATTGGATGCGCAATGATCCTAAGTCCATATGGTTGGATATAGAGAGTTCCATGTCTAAACTACCTCTCTCAAATTTATTATTTATTAAAAAATCCTCGCGCTCTGTGTGTCTCAATCCAGTTACTACCCATACCGTTAAGGCCTGGCAGGTAATTAAAAGGTTAGAAGGTAGACACAAACTCACCTCTGTGTTTACGCCAATAGGTGCCAACATAGATTTTTCTCCAGGTATAACTGACCCTGTCTTTCGAATATGGAGCACTAAAGGGATCTCCAGACTGTGTGATCTATTTGATGGGCCCATAATGATGTCCTTTGATCAGCTGAGAGTCAAGTTTGATATCCAAAAACAGGATTTTTTTGGTTACCTTCAATTACGCAATTTCATCAACAAGGATACAACACTTCTTTCCGACCAAGGAAGTTCCTTAATTGAGCGTCATGTATTCTCTCTTCAGGTGGGGCATTCCATTGGCTTCTTTTATAAACTGCTTAGGGAATATGCCAACACAGATACCTTACATCTTAAGCTGAAATGGGAAAGTGAACTTGGTCTAGAGATTACAGATGAGAAATGGGACGAGGCATGGGAAAACGTGAGATCTCTAAGTATCTGTAATAAAGTTAAAGCTATTCAGCTTAAAATCTTACATAGAGCGCATATATCCCCCTCCCAACGTCATAAATTTAACAATACCCTCTCTCCCCTTTGCCCCAAGTGTAAAACAGAGATTGGGACTCTCACACACTGCTTATGGTCTTGTCGAAGGATTAAACATTTTTGGAGAATAGTGGGAAATGATGTAAACAAGATTCTAGGTACATCACTAGATTTTGACCCACTTTGTATGCTGCTGGGTATTTCAAATGGCTTTATCAATGATAAGTACAGGAGGAAATTGTATAGCATGTTAACCTTTTGTGCTAGAAAATGTATCTTGTTAAATTGGATATCTAATAACCCCCCTTCAAGGACACAATGGCATAATGTTATAATACAGTATATATCTTTGGACTATTTGACTTGTAAGCTGCATGAGAAAGAGAATATCTTCCGCAGAATATGGCAACCATTCTTGTCCTTTATAGGAATAAACATTGGTACCACCTTATTACGAGGATTTATGTAAAGGATCAGAGGCCTTGTATTTAATTTCTTATTTTCTTTTCTCTCTACAACTCGTATGTCCATTGTTTGATATTTAATTTCATATGTTTATACTGTTTTATGCCATGCCTTCTAAGGAGTAGTGGGTCCGCTGTCTGCCTGTATTTTTATTTATTTTTTATTTATTTATTTTTTTTTTGTATGTTTTGGTATATGTGAGCCGAGTCTTGTTCTTGTTCTTTGTATGTTATTGTTAAAAATAATAAAAATAATATTCAAAAAAAAAAAATCCAAAAAAAAAAAAAAAAAAAAAAAAAAAAAAAAAAAGCCCAAATGAGCGTGAGCATCCTCATCTTGTCGACCATGTGGATGCTGAATTTCAGTGTGTGAAGTTAAAAACTGTGACCTGGGCAGAGAGAGAAAGAACAGGTGCCCCGTGCTCCTCTGGGACATTTCTCCTCTCCAGTTTACATGGGAGTAGATGGGGCTGTCGGTGGGTGATCCTGGAGCATCAGTGCGTCTCCCGCCAAAACTATAAGTCTGACAGCTTCAGCAGTGATATCGCTGCGGAGCTCACGAATTTTCCTACATTTCTATGTAGAAATTATTTCTGTAGAGTGACATTTGTGGCCACAAGAGCCGTTTGCAAATGTATTTTTTGACAAATGTTTCTCTCCCTCTCCTCTCTAGCTCTGGAACATTCTACCAACACACACCCATTGTAAACTTTGTCGTGGTTTTTGGTGATTTTTGGTGAAACCGTTTGGTGAAACTCTGAGAAAAGTCACAGCTCATCATTCCCGTCGTTTTGATACCTTCTTTGTGTGTGCGACAAAACTGAAGGGGGAGTAGCGTGCTGAAATTCCTGGAATACGTAAAACATAGTAAGTATGGGGAATAGTGAACACTCAATGAAAGGACGAGGAAAGAACGAGTGAACTAACTCTGCTTTATTCTTGAGGTCGACCTCCATCGCTGCTTCACTGACGCAACTAGAAACACAAACAGAGGCTAAAAATAGAAAAGTTGTAATTGTCTTTGTTCTTTCATTTATTATGAAAACAGAACAACTCCCTGCTCTCAGATCAGATCTTTACTTTTGTCCAGTGAAACAGCTGATCACAAATCAAATCGCCCTTCTCGTCAGGCCTTGTTTGTCCCGTTCCTTGATGTAACTGAAGGTGGTGATGGCTGCTTGAAGTGTGAACATGCTGCAGATGCCACAGAGCCTTTGCTGTGACACTTCCTGTGGCTGAGCTGCTGAGATCTTCAGAGAAACCTCTAGAGGGATCACTGCAACTCCACTGATATAGGCTTTATGTGACCTGATTCATAAATATCATTTGAACAGAAGGATCGTCTGAGCCAGTCCAAGGAGCAGCTGATGGACAGGTGGACGACTGTGAGTTTTTTATCAACAAAGAAAGGAAATCATTTCTCCTGGAGATGTGTGAAGACGTGTGATGTCTTGAAGGACCCAGCTCGTCACCTGATCATCCCAAAAATGAAGCGGGTCTAGAGTTTGGATCCATCAGGACCTCAGGCTGGGCCGCAGAAATGTCCATCCACCGACGGGCCTAAAGGTTCTAACCCTGAACAACATGAGAGTGAAGTGAGACTCCTCTTCCTGGAGTGACTCGGCTCTTGATAAGCCCTCCCTCTTCTTCCTGCTCTCAAACACAGCCAGCTCCTCTCTGCTCATGTTTCCTCGTTCCCTCCCCCTCAGATCTACAGTTTGAAGAAGGGTGGAACCAACATGTGCTGACGTGTCAGCTGACAGGCCGCATGTTGTTGAGATCAGAGCTCAAACTAGTTTCATTTATGAGGAAGTCAAACTCAGACAGTCGTTGACGCGGAGAGGAGAAATGGCGCAGCAAGGAAATAAACTGGACCGGGAAACCTTCTCTTGTCCGATCTGTCTGGATCCACTGAAGGATCCGGTGACTATTCCCTGTGGACACAGCTACTGCATGAACTGTATTCAAAACTTCTGGGATGGAGAGGATGAGAAGAGAATCCACAGCTGCCCTCAGTGTAGGCAGACCTTCACACCGAGGCCTGTCCTGAAGAAAAACACCATGTTAGCAGCTTTAGTGGAGGAACTGAAGAAGACTGGACTCCAAGCTGCTCCTGCTGATCACTGCTATGCTGGACCTGAAGATGTGGCCTGTGATGTCTGCACTGGGAGAAAACTGAAAGCTCTGAAGTCCTGTCTGGTCTGTCTGGCCTCTTACTGTGAGAAACACCTCCAGCCTCATCATGATGCAGCTCCATTAAAGAAACACAAGCTGGTGGAGCCCTCCAAGAAGCTCCAGGAGAACATCTGCTCTCGTCATGATGAGGTGATGAAGATGTTCTGCCGTACTGATCAGCAGTGTATCTGTTATCTCTGCTCTGTGGATGAACATAAAGGCCACGACACAGTCTCAGCTGCAGCAGAAAGGACTGAGAGGCAGAGAGAGCTCGAGGTGAATCGACTAAACATCCAGCAGAGAATCCAGGACAGAGAGAAAGATGTGAAGGAGCTCCAACAGGAGGTGGAGGCTATCAATGGCTCTGCTGATAAAGCAGTGGAGGACAGTGAGAAGATCTTCACTGAGCTGATCCGTCTCATGGAGAAAAGAAGGTCTGATGTGAAGCAGCAGGTCAGATCCCAGCAGGAAACTGAAGTGAGTCGAGTCAAAGATCTTCAGGAGAAGCTGGAGCAGGAGATCACTGAGCTGAAGAGGAAAGACGCTGAGCTGGAGCAGCTCTCACACACAGAGGACCACAACCAGTTTCTACACAACTACCCCTCACTGTCACCACTCAGCCAGTCTACAGACTCATCCAGCATCAATATCCGTCCTCTGAGGGACTTTGAGGATGTGACAGCTGCTGTGTCAGAGCTCAGAGATAAACTACAGGACGTTCTGAGGGACCAACGGACAAACATCTCACTGACAGACACTGAAGTCCATGTTTCACTGTCAGGACCAGAACCAGAGCCCAAGACCAGAGCTGAGTTCTTAAAATATTCACGTGAACTCACACTGGATCCAAACACAGCACACACAGTGCTGTTATTATCTGAGGGAAACAGAAAAGTGACATTTATGGAACAAGAACAGTCTTATTCTAGTCACCCAGACAGATTCACTGACTGGCCTCAGGTCCTGAGTAGAGAGAGACTGACTGGACGTTGTTACTGGGAGGTGGAGTGGAGAGGTTATGGAGTTCAGGTAGCAGTCACATACAAGAATATCAGCAGAGCAGGGAGCTCACATGAATGTTTATTTGGATTCAATGACAAATCTTGGAGGTTAAATTGTAACATATTCGGTTATTACTTTTATTACAACAAAGTCCGCACTCCCGTCTCAGGTCCTCGGTCCTCCAGAGTTGGAGTGTACCTGGATCACAGTGCAGGTATTCTGTCCTTCTACAGCGTCTCTGAAACCATGACTCTCCTCCACAGAGTCCAGACCACGTTCACTCAGCCTCTCTATGCTGGACTTTATGTTTATTCTGGAATCTCTGCTGAGTTGTGTGAAGTCAGATAGACAGAAGTCATTGAACGGTTAAATTCTGTGTTTCATGTCTTCAGCTTGTTTTGTTTCCATCATTGTTGCTGATTGTTGTGGCATTTCTTCACCTGTCAATCAAACACTGTGGGCGGTCCTTTGCCCTCTTCTCATTGGTGGTTGTGTAAATGTTTGAGTTTCTGTAGGTGGCGCTCCTTCCTGTGTCTGTTTAGCCATGGAGGCTATCACTGCTCATGATGACTTTAGTTTGTATGATCAGAATCAATAAGGAGATGATTTATTCTTTTCTTGTACATATTTGAGATTCAATGAAGAAACAACATTTAGTTTGTGTCTCAGTCAATAAAGAGGATTTATTACACAGACTGAAACAAAGTGGAAACACACACGAGATAACAGAGGCCATGGTGCGTTCACTGACCTGGTTTATTGTTGTGTGTGTGTGCGTGTGTGTGTGTGTGTGTGCGTGCGTGTGTGTGGCTCCACCTGCTGTTTCTTATTTGAATTACAGACGACAGTCTGCATGTGAACAATTGGTAATATTAATATTGCCCTTCACTGAGCAGATCCGGAGGCCTGCAGGAGGGTGGTGCAGTACTTGAGTTGTGAGAAGAATATCAGGACTCGTTCATCGATCATGACTCTGTTTTTTTGTGATTAATGTTTTTTTTAAATTTTTCATTATTATAACAATAACAAAAAATCCCTTTCTGGTTACCAACATCTGCCACTGTGCTCCTTCAACTATTACATCGATCATGACTCTTAAGTTTCTTGTTACGCTGCTGGGTGCAAGACATCTGGAGTCAGTGTTGATGCTGATGTCATGGTGTGAATTAGTTTTGGATGAGAGGAGCAACAGTTCAGTTTCTGGGAGGTTCAGCTGGAGGTGGCGTCCAACTACGGGTTGTTAAGGACACCTGCGGGTTGGTCGGTCGGTCGGTCGGTCGGTCGGTCGGTTGGTTGGTTTGACCTAAACCTATATCAAGAGCTGGGTAACATGTTCGATGCAGACTGGAGAAGCCGGGGTCTGAACCACCAGTCATCTGATTGTCAACGATATGCTTTACCTCCAGTCCTGGGCCAGAAAATGTGACCAGACACAAAATGTGTATTTACTGAAAAAGAAAACAGACCAAATGTTGAAACTGGAAATTGGGTTTGGATGTCTATTTTGAATGTGATGCCATGTTGGACAGTGTCAAAGATGTGAAACGCTAAGAAGAAAACAGCTGACTGACCGTGAGCTGAACGTTAAGTCAGTGTGTTCTGTTAGAATGCACTACGCGAGGCGGTGACATAAAGACGGATGTTTATCCGCAGTGGTGGAGGGTCAGAGAGGCTCAACATGTTTCTGTGTGTGTCGTTAACCTACGACTGAAGCTGGTTTTCATCAGGTGACATTTAGCGGCTGTTTAATGAGCTCTGGGTGTTAATGAAGCGTCCTCCTATGGTCTGCCCACTCGTCGTGTTATTACTGAACCACTTCATACACTGTTGGCTGGTTTAATCTAAGATCACCACACGTTTGTTCTTTCATTCATTCACATGATGTTTAGATTTCAAATGTACCGATGTAACATGTTCATCCTGATGAATGTGCTGCACGGCGTCTGCCACCGAGTGGTGCCTGTGAGTAAGTCCAGACTTATTCAGTGTATGTGTTTAGACAGTCTGCGGGAACGTCTCAGAGACTACGTCCAGGTTTTAGACAGTCTGTGGGGACGTCACAGAGACTGCGTCCAGGTTTTAGACAGTCTGCGAGGACGTCACGGAGACTACGTCCAGGTTTTAGACAGTCTGCGGGGACGTCTCAGAGACTACGTCCAGGTTTTAGACAGTCTGCGGGGACGTCTCAGAGACTACGTCCAGGTTTTAGACAGTCTGCGGGGACGTCTCAGAGACTACGTCCAGGTTTTAGACAGTCTGAAGGGACGTCTCAGAGACTACGTCCAGGTTTTAGACAGTCTGTGGGGACGTCACAGAGACTACGTCCAGGTTTTAGACAGTCTGTGGGGACGTCTCAGAGACTACGTCCAGGTTTTAGACAGTCTGAAGGGACGTCTCAGAGACTACGTCCAGGTTTTAGACAGTCTGTGGGGACGTCACAGAGACTACGTCCAGGTTTTGGACAGTCTGTGGGGTCACAGAGACTACGTCCAGGTTTTAGACAGTCTGCGGGGACGTCACGGAGACTACGTCCAGGTTTTAGACAGTCTGAGGGGACGTCACAGAGACTACGTCCAGGTTTTAGACAGTCTGCGAGGACGTCTCAGAGACTACGTCCAGGTTTTAGACAGTCTGCGGGGACGTCACAGAGATTACGTCCAGGTTTTAGACAGTCTGCGGGGACGTCACAGAGACTACGTCCAGGTTTTAGACAGTCTGCGGGGACGTCACCGAGACTACGTCCAGGTTTTAGACAGTCTGCGGGGACGTCTCAGAGACTACGTCCAGGTTTTAGACAGTCTGCGGGGACGTCACCGAGACTACGTCCAGGTTTTAGACAGTCTGCGGGGACGTCTCAGAGACTACGTCCAAGTTTTAGACAGTCTGCGGGGACGTCTCAGAGACTACGTCCAGGTTTTAGACAGTCTGCGGGGACGTCTCAGAGACTACGTCCAGGTTTTAGACAGTCTGCGGGGACGTCTCAGAGACTACGTCCAAGTTTTAGACAGTCTGCGGGGACGTCTCAGAGACTACGTCCAGGTTTTAGACAGTCTGCGGGGACGTCTCAGAGACTACGTCCAGGTTTTAGACAGTCTGCGGGGACGTCACGGAGACTACATCCAGGTTTTAGACAGTCTGAGGGGACGTCACGGAGACTACGTCCAGGTTTTAGACAGTCTGTGGGGACGTCACAGAGACTACGCCCAGGTTTTAGACAGTCTGCGGGGACGTCACAGAGACTACGTCCAGGTTTTAGACAGTCTGCAGGGACGTCAGAGACTACGCCCAGGTTTTAGACAGTCTGCAGGGACGTCTCAGAGACTACGTCCAGGTTTTAGACAGTCTGCAGGGACGTCTCAGAGACTACGTCCAGGTTTTAGACAGTCTGCAGGGACGTCAGAGACTACGCCCAGGTTTTAGACAGTCTGCGGGGACGTCACGTCATGTGTGGCAGCCGGCTGATAATCACGCAGGGAGGTCAGAGGTCGGCTCAATAAAACAAACCAATCTCACGTGAACTGTTTATAGTTCTTAATGAAGCCCACAGCAATATGCATATGATCCAGACGTAGGAGGCATGAAGGGTGGATGAGAGGGGCAGGGTGGTGGACAGATGGAGGCAGGGTGGTGGACAGGTGGAGGCAGGGTGGTGGACAGATGGAGGCAGGGTGGTGGACAGGTGGAGGCAGGGTGGTGGACAGATGGAGGCAGGGTGGTGGACAGATGGAGGCAGGGTGGTGGACAGATGGAGGCAGGGTGGTGGACAGGTGGAGGCAGGGTGGTGGACAGATGGAGGCAGGGTGGTGGACAGGTGGAGGCAGGGTGGTGGACAGGTGGAGGCAGGGTGGTGGACAGGTGGAGGCAGGGTGGTGGACAGGTGGAGGGGTTTGGATAAGGACCAGTGGCTGCCGACGAGGAGACGTTCCAGATGTTCCAGGTGCAACAAAAGTTAAGCACATTTTTTTGTACATTTTCTTAAAAACAGGAATTTCAAACATGTTTTATGGCTGTTTACTCTCTAAACACTGAAATAACACATGAATGACTGTGTGGTGCTGGGACATGACGTGTCTCAGCAGAGTGGAAGTCAAACATCAATAATGGATTTCTTTGGAAACATCATGGAAACAGTCCGGACGTCTGCACGTGCTCCACCCTCCTTTAACTGGAAACTGTGACGGGACTTTAAAGAGAAACCCTTAAATAAGGAGGATCGGGTTCAAAGCATCGAAGTTTAAGTTGAATTTATTGTTCTTGTACAAGAGGAGCGTTTCACAGTGCAGCACACTGAAGGGGTCACAGAGAAAAGGCTCCTAAAGAGCTCTGACAGTTGGTTCTTGTACATTTTCCTGAAGACGCTGTCTCAACCCCTGCAAACTGTTAATATAATGCATCTAAACAGCTTTCTTCAACATGTCCCCTAATGAGTAGCCAGTATGTCCCCAATCTATATGTCCCCTCTCTGACCTGTCCCTGAAATCCCTCTATTCATACATTAACCTGAACTTTACCTCACCCTGCCCGTCTCAGGAAAGCAGCAATAAAGGGAAGTGCCCTAAATAAACAGGAACAAACGTCGTATAAGTTAAAACATCCAACTATCTGTAACCCTGATTTTTATGACAGACGTTTCATTCAAACACATTCAATATGTTGCTGAAAACACGTGAAAAGACTTTGAACGATGTATCGCTGAAACGTGGAGTCAGAGGTTCAAACTGTTTTCAGTCTCAGGATTTTGTGGGCGGTCCTTAAAGGGCGGCTCGATGACACGCTGAGGCCGCCCCGAGCAGAGAGACAGATGAATTCAGCTCAGCTCAGAGTGTTTCAGAGGACACGCAATAATTCATGAATGAATTAACCAAACTTTGGTGAGTTTTTTTATCAAGCCATTCATCTGTGCTAAAGCCATTAAACACCACTGCTGAACGAATATTTAGTGCACCTGAAGATATTTCAGACCTATGAAACAAAAAGAAATGTCTCCATGAAGAAAACACGTCGTCCTGACAGTGATCAACGTCACTGCTCACCTGCTCCCATTCAAACGCCTCCACACCTGCACCTGTAACAGAGCAGCTCCTGAATGCCACAGAGGTGTGAGAGTTTGTCTGTGACTCACAGGTCCCTGCAGATGTCACTGTCATGGCAACGCCACGCTGTCACAAACTGAACATGTTTAAGATGATTCACATGACTTTACACTAGACGGAGATCATCGTAGTCTCTGAGACGTCCCCGCAGACTGTCTAAAACCTGGACGTAGTCTTTGTGACGTCCCCACAGACTGTCTAAAACCTGGACGTAGTCTCTGTGACGTCCCCGCAGACTGTCCAAAACCCGGACGTAGTCTCTGTGACGTCCCTGCAGACTGTCTAAAACCTGGACGTAGTCTCTGTGACGTCCCCGCAGACTGTCTAAAACCTGGACGTAGTCTCTGTGACGTCCCCGCAGACTGTCCAAAACCTGGACGTAGTCTCCGTGACGTCCCCACAGACTGTCTAAAACCTGGACGTAGTCTCCGTGACGTCCCCGCAGACTGTCTAAAACCCGGACGTAGTCTCTGTGACGTCCCCGCAGACTGTCTAAAACCCGGACGTAGTCTCTGTGACGTCCCCGCAGACTGTCTAAAACCCGGACGTAGTCTCTGTGACGTCCCCGCAGACTGTCCAAAACCCGGACGTAGTCTCTGTGACGTCCCCGCAGACTGTCCAAAACCTGGACGTAGTCTCTGTGACGTCCCCACGGACTGTCCAAAACCTGGATGTAGTCTCTGTGACGTCCCCGCAGACTGTCTAAAACCTGGACGTAGTCTCCGTGATGTCCCCACAGACTGTCTAAAACCTGGACGTAGTCTCCGTGACGTCCCCACAGACTGTCTAAAACCTGGACGTAGTCTCTGTGACTGTTACAGACTGTCTAAAACCTGGACGTAGTCTCTGTGACTGTTACAGACTGTCTAAAACCTGGACATAGTCTCCGTGATGTCCCAGCAGACTGTCTAAAACCTGGACGTAGTCTCCGTGACGTCCCCACAGACTGTCTAAAACCTGGACGTAGTCTCTGTGACTGTTACAGACTGTCTAAAACCTGGACGTAGTCTCTGTGACTGTTACAGACTGTCTAAAACCTGGACGTAGTCTCCGTGATGTCCCAGCAGACTGTCTAAAACCTGGACGTAGTCTCCGTGACGTCCCCACAGACTGTCTAAAACCTGGACGTAGTCTCCGTGATGTCCCCACAGACTGTCTAAAACCTGGACGTAGTCTCCGTGACGTCCCCGCAGACTGTCTAAAACCTGGACGTAGTCTCCGTGACGTCCCCGCAGACTGTCTAAAACCTGGACGTAGTCTCCGTGACGTCCCCACAGACTGTCTAAAACCTGGACGTAAACAGACACATATGATCCTAATGGATGGTTTTCATGGAGGACACTTCAGAGCGGTGCTGATGGGTCACAGCACAGTGTTTGTCGGGTGTATAGGAGATGCTGACTCCCACTCGGTGGCTTTCCTCAGCATCTCATCGCCTACAGATCCTTTTTCCTGTTGCTGTCAGCTAAATGTGGACAGTCCAGTGATGAGGAGAGGCTGCTGTCTCTGGTCAGTCTACTAAGACAGAGGCCATGTTGTTGGTTTGGCTCTGTTTATTACGTTCTCTCAGCAGCCTTATCGTTAACCTCACATCCTGTGGTTCCTCACTTGTCCACCAGATGTCGTCAGAGTTTCCTGCCCGGTCACCTTTCTCTCACTCCAGATCTGCTCCTCTTTGCCTCATCATAAACCAGATCTGCTCCTCTTTGCCTCATCATAAACCAGATCTGCTCCTCTTTGCCTCATCATGAACCAGATCTGCTCCTCTTTGCCTCATCATGAACCAGATCTGCTCCTCTTTGCCTCATCATGAACCAGATCTGCTCCTCTTTGCCTCATCATGAACCAGATCTGCTCCTCTTTGCCTCATCATGAACCAGATCTGCTCCTCTTTGCCTCATCATGAACCAGATCTGCTCCTCTTTGCCTCATCATGAACCAGATCTGCTCCTCTTTGCCTCATCATAAACCAGATCTGCTCCTCTTTGCCTCATCATGAACCAGATCTGCTCCTCTTTGCCTCATCATAAACCAGATCTGCTCCTCTTTGCCTCATCATGAACCAGATTGTCGATGTTGCAGCAAATCCTGCCTGTTGCTCCTGTTTCCAGTTTCATGTTGGTGACCTGCTGTCGTCTCTTCTTGGATAAAGTTTCATTATTTCAGCCGCCCTGCCTGCATGAAGCTGCCTGGTCTTTTCTCTGTTGCATATCTGTGACCTGTGACCCGTCATGCTGGATTTCACTTTAGTTAGAGAGTTCTTCAGGCGCTTCTAGTGGCATTAAGGAGGTTATACGCGTCATTTGGTCCTCCAGAAGGGTCTAGTAATCACTGAGAGGATTCTAGTGCCCTGATCCTTTAGGTGGTCTACAGGGTCCTGTAGGAGGATAAAGTGGTCACTGAAAAGGTTCAAGGGGCTTGTAGTCCTTGTGGTCATTGAGGAGGTTTTAGTGGCCACTTGGATTCTTTTGTGTGTTTGTAGTTTTTATTGTGGAGGTTTGGGATGTCTTTCTGAAGGTTTGTTGATACTTTAAGTGTTTCTAGTAAGCATTGAGGTTTTTGGGGTCCTGTGATGGTTCTTGTGGTCATTGAGGAGGTTTTTGGGGCCCTGTGATGGTTCTTGTGGTCATTGAGAAGGTTTTTGGGGTCCCGTGATGGTTCTTGTTGTCATTGAGGAGGTTTTTGGGGCCCTGTGATGGTTCTTGTGGTCATTGAGGAGGTTTTTGGGGTCCCGTGATGGTTCTTGTTGTCATTGAGGAGGTTTTTGGGGTCCTGTGATGGTTCTTGTTGTCATTGAGGAGGTTTTTGGGGTCCTGTGATGGTTCTTGTGGTCATTGAGGAGGTTTTTGGGGCCCTGTGATGGTTCTTGTGGTCATTGAGAAGGTTTTTGGGGTCCTGTGATGGTTCTTGGAAGGTTTTTGGGGTCCTGTGATGGTTCTTGTTGTCATTGAGGAGGTTTTTGGGGTCCTGTGATGGTTCTTGTTGTCATTGAGGAGGTTTTTGGGGCCCTGTGATGGTTCTTGTTGTCATTGAGGAGGTTTTTGGGGTCCTGTGATGGTTCTTGTTGTCATTGAGGAGGTTTTTGGGGTCCCGTGATGGTTCTTGTTGTCAATGAGGAGGTTTTTGGGGTCCTGTGATGGTTCTTGTGGTCATTGAGGAGGTTTTTGGGGCCCCGTGATGGTTCTTGTGGTCATTGAGGAGGTTTTTGGGGTCCTGTGATGGTTCTTGTTGTCATTGAGAAGGTTTTTGGGGTCCCGTGATGGTTCTTGTTGTCATTGAGGAGGTTTTTGGGGCCCCGTGATGGTTCTTGTGGTCATTGAGGAGGTTTTTGGGGTCCTGTGATGGTTCCTGTGGTCATTGAGAAGGTTTTTGGGGTCCTGTGATGGTTCTTGTTGTCATTGAGGAGGTTTTTGGGGTCCTGTGATGGTTCTTGTGGTCATTGAGGAGGTTTTTGGGGTCCTGTGATGGTTCTTGTGGTCATTGAGGAGGTTTTTGGGGTCCTGTGATGGTTCTTGTGGTCATTGAGGAGGTTTTTGGGGTCCTGTGATGGTTCTTGTGGTCATTGAGGAGGTTTTTGGGGTCCTGTGATGGTTCTTGTGGTCATTGAGGAGGTTTTTGGGGTCCTGTGATGGTTCTTGTGTCATTGAGGAGGTTTTTGGGGTCCTGTGATGGTTCTTGTGGTCATTGAGGAGGTTTTTGGGGTCCTGTGATGGTTCTTGTGGTTCATTGAGGAGGTTTTTGGGGTCCTGTGATGGTTCTTGTTGTCATTGAGGAGGTTTTTGGGGTCCTGTGATGGTTCTTGTGGTCATTGAGGAGGTTTTTGGGGTCCTGTGATGGTTCTTGTTGTCATTGAGGAGGTTTTTGGGGTCCTGTGATGGTTCTTGTGGTCATTGAGGAGGTTTTTGGGGTCCTGTGATGGTTCTTGTTGTCATTGAGGAGGTTTTTGGGGTCCTGTGATGGTTCTTGTGGTCATTGAGGAGGTTTTTGGGGTCCTGTGATGGTTCTTGTGGTCATTGAGGAGGTTTTTGGGGTCCTGTGATGGTTCTTGTGGTCATTGAGGAGGTTTTTGGGGTCCTGTGATGGTTCTTGTGGTCATTGAGGAGGTTTTTGGGGTCCTGTGATGGTTCTTGTGGTCATTGAGGAGGTTTTTGGGGTCCTGTGATGGTTCTTGTGGTCATTGAGGAGGTTTTTGGGGTCCTGTGATGGTTCTTGTTGTCATTGAGGAGGTTTTTGGGGTCCTGTGATGGTTCTTGTGGTCATTGAGGAGGTTTTTGGGGTCCTGTGATGGTTCTTGTGGTCATTGAGGAGGTTTTTGGGGTCCTGTGATGGTTCTTGTTGTCATTGAGGAGGTTTTTGGGGTCCTGTGATGGTTCTTGTTGTCATTGAGGAGGTTTTTTTGGGGTCCTGTGATGGTTCTTGTGTCATTGAGGAGGTTTTGGGGCCTGTGATGGTTCTTGTGTCATTGAGGAGGTTTTTGGGGCCCCTGTGATGGTTCTTGTGGTCATTGAGGAGGTTTTTGGGGTCCTGTGATGGTTCTTGTGGTCATTGAGGAGGTTTTTGGGGTCCTGTGATGGTTCTTGTTGTCATTGAGGAGGTTTTGGGGTCCTGTGATGGTTCTTGTGGTCATTGAGAAGGTTTTTGGGGTCCTGTGATGGTTCTTGTTGTCATTGAGGAGGTTTTTGGGTCCTGTGATGGTTCTTGTTGTCATTGAGGAGGTTGTTTGGGGTCCTGTGA
>CM014091.1:33331035-33357980 GCA_004119915.2 Collichthys lucidus
ACAGAACCTCTGAACCGGGCAGTGTCCAGTCTAACCTGAACACGGCGACAGAACCTCTGAACCGGCAGCGTCCAGTCTAACATGAACAGAGACAGAACCCTGAACCGGCAGCGTCCAGTCTCAGCGAACACGGTGACAGAACCTCTGAACGGCAGTGTCCAGCCTAACAGCGAACACAGAGACAGAACTCTGACCAACAGTGTCCAGTCTAACAGTGAACAGCCACAGAACCTCTGAACCGGCATTGTCCAGTCTAACAGTGAACACAGCCACAGAACCTCTGACAGCAGTGTCCAGTCTAACAGGGAACACAGCCACAGAACCTCGAACCGGCAGTGTCCAGTCTAACAGTGAACACAGCCACAGACCTCTGAACCAGCAGGTGTCCTTAAACAGTGAACACAGCGACAGAACCTCTGATTTGGCTCCTGGCATCCCGGGCTGAGTCAGGTCAGTTAGCTACACAGCTGACAAACATCAAACATCTGAGGGAAAAGCAGTAAATACATTGTGAATAAAATCTGATCCAGTCTGAATAAAGTTCTGAAGTTGTGGTTCTGTACAGTAATCATTGAGGCCCGGACAGAGCTGACTGCAGCAGCCTCACAGTCACTAAAAATAAAGTTGTTCAGTTCCTGAAAAGCTGACGTTTAGCAGTGTGAGGTTCACAGCATGTCTGACTTTATCTCATTTTATTGCATCAATATACGACAGTAAACGTTCAGGCTGCTTATCTTGTCGTTTTGCACAATAAAATCACACACACACACAAAATAAGCAGGTCACGTGAGCACAGATTGCAGCAGTGTGTTCTCAGTGTTTTCTTGTACACTCGGCTGCACACACTCGTGTGAACCCGTCTCATTTGTCCTGCGAGTGAGCCGGGCAGCACGGCTAGTTAACCCCGACATTAGCTCCTGGTCCGTGCCTCGGGGCGGCATCACTGCAGCAGCAGCAGCCAGAAATATGAGCCGGATCGATGCGTCCACAGGCCAGACATCGGCTCGGCGCTCTGCCCCGAGGACACAGTGGAAAAGCGTGCATCAGTCAATGATGCAGCAGATTTCCACAACGTGCACGGCTGGTTCAGAAAAACAAACGGCAACGGGAAATATGACAAAGAAAGATCACAGTTACAACGGGAGAACTTTATTTAGAGTTCAGACGCACAAACACGACAGCATGAGACTTCATGTCCTCAGGCCGGGCGCTCGAAGTCGAGAGGTCCTGACGGCAAAAACTCGGACACCTTTTAGACTTAAACCTCGACTCTGGATCAGCCTGAAGAACCCTCACCTCACCTGAGGGGGTCACAGGGGCTCAACATGCCTGCTGAGCAGCTTTAAAGCTGATCAGGAGAATCTGCAACCCAAACAAGAACAAAACCCCGATAACAAAAAACATCCAACCAGCACCCCGAACATTAAAAGCGTCACAGACACACGTTACCTTTCACAGTCCGATCCAAATCACAGCGGAGGCGAGCTCACACACAGCAACAAGGCGTTCAAGCTTATATAACGTTGATGGCGGCAATTGGGCCACTCTGATTTGGAGGGTCGGGGCACGGTGCCGCTCCAATCCTAGACCCCCGGGCTTGCAGGGAGACCACGCCTCTGGCAGCCGGAAGCGAATCAGGAGTTGGCGGGCCACACACCTGGATTCATGTAAAGAAAACCGTACACACAAGGCTATACCGGGGCGAGACGACGGCGACCATAGCCCCATATTCTGTTGCTACAGTTCTAGTCGATGTTTCAAACTCCACGGCCCCGCCGCGGTCCGGTTAGGCGTCCCTGAAGCGGGCCTGAAGCGGGCCTGAAGCGGGCCTGAAGCGGGCCTGAAGCGGGCCTGAAGCTGAAGCGGGCTTGAAGCGGGCCTGAAGCGGGCCTGAAGCGGACCTGAAGCGGGCCTGAAGCGGACCTGAAGCGGACCTGAAGCGGGCCTGAAGCGGGCCTGAAGCGGGCCTGAAGCGGACCTGAAGCGGGCCTGAAGCGGGCCTGAAGCGGGCCTGAAGCGGGCCTGAAGCGGACCTGAAGCGGGCCTGAAGCGGGCCTGAAGCGGGCTTGAAGCGGGCCTGAAGCGGGCTTGAAGCGGGCTTGAAGCGGGCCTGAAGCGGGCTTGAAGCGGGCCTGAAGCGGGCCTGAAGCGGCTTGAAGCGGGCCTGAAGCGGGCTTGAAGCGGGTCTGAAGCGGGCCTGAAGCGGGCTTGAAGCGGGCCTGAAGCGGACCTGAAGCGGGCCTGAAGCGGGCTTGAAGCGGGCCTGAAGCGGACCTGAAGCGGGCCTGAAGCGGGCTTGAAGCGGGCCTGAAGCTGGCCTGAAGCGGGCCTGAAGCGGGCCTGAAGCGGGCTTGAAGCGGGCCTGAAGCGGGCTTGAAGCGGGCCTGAAGCGGACCTGAAGCGGGCCTGAAGCGGGCTTGAAGCGGGCCTGAAGCGGGCTTGAAGCGGGCCTGAAGCGGGTTAGGGTTAGGAAGTCGCAGCCATGACGTGACAGAGGCGTGTAACCAGGAAGTCGACAGAAGACCGAGTGACGTGATGTCATGGAAGCCGAGCTGCTGTGTGAGGACAACAACATGAATATATGAAACTATGAAACACTGCTGCACATGGAGAAATGAACAAATGTTTGTTTTGCTACAGACAAACAGTAAATATGTGACGTTAGAGAAGATCATATTCTGATGTCACTAAACAAACTGATATAAAGGCGTGTTGTGTTATAATGACGTCGAGCTGTAGTCAAAGTAAATTTGTTGTTCTGCAGCGTGATGAGTTGATCTTTAACTGAATGAAGAGCTCGCCGCGTTCGAGTCGTAAACAGCTGAAGTTCTGTACGGCATAAATCATAAACTCACTGCTCCGTTATCTGCGGACGTGTATCAATCTGTTAACCAGCGCCGAGCACAAACACAGCACCACCCTCGCCGGTTCCCACACAGGCATTAAACCTCCTGACAGGGCATTTATTAACAGAGGTCAGGAACCTGCCGTCTTAAATGGAAACCACAGTCGGCCTATCAGATGTGTAGGTATTTCCTGACAAACACAGTCAGGCTAATTTTACTTTGCGTCTCTGCTTCTTGTCTCCTCGATCAAACATGACGTGCCTCTGTTTCTGTTCTCAGAATGAGACTTTAATATCTACGGGGTGAGGCGAGGGGGTTTCAGTTAGCCACTACACCTCTAAAAGCATTTGTAATGTCAGACCGTGTCTCACAGTGTTCATGGATGGATGAACAAATATGCTGAATACATGCCGAAGCCGGCGATCAATCCGAAAGGTTTTTCCAGCCCGGCAGAACTCCTGATCCGCGTCTCCGTCGCGTTCAGGCTGGTTTGTGCTTAATTAATGCGGAGCCACGTGCTCAGGACACACTGAGGGAAAACATTTACACTTACACAGTTTAAACTGTTTTCATTCCATGACAGACGAATACAGACTCCCTCTTTAATTTAAGACCAAAGGATGATTTCAGAGCGGTAAGCAGAGCTCCGGTTCTGGCACGACACTGAGCTAAACTGAGCTAACATTAGCTAACAGCAGCTAACAGCTAACAGCAACTAACAAAGTGAGCTAACATGAGCTAACAGCAGCTAACATGAGCTAACGGCAGCTAACAGCAACTAACACTGAGCTAACAGCAGCTAACATTAGCTAACAGCAGCTAACAAACTGAGCTAACATTAGCTAACGGCAGCTAACAGCAACTAAAAAAGTGAGCTAATATTAGCTAACAGCAGCTAACATGAGCTAACAGCAGCTAACAGCAGCTAACAAACTGAGCTAACATTAGCTAACAGCAGCTAACAAACTAAGCTAACATTAGCTAACATCAGCTAACAAACTGAGCTAACATTAGCTAACAACAGCTAACATTAGCTAACAGCAGCTAACAAACTGAGCTAACATTAGCTAACGGCAGCTAACAGCAACTAAAAAAGTGAGCTAATATTAGCTAACAGCAGCTAACATTAGCTAACAGCAGCTAACAGCAACTAACAAACTGAGCTAACATTAGCTAACAGCAGCTAACAAACTAAGCTAACATTAGCTAACATCAGCTAACAAACTGAGCTAACATTAGCTAACAGCAGCTAACATGAGCTAACAGCAGCTAACAGACTGAGCTAACATTAGCTAACAGCAGTTAACAGACTGAGCTAACAGCAGCTAACAAACTGAGCTGACATTAGCTAACAGCAGCTAACAAACTGAGCTAACATTAGCTAACAGCAGCTAAGCTAACATTAGCTAACAGCAGTAAACAAACTGAGCTAAAATTAGCTAACAGAAGCTAAAAAACTGAGCTAACATTAGCTAACAGCAGCTAACAGACTGAGCTAACATTAGCTAACAGCAGCTAACAGACTGAGCTAACATTAGCTAACAGCAGCTAACAAACTGAGCTAACATTAGCTAACAGCAGCTAACAGACTGAGCTAACATTAGCTAACAGCTGCACCATATTGGAGCTATTAGCATCAGCTGGGCGTAGTGGTTGTGTGCGGTCGTCTTGTCCGGCTTGGAAACCTGAACTGAAGCTGGCGATGCTGGATTGGTCGTAGACAATAATTCAATCTTCTCGAGTCACAGCCCACTTTCCAGAGTTTTCCAGAGAGGCTCTCTGTGATTGAACAGCCCTTATGTGATTGAGGGCTCTGGCCCGTCATCTCCCGCCGCTTGTTAAGGTCAACAACAACCCGACCAATTAGGACGAGAGGGCGAGAGAGGCACCGTGACTTCTCAGCACTTGATTGCTGTCATGGAAAGACAGACGGCCGCGTACGGGGAAAAACTGAAAGTATTTACTCTGAACCTCGACAGGAGAAACTAATCGGAGCGTGCTCGTGTTTCCCCATAATGAAAGTAGTTCATCGTTCACAGGACTGCTTCTCCTCCGCTCTGCTTCTTAAACTGATCATCTCTCTCGTTAACTGAAGCCAAGTTGCAGTTTAGTTAGCTAACAGATGCTGATGTTGAACGAGCATGTGCAACCTGTAACAACAACAAATCACAAACAGCTGATGATAAACCTGATCAGCTGCTGTCAGTGATCAATACACAAACCAATAACTAATATTCAGACAACCTTAATCATACTTAACAGTTACCTAGTGTTTCTGTAGCGTTGACAGAACGTTCCAAGTCAGTTTGAAGTGAACTAAAGCCCTGAGACCAAATTTTTTTTTTGTACCAGGCTGTAAACATGTTTATTTCTGCTGTGAAACATGGGGACTTATGGAGACTGACTCACTTCTGGAGCCAGCCTCAGGTGGACGTTTGAGGAACTGCAGGTTGTGGCACTTTAAACCACAGAATCAACCAAACCTTATTTTTGGTTCATGAAATCTGAAATGACTGAGTCTGTCTGATCTGGAGCACCTCAGAGCCTGTGTAACACGTCAGTGTAAATCATACAGTGATAATGTATTATGACATTGAAGTCGGCTCTGCATACGTGATGTGTGTGCTTCTTGTTTTGTTCGTCTGCTTTCCTATCACCATCATCCAGAGCCAGCAGCTTGGCAGCCTCTCCGGGTTTATCTGCTGTATAATGTGCAGCCGAGATGCATCCATCATCACTGTGCCGTGCTGGCGCTCTGCTCCCTGTCCTCAAAGATCCACGCTGGTTCAGATCCAGACAGTGAGGAGCGTCTGCTGCAGCTGCAGTGCGTTTCCTGGTATCAGTGCGTGCTAACGTAAAAGTTTCAAGATGTGTTTTTATTCTTTAAACGTCCTCCAACAGGGAGGAGGCTGACTCTGTTGGAGCTGGGACTAAAGCTCAGAGCTGGTCTTCTCGCTGGCTTTGGCTCCTGACAGCCAACGTTAGCGTGTGGCTAACCGAGCTAACAGCAGCTAGGACTTCAGTTATTATATATATTATATATATATATAGGAAAACTTTGGAAGTCCGTCACGGAGGCTGTGTTCAGTTTCACTTGAGGCTGGCTCCAGAAGTGAGTCAGTCTACATAAGTCCCCATGTCCAAATGTCCATCTTCACAGCAGAAATAAACATGTTTACAGCCTGGTACAAAAAACAGTTTTGGTCTCTGTAGCTACTGGCTAAAGCAAGTTAACAATAAGCTAAAAAGAGCTAACAAGAAGCTAAAACAAGCTAACAACAATATAACAATAAGCTAAAAAGAGCTAACAACAAGCTAACAACAAGCTAACAATAAGCTAAGAAGAGCTAACAAGAAGCTAACAATAAGCTAACAACAATATAACAATAAGCTAAGAAGAGCTAACAAGAAGCTAACAACAATATAACAATAAGCTAAAACAAGCTAACAACAAGCTAACAACAATATAACAATAAGCTAAGAAGAGCTAACAAGAAGCTAACAATAAGCTAAGAAGAGCTAACAAGAAGCTAACAACAATATAACAATAAGCTAAAACAAGCTAACAACAAGCTAACAACAATATAACAATAAGCTAAGAAGAGCTAACAAGAAGCTAACAATAAGCTAAGAAGAGCTAACAAGAAGCTAACAAGAAGCTAACAATAAGCTAACAACAATATAACAATAAGCTAAGAAGAGCTAACAAGAAGCTAACAACAATATAACAATAAGCTAAAACAAGCTAACAACAAGCTAACAACAATATAACAATAAGCTAAGAAGAGCTAACAAGAAGCTAACAATAAGCTAAGAAGAGCTAACAAGAAGCTAACAATAAGCTAAGAAGAGCTAACAAGAAGCTAACAACAAGCTAACAATAAGCTAACAACAATATAACAATAAGCTAAGAAGAGCTAACAAGAGCTAACAACAATATAACATTAAGCTAAAACAAGCTAACAACAATATAACAATAAGCTAAGAAGAGCTAACAAGAAGCTAACAACAAGCTAACAATAAGCTAAAAAGAGCTAACAAAAAGCTAAAACAAGCTAACAACCAGCTAACAACAATATAACAATAAGCTAAGAAGAGCTAACAACAAGCTAACAACAATATAACAATAAGCTAAGAAGAGCTAACAAGAAGCTAACAATAAGCTAACAACAAGCTAACGATAAGCAAACAACATGTTCACTTCCGTGGCTGTAAATTAAAGCCAACAAAGGAAGTACCACAAACTGCAGTTCCCCTAACGTCCACTTGAGGCTGGCTCCAGAAGTGAGTCAGTCTCCATAAGTCCCCATGTCCAAATGTCCAACTTCACAGCAGCACTTTGGAACCATGTGGCTGACGTCACTTCCTGACACTGCCATTGGGTTTGGCTCTTGACAGCTAACATTAGCTGCACGGCTAACGGCAGCTAACATTTTAGTTATTGGCGGTTATCTAAACTCTGTAAATGTACTTATGGTCTCGGAGGACGTGTTCAGTCCTGGTCCGGCTGAGCCCGGTTCTGTTGCAACACTAACGGCAGCTACAGCAAGTGACAAACAAACTGTGCCGCTCCGTGCTCACAGCGATCGACTGATGTCGTGACATTATCGGCTGGTTGTTACAAAGTTGGACAGTGAAACTGTAGATGTGACTTTAAAGGGTTAAAAAGACTTTTCACGCTTCTCACTGTTGGTCACTCTTCATTAAGAAGTCTTGATTAATGTTTCATGCGTAAGCAGACTGGAGGTTCGCAGGTCTGTCCTTCACATCAGGAGCTTGTTTTTCTTTTTTCAGCAGGTGACTCGATGCCAACCGTGACTCACTTCAGCCACCGTGCCTCCTGAGTGTGATGTTACGTAACGCCCCGCAACAGTTTTCAAAGTTTGTATTCCAGCAACCAGACGCTGGTTTTTTCCTACATGTGAAGATTGATGGACAGTCGACCTTTCTCAGCGTACGCTGCCTGTCCCATTGTCAGCTGGGAGAGACTCCGTCCTCTGTGACGTCCCCGCAGACTGTCCAAAACCTGGACGTAGTCTCTGTGACGTCCCCGCAGACTGTCTAAAACCTGGACGTAGTCTCCGTGACGTCCCCGCAGACTGTCTAAAACCTGGACGTAGTCTCCGTGACGTCCCCGCAGACTGTGTAAAACCTGGACGTAGTCTCCATGACGTCCCCACAAACCTGGACGTAGTCTCCATGACGTCCCCACAAACCTGGACGTAGTCTCCGTGACGTCCCCGCAGACTGTCCAAAACCTGGACGTAGTATCTGTGACGTCCCCACGCAGACTGTCTAAAACCTGGACGTAGTCTCTGTGACGTCCACGCAGACTGTCTAAAACCTGGACGTAGTCTCTGTGACGTCCACGCAGACTGTCCAAAACCTGGACGTAGTCTCCGTGACGTCCACGCAGACTGTGTAAAACCTGGACGTAGTCTCTGTGACGTCCCCGCAGACTGTGTAAAACCTGGACGTAGTCTCTGTGACGTCCCCGCAGACTGTCTAAAACCTGGACGTAGTTTCTGTGACGTCCCCGCAGACTGTCCAAAACCTGGACGTAGTCTCTGTGAGGTCCCCGCAGACTGTCTAAAACCTGGACGTAGTCTCTGTGACGTCCCCGCAGACTGACTAAAACCTGGACGTAGTCTCTGTGACGTCCACACAGACTGTCTGAAACCTGGACGTAGTCTCCGTGACGTCCTCACAGACTGTCTAAAACCTGGACGTAGTCTCAGTGACGTCCCCGCAGACTGTCTAAAACCTGGACGTAGTCTCCGTGACGTCACCGCAGACTGGATGAAGCAGCTGTGTTTAAAGTGTGTGATGTTGATGGCTGTGGGACACGTTCCATTCAGTAATCTGCGGTCTGTCACGGTTGTCATGGTTACGTGTTTACCCTCCTCTGAAGCTGTAATCTGTCAGTAATAATCACTGATAGAGACACTTTTGTTGACGGAGGCCTCTGGACTAATCATCAGATGTAATTACAAATGTAGCGTGTGTGTGTGTGTGTGTGTGTGTGTGTGTGGTGTGTGTGTGTGTGTGTGTGTGTGTGTTTTGTCTTGATTACATCACACAGTGTCAAAAAGCCGACGAGGCGATGATGGAGATGAAACGACGGCTTTCATATTAAAACATTCGATGGTGTGAGAAGAAACAGAGACTGCAAACGAACGTTGAACATAAAAGTAAATTATTCGGACCTTCACCGAGGAAAAGTGGAAAATTATTAATATCACTTTATATTCACGCATGTACGGGTCTGCAGAACTAACCCTAACCTGACTCTAAACTGCAAACACACTGAATACTTCCTTTGTGTCTCCAAATCTTCATGCTGAGGATGGTTGAAGCTGTCACCAATAACCAGAACCAGAAATACCCAAGGTTACGTTGACATCTGTGATTTTATTTTGGCGGGATTCCTCCTGGTTTCCTCCCTGTCTCCGTCCTCTGGCAGCTGTCAGATTGTGTTGTGAGGGAGATCCTGACCCAGCGAGCAGAGTGACAGAGGGACTGACCCGGCTCTCTCTGCCCAGACAGAGGCTGTTTTCTGGGGGAGAGTTCATGCGACTGTCTGACCCTAAGGACCATAAACGTGCGTTGGGCGGTCTCGGACTCGCTGCCTCAGTATTTCAGAACTCTCTCTCGAGTGTCACGGTGAGTTTGGGAAACCTGAACATCTGCTGACGTCGCACTCTCCGTGACATATCTTGGCTTCACCGCAGGGGAGCTGGTGATGTCACCGCCTCATGTCCCGTCGTCGTGGCGGTGAAGCGGGCAGTCGATCATCCTGAACAAATCTACCCACGAGGCCGTGCTTCAGCCCTCTTTTCCTCTTCCTCGCCGCTCTTCCTGCCCATCTGGCAGTAGTTAAAGATTAATACGCTGGAATCTCAGAGCCGAGGGGAGGCGTGAGAGAACGGGTGGTGTTATCCAGGCGGAGAGGTGAGGGGGGCCGCAGTGAGAGCAGAGACACCAAACTGGACAAAGAGCTGAAGACATCAGCACAAAGATCAGATGATCTCTGTACGAGACCTAAACCTGGACGTAGTCTCCGTGACATCCCCGCAGACTGTCTAAAACCTGGACGTAGTCTCCGTGACGTCCCCGCAGACTGTCCAAAACCTGGACGTAGTGTCTGTGACGTCCCCGCAGACTGTCTAAAACCTGGACGTAGTCTCTGTGACGTCCCCGCAGACTGTCCAAAACCTGGACGTAGTGTCTGTGACGTCCCCGCAGACTGTCTAAAACCTGGACGTAGTCTCTGTGACGTCCCCGCAGACTGTCTAAAACCTGGACGTCGTCTCCGTGACGTCCCCACAGACTGTCTAAACCTGAAAGTAGTCTCCGTGACGTCCCCGCAGACTGTCTAAACCTGAAAGTAGTCTCCGTGACGTCCCCGCAGACTGTCTAAAACCTGGACGTAGTCTCTGTGACGTCCCCGCAGACTGTCTAAACCTGGACGTAGTCTCTGTGACGTCCCCGCAGACTGTCTAAACCTGGACGTAGTCTCTGTGACGTCCCCGCAGACTGTCTAAACCTGGACGTAGTCTCTGTGACGTCCCCGCAGACTGTCTAAAACCTGAACGTAGTCTCTGTGACGTCCCTGCAGACTGTCTAAAACCTGGACGTAGTCTCCGTGACGTCCCCGCAGACTGTCTAAAACCTGAACGTAGTCTCCGTGACGTCCCCGCAGACTGTCTAAAACCTGGACGTAGTCTCTGTGACTGTTGCAGACTGTCTAAAACCTGGACGTAGTCTCCGTGACGTCCCCACAGACTGTCTAAAACCTGGACGTAGTCTCTGTGACGTCCCCGCAGACTGTCTAAAACCTGGACGTAGTCTCTGTGACGTCCCCGCAGACTGTCTAAAACCTGGACGTAGTCTCTGTGACGTCCCCGCAGACTGTCTAAAACCTGGACGTAGTCTCTGTGACGTCCCCGCAGACTGTCTAAAACCTGGACGTAGTCTCTGTGACGTCCCCGCAGACTGTCTAAAACCTGAACGTAGTCTCTGTGACGTCCCTGCAGACTGTCTAAAACCTGGACGTAGTCTCCGTGACGTCCCCGCAGACTGTCTAAAACCTGAACGTAGTCTCCGTGACGTCCCCGCAGACTGTCTAAAACCTGGACGTAGTCTCTGTGACTGTTGCAGACTGTCTAAAACCTGGACGTAGTCTTCGTGACGTCCCCACAGACTGTCTAAAACCTGGACGTAGTCTCTGTGACGTCCCCGCAGACTGTCTAAAACCTGGACGTAGTCTCTGTGACGTCCCCGCAGACTGTCTAAAACCTGGACGTAGTCTCTGTGACGTCCCTGCAGACTGTCTAAAACCTGGACGTAGTCTCTGTGACGTCCCCGCAGACTGTCTAAAACCTGGACGTAGTCTCCGTGACGTCCCCACAGACTGTCTAAAACCTGGACGTAGTCTCTGTGACGTCCCCGCAGACTGTCTAAAACCTGGACGTAGTCTCCGTGACGTCCCCGCAGACTGTCTAAAACCTGGACGTAGTCTCCGTGACGTCCCCGCAGACTGTCTAAAACCTGGACGTAGTCTCCGTGACGTCCCCACAGACTGTCTAAAACCTGGACATAGTCTCTGTGACGTCCCCACAGACTGTCTAAAACCTGGACGTAGTCTCCGTGACGTCCCCGCAGACTGTCTAAAACCTGGACGTAGTCTCCGTGACGTCCCCGCAGACTGTCTAAAACCTGGACGTAGTCTCTGTGACGTCCCCGCAGACTGTCCAAAACCTGGACGTAGTCTCTGTGACGTCCCCGCAGACTGTCTAAAACCTGGACGTAGTCTCCGTGACGTCCCCGCAGACTGTCTAAAACCTGGACGTAGTCTCCGTGACGTCCCCGCAGACTGTCCAAAACCTGGACGTAGTCTCTGTGACGTCCCCGCAGACTGTCCAAAACCTGGACGTAGTCTCTGTGACGTCCCCGCAGACTGTCTAAAACCTGGACGTAGTCTCCGTGACGTCCCCGCAGACTGTCTGAAACCTGGACGTAGTCTCCGTGACGTCACCGCAGACTGGATGAAGCAGCTGTGTTTAAAGTGTGTGATGTTGATGGCTGTGGGACACGTTCCATTCAGTAATCTGCGGTCTGTCACGGTTGTCATGGTTACGTGTTTACCCTCGTCTGAAGCTGTAATCTGTCAGTAATAATCACTGATAGAGACACTTTTGTTGACGGAGGCCTCTGGACTAATCATCAGATGTAATTACAAATGTAGCGTGTGTGTGTGTGTGTGTGTGTGTGTGTGTGTGTGTGTGTGTGTGTGTGTTTTGTCTTGATTACATCACACAGTGTCAAAAAGCCGACGAGGCGATGATGGAGATGAAACGACGGCTTTCATATTAAAACATTAGATGGTGTGAAAAGAAACAGAGACTGCAAACGAACGTTGAACATAAAAGTAAATTATTCGGACCTTCACCGAGGAAAAGTGGAAAATTATTAATATCACTTTATATTCACGCATGTACGGGTCTGCAGAACTAACCCTAACCTGACTCTAAACTGCAAACACACTGAATACTTCCTTTGTGTCTCCAAATCTTCATGCTGAGGATGGTTGAAGCTGTCACCAATAACCAGAACCAGAAATACCCAAGGTTACGTTGACATCTGTGATTTTATTTTGGCGGGATTCCTCCCTGTCTCCGTCCACAAAGCTGTCAGATTGTGTTGTGAGGGAGATCCTGACCCAGCGAGCAGAGTGACAGAGGGACTGACCCGGCTCTCTCTGCCCAGACAGAGGCTGTTTTCTGGGGGAGAGTTCATGCGACTGTCTGACCCTAAGGACCATAAACGTGCGTTGGGCGGTCTCGGACTCGCTGCCTCAGTATTTCAGAACTCTCTCTCGAGTGTCACGGTGAGTTTGGGAAACCTGAACATCTGCTGACGTCACACTCTCCGTGACATATCTTGGCTTCACCGCAGGGGAGCTGGTGATGTCACCGCCTCATGTCCCGTCGTCGTGGCGGTGTGAAGCGGGCAGTCGATCATCCTGAACAAATCTACCACGAGGCCGTGCTTCAGCCTCTTTTCCTCTTCCTCGCCGCTCTTCCTGCCCATCTGGCAGTAGTTAAAGATTAATACGCTGGAATTCAGAGCCGAGGGGAGGCGGAGAGAGAGGGTGGTGTTATCCAGGCGGAGAGGTGAGGGGGGCCGCAGTGAGAGCAGAGACACCAAACTGGACAAAGAGCTGAAGACATCAGCACAAAGATCAGATGATCTCTGTACGAGACCTAAACCTGGACGTAGTTCCGTGACATCCCCGCAGACTGTCTAAAACCTGGACGTAGTCTCCGTGACGTCCCCGCAGACTGTCTAAAACCTGGACGTAGTCTGTGACGTCCCCGCAGACTGTCTAAAACCTGGACGTAGTCTGTGACGTCCCCGCAGACTGTCTAAAACCTGGACGTAGTCTGTGACGTCCCCGCAGACTGTCTAAAACCTGGACGTAGTCTCTGTGACGTCCCCGCAGACTGTCTAAAACCTGGACGTAGTCTCCGTGACGTCCCCGCAGACTGTCTAAACCTGGACGTAGTCTCGTGACGTCCCCGCAGACTGTCTAAAACCTGGACGTAGTCTCGTGACGTCCCCGCAGACTGTCTAAAACCTGGACGTAGTCTCTGTGACGTCCCCGCAGACTGTCTAAAACCTGGACGTAGTCTCTGTGACGTCCCCGCAGACTGTCTAAAACCTGGACGTAGTCTTGTGACGTCCCCGCAGACTGTCTAAAACCTGGACGTAGTCTCTGTGACGTCCCGCAGACTGTCTAAAACCTGGACGTAGTCTCGTGACGTCCCCGCAGACTGTCTAAAACCTGGACGTAGTCTCCGTGACGTCCCCGCAGACTGTCTAAAACCTGGACGTAGTCTCGTGACGTCCCCGCAGACTGTCTAAAACCTGGACGTAGTCTCTGTGACGTGCAGACTGTCTAAAACCTGGACGTAGTCTCCGTGACGTCCCCGCAGACTGTCTAAAACCTGGACGTAGTCTCTGTGACGTCCCGCAGACTGTCTAAAACCTGGACGTAGTCTCGTGACGTCCCCGCAGACTGTCTAAAACCTGGACGTAGTCTCTGTGACGTCCCCGCAGACTGTCTAAAACCTGGACGTAGTCTCTGTGACGTCCCCGCAGACTGTCTAAAACCTGGACGTAGTCTCTGTGACGTCCCCGCAGACTGTCTAAAACCTGGACGTAGTCTCTGTGACGTCCCGCAGACTGTCTAAAACCTGGACGTAGTCTCGTGACGTCCCCGCAGACTGTCTAAAACCTGGACGTAGTCTCGTGACGTCCCCGCAGACTGTCTAAAACCTGGACGTAGTCTCTGTGACGTGCAGACTGTCTAAAACCTGGACGTAGTCTCCGTGACGTCCCGCAGACTGTCTAAAACCTGGACGTAGTCTCTGTGACGTCCCCGCAGACTGTCTGAAACCTGGACGTAGTCTCTGTGACGTCCCCGCAGACTGTCTAAAACCTGGACGTAGTCTCTGTGACGTCCCGCAGACTGTCTAAAACCTGGACTTAGTCTCCGTGACGTCCCCGCAGACTGTCTAAAACCTGGACGTAGTCTCCGTGACGTCCCCGCAGACTGTCTAAAACCTGGACGTAGTCTCTGTGACGTCCCCGCAGACTGTCTAAAACCTGGACGTAGTCTCCGTGACGTCCCCGCAGACTGTCTAAAACCTGGACGTAGTCTCCGTGACGTCCCCGCAGACTGTCTAAAACCTGGACGTAGTCTCCGTGACGTCCCCGCAGACTGTCTAAAACCTGGACGTAGTCTCTGTGACGTCCCCGCAGACTGTCTAAAACCTGGACGTAGTCCGTGACGTCCCCGCAGACTGTCTAAAACCTGGACGTAGTCTCGTGACGTCCCCGCAGACTGTCTAAAACCTGGACGTAGTCTCTGTGACGTCCCGCAGACTGTCTAAAACCTGGACGTAGTCTCTGTGACGTCCCGCAGACTGTCTAAAACCTGGACGTAGTCTCCGTGACGTCCCCGCAGACTGTCCAAAACCTGGACGTAGTCTCCGTGACGTCCCCGCAGACTGTCCAAAACCTGGACGTAGTCTCCGTGACGTCCTCGCAGACTGTCCAAAACCTGGACGTAGTCTCCGTGACGTCCTCGCAGACTGTCCAAAACCTGGACGTAGTCTCGTGACGTCCTCGCAGACTGTCCAATAAAACCTGGACGTAGTCTCCGTGACGTCCTCGCAGACTGTCCAAAACCTGGACGTAGTCTCCGTGACGTCCTCGCAGACTGTCCAAAACCTGGACGTAGTCTCTGTGACGTCCCCGCAGACTGTCTAAAACCTGGACGTAGTCTCAGTGACGTCCCCGCAGACTGTCTAAAACCTGGACGTAGTCTCTGTGACGTCTCCGCAGACTGTCTAAAACCTGGACGTAGTCTCTGTGACGTCCCCGCAGACTGTCTAAAACCTGGACGTAGTCTCTGTGACTGTCACAGACTGTCTAAAACCTGGACGTAGTCTCTGTGACGTCCCCGCAGACTGTCTAAAACCTGGACATAGTCTCCGTGACGTCCCCGCAGACTGCCTAAAACCTGGACGTAGTCTCTGTGACGTCCCCGCAGACTGCCTAAAACCTGGACGTAGTCTCTGTGACGTCCCCGCAGACTGCCTAAAACCTGGACGTAGTCTCTGTGACGTCCCCGCAGACTGTCTAAAACCTGGACGTAGTCTCTGTGACGTCCCCGCAGACTGTCTAAAACCTGGACGTAGTCTCTGTGACGTCCCCGCAGACTGTCTAAAACCTGGACGTAGTCTCTGTGACGTCCCCGCAGACTGTCTAAAACCTGGACATAGTCTCTGTGACGTCCCTGCAGACTGTCTAAAACCTGGACATAGTCTCTGTGACGTCCCTGCAGACTGTCTAAAACCTGGACGTAGTCTCTGTGACGTCCCTGCAGACTGTCTAAAACCTGGACGTAGTCTCTGTGACGTCCCCGCAGACTGTCTAAAACCTGGACGTAGTCTCTGTGACGTCCCCGCAGACTGTCTAAAACCTGGACGTAGTCTCTGTGACGTCCCCACAGGCTCTCGCTGCTCAGACAGAGACTGTTTTCTGGGGGAGAGTTCACCGAAGAGTCTGCAGGGAGACGCGTCAACGCGACTTCAACACATTTTCCTCTCATGTAGCCGAACTGTTGATTTTTCGTTTTAGAGAAATATTTACTAATCAGACCTTAAAAAGCTGCAACTTCTTGTGTTTCAGTTTGCACCTTGAAAATCCTTGAGAGCTCTGGAAAAGATCCAGTAAAGAGGAAAGTAGATCTATGTGGACTGGGAGCTGAACACGGGGCTGTTCTGTCGGCTCGCGATGACATGCCGGTGTGTCCGACTTCATTTTCTGTCCCCTGCAGCTTCATCCTCAGACAATTAAGTCCCCGACATGAGAGCTCAGACCCCCGATGGACCGCACGAGTCCTCCAGAGCTCACCTGCTTCTCTTCACGTGCTTCCATCATAGCGGTTTGATTAGCACGGGATTACGGGGCGGCGGCCTCTCGCTCGTTTTGATCTCAGACGTGATTGAACGCGATGGCAGAGTTCAGGCTGCTGCATTAATGTTTCATAACGTGACCAAATAAAGAGAAGGAATGTTACCAGATGACATAACGACACCTGCTCCGCCTGCAGCGAGCCAGCACCCCGCTCACAACATGTCCATATTAGGTCAGGCTGAGCAATTAATCCAATATTCCCACATGAAATCAGCTGCGACGTCGACCTCCACAATGTTTCCTGAACTGAAGGCGAGCCACCAGAGGACATGGAGACGTCTCCACCTGTGGAGGAAAAGAGAAGACGAAGGAGGACGAGTCATCATCGTCTCCGTCTCTCAAACCAAATGAAACTTCTTCATGTTTTCAGTCAGAGTCGTGGAACAGCCGAGCGGAGGCCCGCTCCAAAAAAACAAACAAACTGTTCGTTTACTGTTCATGGTCAAAGGAAGTCAACACTGAAGAGACTTCCTGTGGTCGCATGACATCATCACACCACGCCCACCTCATCATCAGTCACATGTCCGAGGTCACTGTTGACGTGGAGTCGCCGGAACACTGGAAAGTTCAATAAGACTGAGGAAGACTGAGGAAGACTGTGAAAGACTGCGAGAGACTGGGGAAGACTGCCAGAGACTGAGGAAGACTGTGAAAGACTGAGGAAGACTGCGAGAGACTGGGGAAGACTGCGAGAGACTGAGGAAGACTGTGAAAGACTGAGGAAGACTGCGAGAGACTGGGGAAGACTGCGAGAGACTGAGGAAGACTGCGAGAGACTGGGGAAGACTGTGAAAGACTGAGGAAGACTGAGGAAGACTGCCAGAGACTGAGGAAGACTGAGGAAGACTGTGAAAGACTGAGGAAAACTGCGAGAGACTGAAGAAAGACTGCCAGAGACTGAGGAAGACTGAGGAAGACTGCCAGAGACTGGGGAAGACTGTGAAAGACTGAGGAAGACTGCGAGAGACTGGGGAAGACTGTGAAAGACTGAGGAAGACTGAGGAAGACTGCCAGAGACTGAGGAAGACTGTGAAAGACTGTGAAAGACTGTGAAAGACTGAGGAAAACTGTGAGAGACTGAGGAAGACTGAGGAAAACTGCGAGAGACTGAGGAAGACTGCCAGAGACTGAGGAAGACTGTGAAAGACTGAGGAAAACTGCGAGAGACTGAGGAAGACTGAGGAAGACTGCGAGAGACTGGGGAAGACTGTGAAAGACTGAGGAAGACTAAGGAAGACTGTGAAAGACTGAGGAAAACTGCGAGAGACTGAGGAAGACTGCCAGAGACTAAGGGAAGACTAAGGAAGACTGTGAAAGACTAAGGAAGACTGTGAAAGACTGAGGAAGACTGTGAAAGACTGAGGAAGGACAGCCTTCTGAAGTATCTAATTAAAAAGCTGAATCACCCTGATGGATGTGGGTGCGTGGGATCGAGCTCGGGAACATTAAGGTGCCGTTTTGACGACAGAAATCAGACTCAGCTGTGTACGGAGGCCCGTAATGAAGACCAAAACAAGCACACCTCATTAAGACATGGTTTCCTGAGAGGAAGGAGACGAAACTCTGACAAATCAGCTGTTAGTCCACAGCGAGAAGCTGAGACAGACGCTGAGTTTCTGTCTCAGCTCCATGTTCTGACCCGAACACTAATGGCCTCGATCCAGTCCATTATATACGAACGTCAGCCCACACAGAGACCAGATGCAGGTCCAGACCGTCCACACGTCTGGCCTCCCGCAGAGATGAAGACAAGTTTCTCACTGTGATATACTGAGATTATTAAATCCTAAAGTTTTCATGTTACAACACGTGTGTGTGCACTTTAATGTTATTTATCCAGGGAAGCTTTTTCCTGCCAATGTCTAAAACCTGGACGTAGTCTCCGAGACGTCCCCGCAGACTGTCTAAAACCTGGACGTAGTCTCTGTGACGTCCCCGCAGACTGTCTAAAACCTGGACGTAGTCTCTGTGACGTCCCCGCAGACTGTCTAAAACCTGGACGTAGTCTCTGTGACGTCCCCGCAGACTGTCTAAAACCTGGACATAGTCTCCGTGACGTCCCCGCAGACTGTCTAAAACCTGGACGTAGTCTCTGTGACGTCCCCACAGACTGTCTAAAACCTGGACATAGTCTCCGTGACGTCCCCGCAGACTGTCTAAAACCTGGACTTAGTCTCCGTGACGTCCCCACAGACTGTCTAAAACCTGGACGTAGTCTCTGTGACGTCCTCCCCAGACTGTCTAAAACCTGGACATAGTCTCCGTGACGTCCCCGCAGACTGTCTAAAACCTGGACTTAGTCTCCGTGACGTCCCCACAGACTGTCTAAAACCTGGACGTAGTCTCTGTGACGTCCCCGCAGACTGTCTAAAACCTGGACGTAGTCTCTGTGACGTCCTCCCCAGACTGTCTAAAACCTGGACATAGTCTCCGTGACGTCCCCGCAGACTGTCTAAAACCTGGACGTAGTCTCCGTGACGTCCCCGCAGACTGTCTAAAACCTGGACTTAGTCTCCGTGACGTCCCCGCAGACTGTCTAAAACCTGGACATAGTCTCCGTGACGTCCCCGCAGACTGTCTAAAACCTGGACTTAGTCTCTGTGACGTCCCCGCAGACTGTCTAAAACCTGGACGTAGTCTCTGTGACGTCCCCGCAGACTGTCTAAAACCTGGACGTAGTCTCGAGCTTGTTTATTTGTGTTTTCGTGATTGTGCGTCCTCTTTCCTCGTTGAAACCATTCGTCTCTCGTTTCTCTGGATGTCTTCCGGCTGTGAGGTAAAACAAACATCTTGACACGTTTCAAGCTTCAGTGAGACGTCGAGTGAGATTCTCCGACGGCGTGAAGAGGAACAAGGCACAGAAAGGAGATTAGAGAAGATGATTACTTTTACTTCACGTCCTATTTCCTGCGTGACCTCTGCCTTTCTTCTTCTTCACCCCTGAAGGACGTCGGCTGCACGACGGCTTAGCTCTCGATGTGAAGAGCGAGGCGTTCAGGTGCCATCAGGGTTTTTCCATCACGACCTGCGTGGCTCTGATGCCTTTCATGCTCACAGCTGTCGTACTGTATGTGGGAAGTGGAAGCTCTTCTTTCGTCTCAGCACATTAGCCAGAGTCAGGAAGTGTGCAGGGTCAGAGGTCGGGAGCTCCTCCTGCACGTTTCAGGGTCGTGTCTGCACTCTGACCTTTGGTACAACCTGACACAGCAGCAATGCAACGTCTCATCCTGTCACGTCATCACAACCTCTACTGACATCCTGAGACCGAGCGACAACCAAACAACGTCAAAAAAACGTTACTGAAAACTGTCACGTCTGCTCAGGAGGATGTTTGTTTGTCAGCAGGAAGGAAAGAGCGAGGTACTACCCCAAGCGAAGTATCTCGGGGTCTTGTTGTTCACGAGCGACGAGAAAATGGATCGTGAGACGGATCGGCGGTTTAGTACGGACCGTGGTGCTTCAGAGGGAGCTAAGCCTGAAGGCGAAGCTCTCCATCTTCAAGTCCATCTACGTCCCAACCTTCACCTCTGGTCGTGAGCTTTGGGTAGTATGAGCTTCCTCTGAAGAGCTCAGACATCCGGGTGGAGCTCGGAGTAGAGCTGCTGAGGTGGTTCGGGCATCTAATTAAGATGAGTGTCTCCTTTTGGAGGTGGCACGTCCAATTGGGAGGAGACCCTGGGGCAGACCCAGAACCTGCTGAAGGGACTACATAGCCCACCTAGCCCGGGAACCCCTCCAGGACTCGGAGCTGAAGGATGCATGGATCTGAAGTCTGCTCAGGGCGTTTCTCAGAAGCTGGAGCTGCTTTGTGCAGACTGACGTGGGGCGCTCGCGGCGGTCACCACGGTCTGGTGGGGTTTGCAACTAGAACGACCCCCGCAACACGTCACGTGCACATGCCTGGTAAAATTGATCTGAGTTACACCAAGTGTTCAAATTCAGTGTTCCCACTCTGGTCTGATCTTCGTCTTAGCCCAGTCCACTTTGCAGACGGACAGATGGACAGAGGTCTCTGTGTGTCTGTATAAATGTGAATGAATGAAGTTTGAGAGAGAGAGCAGAGAGAAGAGGTCGTGTTATATTTAGCTGAGTATTTTTAGTGCAGGTAAATGGGGATTAAACACACACACACACACAGAGGAGTGTGTAAAGTGCTGAGCTTCAGTCTCGGCAGACTGTAAACTCCTCCTCTCATGGCGGCAGGGACGGGCCTCTGAGCTCAGTATCAATCGGAAGAAAGCTTTTAGCCCGGTGTGGTTTCACCGCTCACTTCCTGCTCAGAGGTTATTAAAGCCTGAAACAATAGACGGGAGCGGCAGGCCGGAGGAATGTCATCAAGACTCTGGAGACTTCCTGAGACGGAGCCAAGAAAGCCCTGAACCCCCAGCTCGTTAATTATTTCATCTAGTCTTTAATTCAGCTTCATCCTGACGAGTATTTGTTCTGATATCAGAGACTAGTCCAGCAGCGGCTGATATCAGAGACTAGTCCAGCAGCGGCTGATATCAGAGACTAGTCCAGCAGCGGCTGATATCAGAGACTAGTCCAGCAGCGGCTGATATCAGAGACTAGTCCAGCAGCGGCTGATATCAGAGACTAGTCCAGCAGCGGCTGATATCAGAGACTAGTCCAGCAGCAGCTGATATCAGAGACTAGTCCAGCAGCTGATATCAGAGACTAGTCCAGCAGCGGCTGATATCAGAGACTAGTCCAGCAGCGGCTGATATCAGAGACTAGTCCAGCAGCGGCTGATATCAGAGACTAGTCCAGCAGCGGCTGATATCAGAGACTAGTCCAGCAGCACTGATATCAGAGACTAGTCCAGCAGCTGATATCAGAGACTAGTCCAGCAGCGCTGATATCAGAGACTAGTCCAGCAGCGGCTGATATCAGAGACTAGTCCAGCAGCTGATATCAGAGACTAGTCCAGCAGCGCTGATATCAGAGACTAGTCCAGCAGCGGCTGATATCAGAGACTAGTCCAGCAGCTGATATCAGAGACTAGTCCAGCAGCGCTGATATCAGAGACTAGTCCAGCAGCAGCTGATATCAGAGACTAGTCCAGCAGCGCTGATATCAGAGACTAGTCCAGCAGCTGATATCAGAGACTAGTCCAGCAGCGGCTGATATCAGAGACTAGTCCAGCAGCGGCTGATATCAGAGACTAGTCCAGCAGCGCTGATATCAGAGACTAGTCCAGCAGCGCTGATATCAGAGACTAGTCCAGCAGGCTGATATCAGAGACTAGTCCAGCAGCGCTGATATCAGAGACTAGTCCAGCAGCGGCTGATATCAGAGACTAGTCCAGCAGCGCTGATATCAGAGACTAGTCCAGCAGCGGCTGATATCAGAGACTAGTCCAGCAGCCTGATATCAGAGACTAGTCCAGCAGCGGCTGATATCAGAGACTAGTCCAGCAGCGCTGATATCAGAGACTAGTCCAGCAGCTGATATCAGAGACTAGTCCAGCAGCCTGATATCAGAGACTAGTCCAGCAGCTGATATCAGAGACTAGTCCAGCAGCCTGATATCAGAGACTAGTCCAGCAGCGCTGATATCAGAGACTAGTCCAGCAGCAGCTGATATCAGAGACTAGTCCAGCAGCGGCTGATATCAGAGACTAGTCCAGCAGGCTGATATCAGAGACTAGTCCAGCAGCTGATATCAGAGACTAGTCCAGCAGCAGCTGATATCAGAGACTAGTCCAGCAGCCTGATATCAGAGACTAGTCCAGCAGCCTGATATCAGAGACTAGTCCAGCAGCGGCTGATATCAGACTAGTCCAGCAGCGGCTGATATCAGAGACTAGTCCAGCAGCGGCTGATATCAGAGACTAGTCCAGCAGCGGCTGATATCAGAGACTAGTCCAGCAGCGGCTGATATCAGACTAGTCCAGCAGCGGCTGATATCAGACTAGTCCAGCAGCGGCTGATATCAGAGACTAGTCCAGCAGCGGCTGATATCAGAGACTAGTCCAGCAGCGGCTGATATCAGAGACTAGTCCAGCAGCGGCTGATATCAGAGACTAGTCCAGCGGCTGATATCAGAGACTAGTCCAGCAGCGGCTGATATCAGAGACTAGTCCAGCAGCGGCTGATATCAGAGACTAGTCCAGCAGCGGCTGATATCAGAGACTAGTCCAGCGGCTGATATCAGAGACTAGTCCAGCAGCGGCTGATATCAGAGACTAGTCCAGCAGCGGCTGATATCAGAGACTAGTCCAGCAGCTGATATCAGAGACTAGTCCAGCAGCGGCTGATATCAGAGACTAGTCCAGCAGCGGCTGATATCAGAGACTAGTCCAGCAGCGGCTGATATCAGAGACTAGTCCAGCAGCAGCTGATATCAGAGACTAGTCCAGCAGCAGTCAGTCCAGCTCGGCGTCTGTCTTTCAGCCTTTTATTTCACCAAGCTCTCACCAACCACTAAAAGTCAGTCCCACATTTACTCTTGTCCGGCGGCTTCTTGCTCGCTCACTCTCTCCTTTTCTCTTCTTAGCTTCCTCCGTCAGCGTCCTCTTCACTCTCTGCTCCTCTGCCATCATGTCCATAGAAGCTGCTGAGCCCGGTTACATTGCCTGCTTACTCAGCTCCTGTTCTGGCACAACACTGGCCCCACTCCCCATGAAAAACTCCCCCTGTAAACCAGTGGTCCAAAGCGCCTGTGCTACAAACACTAACACTCCCCTGGTGCTCTGAGCTCACAGCCTGGCTAACAGACTGAGCTAACATGAGCTGGCAGCAGCTAACAGACTGAGCTAACCGCAGCTAACAGACTGAGCTAACATAAGCTAACAGACTGAGCTAACATGAGCTAACAGCAGCTAACAGACTGAGCTAACATAAGCTAACAGCAGCTAACAGACTGAGCTAACATGAGCTAACAGCAGCTAACAGACTAACCTAACAGCAGCTAACAGCAGCTACCAGACTGAGCTAACATGAGCTAACAGCAGCTAACAGACTGAGCTAACAGCAGCTAACAGACTGAGCTAACAGCAGCTAACAGACTGAGCTAACAGCAGCTAACAGCAGCTACCAGACTGAGCTAACATGAGCTAACAGCAGCTAACAGACTGAGCTAACAGCAGCTAACAGCAGCTAACAGACTGAGCTAACAGCAGCTAACAGACTGAGCTAACAGCAGCTACAGACTGAGCTAACAGCAGCTACCAGACTGAGCTAACAGCAGCTACCAGACTGAGCTAACAGACTGAGCTAACAGCAGCTAACGGACTGAGCTAACAGCAGCTACCAGACTGAGCTAACAGCAGCTACCAGACTGAGCTAACAGACTGAGCTAACAGCAGCTAACAGACTGAGCTAACAGCAGCTACCAGACTGAGCTTTCATGAGGTTTAAAACCATCGTCTCTGAGCTCCAGCTGACCTCATCACATGTAATCAGGTGCTCTGTAATTACCTGCCTTCGATCAGTTCATGCTGTTTCCTCTCCGGGTCGACAAAGGTTGATTTAAACTCCACGTTCCCTCAGAGTCAGCAGCCATCGTCAGTCTGCGTCATCGTTCGAGGTGACAGAATAAACGTGGACTCTCGGTAACCGGAGTGGAGCTTGAAAGCCTCACGGTGTCTCTTTACCGATAGGTTGGATCCATTTTATTGATTGTGTCTGAGAACATCAGCTCCTGGAGACTGCAGTGCTCACAGGCTTAATGGATTTATTCTCAGTGTAACTACACAACTGAACAGCTGATGCTCAACACACACACACACACACACACACACACACACACACACACACACCCTGATGTCCCCTGTGACAGACGGGTCAGTGATCAGTGATCAGTGGAGGTGGTGGCTCATCTCGCCTCCAGCTGTCTGAGTCACTCTGGGAGGCCTCGGCTTCTCACCGTCATGTTATTGAGTATTGTTCAGTCTGTGTACTCAGATCAACAGCGAGGACTCGTCTGACAGCAGCTGAAGCAGCACACACACACCGGCTCCTAATTGGATCTTTATTTTTAAGTCTGACTGTAGAAATGACATTTTGTTAATCCTCGTCCCGCTGTTCCGACTTTGGCGACCTCCTGATGTCTGTGTGGCTCTAATGAGGATTCTGTCTCTTTATTCTAACAGTTTATCAAAAGTCTTCCACGGCAGCTCAGTCACACTTTGTCCTCTGTCAAAGAGCATCGCCGAGAGTACGTCAGGGTCAAAGACTGTCTAAAACCTGGACGTAGTCTCTGTGACGTCCCCGCAGACTGTCTAAAACCAGAACGTACTCTCCGAGACGTCCCCGCAGACTGTATAAAACCTCGACATAGTCTCCGTGACGTCCCTGCAGACTGTCTAAAACCCGGACGTAGTCTCCGTGACGTCCCCTCAGACTGTATAAAACCTCGACATAGTCTCCGTGACGTCCCTGCAGACTGTCTAAAACCCGGACGTAGTCTCCGTGACGTCCCCTCAGACTGTCTAAAACCTGGACGTAGTCTCCGTGACGTCCCCTCAGACTGTCTAAAACCTGGACGTAGTCTCTGTGACATCCCCGCAGACTGTCTAAAACCTGGACGTAGTCTCTGTGACGTCCCCGCAGACTGTCTAAAACCTGGACGTAGTCTCTGAGACGTCCCTGCAGACTGTCTAAAACCAGAACGTACTCTCCGAGACGTCCCCGCAGACTGTCTAAAACCTGGACGTAGTCTCTGTGACGTCCCCGCAGACTGTCTAAAACCTGGACGTAGTCTCTGTGACGTCCCCGCAGACTGTCTAAAACCTGGACGTAGTCTCCGTGACGTCCCCGCAGACTGTCTAAAACCTGGACGTAGTCTCCGTGACGTCCCCACAGACTGTCTAAAACCTGGACATAGTCTCCGTAACGTCCCCGCAGACTGTCTAAAACCTGGACGTAGTCTCCGTAACGTCCCCGCAGACTGTCTAAAACCTGGACATAGTCTCCGTGACGTCCCCGCAGACTGTCTAAAACCTGGACGTAGTCTCTGAGACGTCCCTGCAGACTGTCTAAAACCAGAACGTAGTCTCCGAGACGTCGCCGCAGACTGTATAAAACCTGGACGTAGTCTCTGAGACGTCCCCGCAGACTGTCTAAAACCTGGACGTAGTCTCTGTGACGTCCCCACAGACTGTATAAAACCTGGACGTAGTCTCTGAGATGTCCCCGCAGACTGTCTAAAACCTGGACGTAGTCTCTGTGACGTCCCCACAGACTGTATAAAACCTGGACGTAGTCTCTGAGATGTCCCCGCAGACTGTCTAAAACCTGGACGTAGTCTCCGTGACGTCCCCACAGACTGTCTAAAACCTGGACGTAGTCTCTGAGACGTCCCCGCAGACTGTCTAAAACCTGGACGTAGTCTCTGTGACGTCCCTCACAGACTGTCTAAAACCTGGACGTAGTCTCTGAGACGTCCCCGCAGACTGTCTAAAACCTGGACGTAGTCTCCGTGACGTCCCTCACAGACATTGTGAGCTCATTTATTCTGATCGATAATTGACAAACTTCAGCTCAAACCACTTCCTGTCTGTCTCTCTCTTCACAGTGATGTTCGTCTGCTGCTCGCCGGACGTCTTCAGGAAGTTGATGGTTCAGTTTCGGCGAGCTGATCTTCCTCACGAGCAGTACGTCTTCTTCTACATCGACGTGTTCGGTGACAGTCTGAACTCCAAACAGGGACAGCCGTGGGCCCGTGGGGACGAGGACGACGCCGTCGCCAAGGAGGCTTTCCAGGTATGTGTGTGTGTTTCCTGATTAATGATGGTCAGTCTGGCAGGTGAAGGGTTAAACTCCGACCCGCTGCCCCGGTCCGTCTCTGACTGTTTGACGTCAGGCAGAACCTGATTTCCCCGAGCTGCTCTCAAGTGTTTCCTCTCTCGTCTCTGTCTTCATCTCTTTCGTCCTCTTTGGAAATTGACTTTATTCTCCACTGACCGTCCTCGACACGCAGCGACTCGGTTGTCTTTCTCCACACGAAGTGATTAAAGAGGAAACAGGAAAACACTTCACACGTTCAGATTCAGAGAGAACTAGCAAGAGAAATGAGTTTCTGCCTAAAATCACATTATTTTATGTTACTGTGATTTAATCTTCTCATCTTTTGAATCTATTTCATCTACTTTTTGTTTCACTCTATTGTAATCGAACCTCAATGAAAGATTCTATAGGAACAAAGTTTGATTGATCTGAACACTCTGCAGTCAGGCTGACGCGTAGTTTAAAATGTTTACTGAAGAATTTCAGATTTTCTGTGGAAAGAGTCAGTCTCTCTCCGTCTTCATCAACCTGAGTGAATTCCTTTCCTGTGAGAAGTGTTGCTTCACTCTGTCAACCTGTTGTCTCTGTAAACACTCGATGTTATTCGAGTGCAGCTCCTCTGTTGTCTTTTGTCTTGATGACCAGTCATCCGCATCACGGCCCGGCTCATCCTTCGTCTTATTTAATCTTTGTTTATCGAGACAGGCGGCGCTTCACCCGACTGCACACTCGCTCACCTCCACCGTCAAACTCACCTCGTCATTTTAAAAACCACAAAAAGGCTGCCATCCTTTTAGACCACGTCCAGGTTTTAGACATC